>WBMW01003269.1:58183-190668 GCA_013396635.1 Penelope pileata | reverse complement strand
TCTTAAAAAAAAAAAAAAAAATACTTGCAGAAGTAGGTATCTTATGATTGATGCAGTAAAGCACAACGGCCAAATATTATTCTGACCACAATGATCAAATATCATATTTTATACACAAAATGTGCAGTACTCAAGTTTTATGAAATGGGAATATTCAAAGTAGTGCAATTTTTTTTAGCTTTGTAGGGCTTAAAGACATAAAATATCTTTAGAACATCTGAATTAATCTTCTCTATATAGTAGAATGAACATGTAAAGCAGATGAACATGACAGTTTGCATAGATTAAGAAAATTTAGTTCTCAAACTAAACGGTGGCTCTGCGCATAGAGCAGGAGGGACAGAAGTGCCATCTGGATTTGGGGCTCTTATTACCATATCAAAATGCTGTGGATCTGTAAAACAAAGTTAATGCAAGAAAAAGTCTCTTTTTTTTGGTCAGAATACATTGGAACTTTTATTAAATTTGGAGTGTCAGAATCTATTTTGCTTCTACTACAGTAACTAAATGGATTCCTAGCAAGTAAATATTTTAAAATTATGCGCAAAGTATTTTGTAGTATTTATGCATTCCTTTGTAGGCAGATATTAGGATCTTCTTGTTTTAGAACATACTTTCTCTGTTCTTTGTGTATATTTTCAGTTGAGAGCTGCTTGTAACATTTGATTCTAAGTCTGATTTGGTAACATTGAGTAGAGCCTAATCCTTTGGGAAATATTTATATTTCAGTGTTAGGCAATAGTTATTAATGTTTATTAATGTAGAGTACATTCCTCAAATAATCTATTTTAGACCAAAATTAAGATTTGTTAGCAAAGACTTGTGAGCAGATGTGGCAATCCCAAGTCATCCTTTTTAGAATCTTTCAGCCAAATTTATAAATATGAATGTTCTGTTTAAGGAGTAGTTTGACCTTTACTAATTTGTCTCTTTCTACCTGTTTCAGCTTGGAGAAAACAAGAGTTGGAACGGCCAGAATGTTGGGTTTCCTGAGCCAACAAGTAGCAGTAAGTATAGCTTTCTACATTTGTATTTATTCTTATTTCTTTTTGTCTCTGTAGGATTTAGATTGTTCAAGCTAATTGAAATGTTTTCTATAAATTTGCAATTAGATAAGTTAACTCTTAAGTGTCCTATGTGTGAATATAGGTGTGAACAAATGCAGGAACAAGGAGATTTTTATTTACCCTTTTCTACATTTTTTATTTACTTATTTAAAAAAATCAATAATGATTTTTCCATCACTTTTCCATCAGTACTGTGTTGTTCTCTAGAACTGTGTTGATTTTTGAATTTCGTAAGAGTCTCAAATTTTGTCTCCCTCAACTGTGGATTGTAATAGAGATGAGCACACATTAGCTGTCTTTTTTGCTGATAGAGATCTGAATGACTTAGTCCTAAATGCAGTTTTTAAAGGAACTCAGTAGTGTTCCAGTATATATGAAGTCTTCTCAGTCACTGTACCTGGGGGAGAATTGAGGAATAATTTACAATTTACAAAAAAGGTTGCCGGTACTTGAAATGATCTTGGTTCAGCATTTGCCGCTGTATTTTCCTAAAAGTGAAGATATTAGAGGATCTAAAACTTCATTGCTTCCTTCCAGCCCTATCTTCAATCCTCACCAGTACTGCTACATTATTGCAGTTTGCATTGTGAAAATCAGTAAGGACGTGGCCTGTGAAACATCTGCAAGTGTTAACGTCTTCAAATGTTAACGTACTGGAGTTTGTGACAACAAAATAAGACCTCAAGCTTTTCTCTGCTATCCCCACAATATGTTGTAGTAAAGATATGTACAGGAGAGTGAAGACAAACTCTTTCAACAATCTCATTCAAACAGGATCAACAATTGTATTTTAAACCTGTGGTAACCAAAGGACTTTTTTTCACACATTGAGCTGTTCAAGGATGTTTTTGCATCTACCACAGTCTGTGGAACAGAAACAGCATTGCTGTCTAGATTGCTTTTGTAATGCATGGAAGACATTCCTAGATGCTCTCATTTCCATTCTTGTGATATTCAAGTAAACTGAAAATCAAATGAAAGGTACCTTTCTTATCAGTAGTCGTATTTTTTTCTGACAGTGCTGTTCAGAGACCACTGTGCTTAATCCCTCGAGTCCATCATTCCCTTTTCCAGTCTAGAGGACTCATGAATGATAATCAGCTGATTAAAGTGTATCATTTTGGCTTTCAGAGGGACTGCACTATCCTTTCACAAAACAGGAAGGGTATGAACCCAGAATACTATAAGCGAGCATATACATGTATATTTTTACTGTGTAACTGTTTGCCACCTCAAGAGCTTCTCTGATTGTATTTTCTTTAAAACCTAAAACTTAGCTATAATGTCCATATAAAGGCATAGGAGGAAAATCCATCTGTTACAACTATGTAGGGGACAGACCAGTCTCTCACTGTATAATCTTCTCTAGGATTTGTGGAAAACAGACAGATGCATTTTTCTTCTTTAAAAGTGTTAGCATGAAATCACCTCTACCTGAACATCTTGCTAATAGGCCTTCTTTTTTAGTTACTCATTGAAATTGCTCTTGATATTTTTAAATTAAAATGGTCTTTTTGATAGATTTATGAATCTGCTGTATCAGTTGGCACTCTATTAAAGTATATACATAGAAAACCACTGTAGTAGTTTCTATACCATAGATCAGGCGTGTCCAAGCTGCGGCCCACTACTATGTCCTGTTAGGCCAACACACATCAGATCCCTTTGGCAGGCAAATACTCTTTCTTTGTGCACTTTAAGTACTATATTTTTATCTGAAACTGTGTGAAATAAAACCAGAATAATAAAGTTAATTTGTACGTTTTAGTACAATGGAAACAAAAAACATAAGTTATGTGTTTAATAGAGTTTAAGAACAGACTCCATTGTGCCCTTATTGTGTAGTTGATTTTTGCTGAGAAATACTCTTCAGTCTGCATCCTCTTACATACTCAATGCATTCTTAGTATTTCCTGTTCAATGTTCTTGGAAACTAACTACTGTTCCCTCCCCTCTATTATGCACTTCTGCAGCTACCATTGCAGCAAACTTCATTTCAGTTCCTCCTACTCATTGGCAAAGCTTCTTCCCATTGGTTTACTTCTTTACCTTTCCTCTTTGTTTCACAAACTTAAAGATGACTTGAAACAAGAACCTATTTGTTTCTTGGTTTGGAATATCTTAGACATTTTTCACACGTGGAATAACAAGAGAGATGAGTGATATTTTTCCCTGATGTTTCTGGAAGTGATGCTCAAGACAATATTCTTGGGGCATGACACAAACATTTGCAGCCCATATAGGACAGCCCATGTAGGAGATGTTTACTGTCAACAGGATGCTTGTTTATTTCTTGGGATTTGACTTAAGCAAGTATCAACAAAAACAGGATGTGAAACAAATAAATAATCCTAATGCAAATGTTAGTCTATTGGGAACATTCAGCTTTTGGTTTTATTTTTCTGGATAGGGGTAATCATAAATATCATGCAGTATGTGTTCTAGGAGAAGCTGTAGATGAGGCAAAAAGTATTTAAAAATGAAGAACAAAACCATATAAAACTAAAAAAAAAATCTTGAGTGTTTTTTATTTTATATTTCTAAAAAGGAATAAAATGACTGCTATAGTTTTTCTCTGTTGCTCCACCCTCAATTTTCGTAGACAAGATTTCCTTTATCTATTTCCAGCAATTTTAGTGGCCACAAAGTAAATATTAAAAAACTAAGGATAAAACAATTACATTCAGAACAATCCTACCTCTCTGTAAAGGACAGGCTCCTTGTTTTTCTTGCCTAACATTTTATTGCTAGGAGTTCCTGTGTGACTTTTCAGTCTTTGTTCTTCAGAGTACATCTGCTCCTGCTGTTTGTTCACCACCTGAAATCATAATCATTTGTTTGTGACATCACAATTAGTTACTGTGAAGATGGTTAGATTGTCACCAACAGATGACTATGATTTCAGATGGCAAAGGAGCAGCAGGAGCAGATGATCTCCTAAGGAACAAAGTTACTTGATCTCTTGCAATTGTTCTCAGTAGAAAACAAGCTATGGAGGAAAAAAAAAAAGCAAATAGATATTCAAAAGTTTCTTAAATCTGTAATGAGAAATTTCAGCATTTGTCCATATATGGTTTTAGTGTAAACTCCAATTATATGGTTACATTCAAATTTGTAGTTAGAAATATCTTCACCATTTTGGGGGAGAGGAGGGGGGGGGAGATAAATGCAAAATAAATAACTTATCAACTTTTACATATTACTACATCTTCACTTATTTATGTGAAGATGGTTTATGTGAACTACATAGTTCTGATGCTTGGTGGTTTTATATAGACTCTTTTTTAATAGTCCTCTGTATGTTTATTTTTCAACCAGGGATTTTGGTGAAGTCTTGCAGTAGTTAATTTAATACCTCTGTGTTTCCGTGAACAGTAACTGAAGTCTACAGCTTGAGAGTAAAACTTTTGCTTTATACTTCAGATATTTCTTATTGAAATTTATCTGTTACATTTTGCTGAAATATTTAATTCATTCTGACGTATTTCAGAGGTGATTTCCAGTGTGTTGATTGTATTTTTACTCACTACTAAGTAATACTGTTTCTAGAAAGTTCCAAATGAGCATATTTGTATGTAATATGGAATTTGGGCACAACTCAGGTGTGCAAGGCTCTTAGTCCTCCTCCATTCCCTGCATGTCCCTCCTTTTGAGATGTTTTGTTAGGTAATGCAAGTTTTGCAGTGCTTCAGATGTGATGCCATCTTTGCTGAGTATAGATGTGTACTTCTAGCATGCCTGGAGTTTTAAACACGCGTCCAGAAAGTTGGGAGACTTATGGCATAGTTCCCTTGCTCACTAGAATGAGAGTACTCTCAAGGTACAGAGTAGTCTGGACAGCAGCAACCTTGTGGAGATGTGTATCTGATAATCATGATTTGCAGACAGAAAATCAAGAATCACATGTTGTCAAAATGCAAGAAATCCACAAAAAAGCATCAGCTAAAGGAATCGTGACATTGTACTACTGATTAGCTATTGATTTAAAGCATTTGTAAGTGAAGTTATGCATTCATGTGTTCCCTGGATGGTTTACAAACAATACGTTCCGCATATTTTAGGTACAGATTGAAAAGAAAAAAGTGTTGCAAGTAACCTCTGTCTGGTTCTTGAGTAGTATGGATTATGGATAAGTAAGAAACATTCACTTGGGCTGTGAGGATCATGGTTTAAATGTCCTCAGGTTGAGAAGAGGCTCAAGTCTTAGCTTTCTATGAGACTGCTTAACCACAAAGCTCTTAATGTATAAACGTATAAGAGGGAACGGCCACCATGACAGTAGATATCCAGCTCTGTGGGTAGAGTTAGTTTCAGAGAAATTCATCGTTTGATTGTCCTAGTCTCCTGCATTTCCTATATGAATTAGATTTATTCAAGGTTGCTAGTCTGTTCCTTTGAAAAAAGTCTGCATGTGAAATAGCAGCACAGAGCTCTTTTTTTAATGTTACCTCTCAAATTTAGATTTAAGAATCTAATTCTGAAAATGATCTGCACTTAGGCTTCTCTGTTCAGCCAAGCAAACTGAGCAGTATCTCACAATTAACCTGAATACTGTATTTCTCTATATACTTTCAGTTTCCTGAAATCTTTTCTCCTTTTCCTACCCCCACCCTTTTTCTCACCTGAAACCCACCAGCTACATCGCCATCAGTCTAGAATAATGGTTTCCTTGAAGAACTTGAACTGAGGTGTTCTTGCTGCGAGAACCAAGACTTAATTCTCCATTCTCCCCTCCATCCTCTTTCCTTACATCAAACATCTTACGCCTATGACTTCCACTCCCCCACCGCTTTCTCCTCCTCTGATTTCATCTTCACTCATACCTATGCTGTGTTTGTTGATGTCCCCCTTGACCTTCTTAGCTTCAGCAACCTCTCTGTCCTTGTCTTTTAGACTTGCTCGTTCTTTCTTCTCTTCTGCATGCAGGTCATGCCTTTCTTTGCATCATCACAATTCTCATTCCCTTCTTAATCTGTTAATGAATAGTCTTGCCTGCACAGGTCACTGTCTGGTTGTACTTAGGCACTCTCCTAATTACTTTACACCCTCAAAGATCACTTCCTTGCTGCTTTTACAAGCATCGTGATCTGTCAGCTCACTAGCTTCATTTGCTCCTGCTCCAAAGTTACTTTGGAGTAAATTATCCCCTTTACTGATAAGAATACTGTCCATCATTCTCCAATTATGTTGGTTCTTTTCAGAACCTGCTTCATCTTAATTGTAGATTGCCTGATACACTATTCTATTGTTGGAACCTTGTTGTGCAGAAATTATTCTATAAAAATAATGGTGTTTTGCTTGTGTCTTTTAAAATATTTCATATAATGTCCTATAGAAGTTTCCCATTATAAACACTAAGTTTTATTTTTAGCAAAATTTTATGTTCCCAAGTAGAAGTAAAGCTGTGGAAGATTTCAAAAGACTTTCCTGACATGAATTAAACATCGATTTCTACCTTAAATATATACAATTTAAATTTCCAGTGATACTACAGTTTCATTTTTGGGTGTACAGAAAACATTCCAGTAAAACATATATAAAGACACGTATCTATCAAGACCTAACTTTAAGTAGTTTTTACTTCAATGTCCTGGTTATTTTAAGGTTAAATAGGCTAGTATTTTAATGGGTGACTTTATATAACATCAGTATGTTTAAGGTCATGTAGTCAAGATGGTTGATTGAAGAACACTGTGTAATGACAAAACATTTTTTCATGTCTGAATATTGCAGTAGCTGGTGGCTTAGAAATACCACAGATAACTGTGGTAAGTAGATAATGATTGCGTCTTGGTTTTTCCAGCCAAGATTGTGTGTAGACTGAGAACATAATGGCCATACTATTTGCCTGTTCAGTTGTTTGACTGATGTTTTCTGAGTTCCAGCTGAGGTAATAAAATTGGAAAATATTCTAGTATATAAATAGGCTTTTACAATGAGTAAAGTATAAAAAGATAATTACTTTTTATGATAATATTTAATTTTTCAGACTTGTTATTGAAATAGTTGTTTATATAAATTCTCTTTTTTGCTCTCAGTGAATTTGTAATGGACTATATTCTAAGACAAATTGAGAACCTGCCAGTTCTGTGGAGGAATAGTTGCAAGTGAAAATCCTCCTTACCTCTTCAGATTTTCTTCATTTTAACTTCCATTATAATGAATTCAAGGTTGGATTTGAGTCTAACTTTTCTTGCTTAATACCTTAGTGCAAAATGTTGCAACATGCCAGTGCAGTGCAATGGAATATTCAATGCAAATACAGGTTGTATAAGCTGAAAGAAAGCTTATGATACTGATAATCTCTATGGATCTTTTTTTTTTTTAATCCAACGGTGAGTTATTTCAGAGATAACGGTGTTAAACTTAATTTATGAGCATGTCAAATACTGAATTGTATCATTGTTCACTTTGTGTCACTACACAAGATATGAAAGTACTCCTGCACGCTTGCACCCCATACCAGTGGTTGCAGAGCTAAGAAGAGCACGTGCTCTTCAGGAGTGTCAGGAGAAGCCACACACCAGCTGCAGGGCTTCTGACACACCAACAAGTGTAACTTCTCTGTGGAGCAGATGGGAGCCCAGGGAGAAAATTGTGGTGTATGGTTTTGGTTTAGACCAAGTATACTAAGTATCCTTGAAAGATGAAGAGTGAATGAGTGGCCTTGAAATGTGAAAAGTCATTGAGGAGATGCCACACAGAAGAGTATCCCTTCAGTGCTGGATCAGGTGAAAGAGAAAATTAGCTCTGATACATATGTGGATTGACAATACAAACCTGATGCTGTAGGTCATCTTTTGGAGTCAAGAGATAAAATCAAAATCTTAGCTTTTCATATTTTCTGATCTTCCTGACAGAAATGGAAAATTGAAAATTGGACCACTGGCATTACTGGTGTAGACACTTCTACTTATGAGCCTGCAGGCAGCCCTGTCATCACTGTGAACTTTTGTCAACTTAGAAGCCCACTACTATAGGGTAACTTGTCACTGTCCCTATATGCAGCAAATTCCATTGTGCAGGGTCTTATTACATTCAGGCTCATGTGGAGTGAAGATCCAAACGGTGGGGACCATTTGCAGAAAGGTCCCTTTGTTCCCTCTGGCAGAGGGACCCTATAGGCAAAGGGTTAGGGTTAAAAATAGCACCACTCCAGCAGATCTTTTGAAGACTGCCTCTGCTGCTGCTATAAAAAGAAGTGGAATCAAAGCAAAGAGATGCACTTCAAAGGAAAGGCTCATGAAGGACAAGCCATTTTCCTTGATACATTTGCCCTGGAGTCTAAACTGTTCTGTAATTGTGACAGCAAAAATAGACAATGGAAGATGAGATTTATTCTTAGGTGAGAGAGGTCTTTGGTTTGGGATTTTCAGAGACTATAGAAGATTGTAAGAGACTGCTAGCAATTACTGCCAAGGATGAGTAAGACATGTTTTTCAAATGTTAGCAATTACATTGCATAGCTAGCCTGCATGTTTTTGTAACACATTTGCCCACAGGTTTAGATAATGTAAATGGAAACTATTTTAACATGTTCCATGAATGTACCTCTTAGTTATGTCCAGCAGAAGGTGCAATATTGTTGGTCTAAATGGTGGTATTATAGTTCTTGTGGCTCTTAATAGTTGTGATGTTACTGTTGGAGTATGATGAAGTTAGTATGGGATAACTGTTTAGCAGACACATAAAAATCTATTTATTTATTTATTTATTTATTTTGGAGGAGGAAGGAAGGGAGTGAAAGAAGATATATGAAAGTATTCACCAAGAGATATTCTCCTGCAACACAAGAAAGTGTTAGACCTTATTTCTCTGTCCTGTGTTTTTATTCAAGTGCTTATTTGAAGACTGATTATGAAAATTCCTGAAGAGTTTTGTTCTGACACTTACTTATTCCTCTGTTGATGTCATACTTCTTGTCTTGTGATAATATAGTTACCACAGTAACTAAGCTGTTATTATTACATCCTAGTAGAATTCAACAGAGTTCAAGTAAGCAGACAACAGAGGTACAATTTAAAAAAAATCCTCAATAATATATTACAAATAGATAATAAATTATGGTAAATACATGTGTGATAGAAGTTTTCAAAGAGAGCAAGTTTTACTGGATTCTACAGCAAGCTTCTAAGAGGCTCCATGAAACATGGGCCCTGAATATAAAATCTTAATGGCTTGCAACTGTATTAATGTAATGTCTGGAATATTACATTACTTTGTTTCCAGAGATAATCAATGATGGTAATATAATATCTGCTCTCAGAGCCAATATATGATTTAAATTAATTATTGCTTGTAAAGCACTTTGAAGTCTTTAGCTGAAAGGTGTTGCATAAGTGTAGAAGTACTATTATTAATTTAACATCACCATTAGAGTAAAGTCAGTACTTTAGGAGCATTGGCTGTGCTATGCTCAATGTCTTTTTATTCATCATATGCTGCATATTAGTTATTTTAACATTTAGAAAGCTTAGTAATCTGGAAGTGTTCCAAACTATTGTTCCAGACAGCAGTTAGACATTTGGGTGGATCATGTAAAAACAGTGAAATGGCTGAGAAAGCATGTAAAATGTTTGTTTTAAGTAATATTACATCAATGGAACAGACATCTGCAGTACTGGTTTGGTTTTAAACGTCTTGAAACTTTTTTTTAAGTTAATGTTGCACGATCTTTTTCTAAGATTTATTTTTTGGGGAGCTACTATTGTAATATTTTTAAAAAAGTATATTGTTATATATTCTGTTCAATTTTGATTTCTGTTTGTCAAATACTTGTTGAAAATCAGATTTACAGCAGGCCAAGTCTTCGGAGGTGGTGAACACCTGTCACTCAGTGTCTTTGTTGCTGTATGATTTTGTAACCTAACATCTACTACCAGCATCTGCAGTACCTATTTTAACTTTCATTCATATTGTCTCTTAGATAAGATAGTTTAAATGTTTGAGCAGTGATAGGCCTAGGAGGCTGTAGCCTCAGAAGAAGGATATATTGCCAGTCTATTACATGACGATTATGCGCTATAGAATAATAATATGTGTTTACACAGCTGCTGTTCTCTACAAGGTTATGTTCTACCTTGTCTCAGATGGAGAGAAAGACACTTTGGGGACCCCATCATCCATCCTTCCCAGTAGCTCTGTTGTGATTTTGTGCTTAGCTCTGAATTTCAGTGCAGGATCACCTTTGTCGTTAGGGCTCAGAGCCCAGCCAGGCTCCACAGCCCCGTGAAGACAGGGCAAGACAGCAAGCGGGTGGTAGCTTGGTGCTGGCACAGTGCTAGGTGCTACGGCAGCAGTGTTTCTCTCTACAGCAAAGATGCTCATGAAGCAGAGTTCTGTCCTCTGATTTGCATTTTCTTAATGTAAAAAGAACAGCAGCAACACTCTGGCTCCGAACTAGTCCTGCATAACCCTGTTATCAGATCCTTCACAAAACTTTGCCGGAGCTTTGTGAAGGGTATGAGCTGATATCCCAGCTCTTTGAAACCACTGTTAATTTAAAAGCCGAATGTGTGAGTAAATCGATTAAAAGATTCACCTGTAAGCAGTTTGCTGAGTCAGCGAAGAGGAAGTTCAATTTTCACTGTGTAGTTGAAAATGAGGATATTAATCATTGGTAATATTTTCTGAGTCTTGTAGCAGACGTTTCATTTAAGAGTGTCACTTGCGCTTGTAGGATTAGAGGAGTCCTTTGCAGGAAACTGGAAATTGTTTCTCTTCTTTGAATTTATTCTGCCTTCTGAGATGACATTAATATGTATTGCAAATGAATTAAGCATTGGATACTTTGATTTCTCTTGGGATAACTAAATCAGTTAACAAATAAGTTTATCGTTCCTAAAATGAAATGCCACATGGCTCAAGTTCACAGATGTTTCTTTCAGGTATACACTAGAAGATCAAAGTGTGCTATTATTATGAAATTTAACATTTCCAGCTCATTTTTCAGTTTATTAACATTAAGAAGGAAGTTTTCCTCTTACATCAGCAAACTAGGTACTTGTGTTTCCAACAAATATTTCATTGTATACGAAACTACCAAACTTCATCCTTAATTCTGCACATTTTTATACACAAGAATATCAGCAAAACTGCTTAAGTATGTGTTCCTGTTTTCAAGGGTGCTTAGGGTCAAGATGTTCTCTAAAAGCTTATTAAAATATTTGAAATGTAGACCCATTGCTCCTAGGTTACGTCATTAGAAATACGTGAATGTTTCCTGCAATTCACATGAAAAAGTGTAATTTTTTAATGTCTGCCTCAATTCTAGTCAATATTAGTCATGACACGTGCATGTTTTCTATGCTCAGCATGAGCATTGTCCAAGACAAGTAACTATTTGCAAACTATAGGATGCTATATATGCAGCTAAACATAACAGAAATTTTAAAAGATTCCCCTTTGCTGAAGGGCGGGCAGTCACACAGGAGTCATGAGAGCAGTAACGATGTGGCTGCAAGGCCACTTAAGATTGTTTAAGCACAGACTACTGTGGTAATTCAGCAGATGCTTTAAGCCAGCACTTGAGGCACTGCAGCTACTACAAGAAGCTGTCCTGCCCTTATTTTGTCTCCAACTGCTTGTTCTCATGAGCGTTGCTGCATGGTCCTTCAGGTGCTTGTGCTGGCACAAGCAACAGAGCAGCTGGAGAGCACAAACAACAGCTGTAGGTGGGAGAGGAAAGAACTACTTCTGATGGTGATAGTGCTGACATAGGCTAGTTTAAATTATTTGTCAAACAACAGCCTAAATTGTTCTATCAGGTAGGAGGCAGAAGATTGTACTGAAATAATGACAGTGCTACTATTCTGAAGCAGCAGCTGTTCCTTGTGGTTTGTAGATCTCAAAACCTTATTCGTTCATGTTGTGTATTCTGTGCTTCCCACAGTTCTAAAGTCCAGAAGTTTTTAACTACTTAAAAAGGATGATGGGAGAGGAAGAAGAGGGACACTTGAGATCTGCTTTGCTTCTAAATAGGCAATTTCATTTACAGTTAACTGTGGAAAAAAGATACTGCTTTTAAGTGCTTACTTTGTTTTCTGGTGAAAAGTATGTTAATGAAAATTGTGTACATTCCAAGCCCATTCCAGGGTAATAAGAATGATCTCTGCTTTTATTTTCAGCACCAAAGGGAATACTCCATCTCTCTCCTGATGTTTATCAAGAGATGGAAGCAAGCCGCAACAAATCAGCCCCTGGTACCACTGTAAGCTATTTGTCGTCCAAAGAAATGAGCCAGACTTCTAGCTCTTTCTTCAGCATATCTCCTACAACAAATAGCACAGCTACAATTGCCAGGGAACTTCTCATGAATGGAACATCCCCGACTGCTGAAGCCATAGGTCTAAAAGGAATATCTCCTGCTTCCCCCTGTTCTGCAGTGCAGCCTTCAAAACAGCTGGAGTATTTGGCAAGGATTCAAGGCTTTCAGGTATGGGAGGGGGAAAATGAAGCTCTTCAGCCAGAGTCATAGCATTGCCATCAAGGTTTCATTCTTGCCCTCTTGAATTGGGCGTGCATGTAACTTATCTTGTAAAACTAGCTGGTGTCCAAGGCAGTTTCTGGGTCCAGGAGATACAACCCTGCACCAATATATGATATACACATCCCTCTTCTTTTTCGTTCCTTCCTTCCATTCACTTCACTACAGGCCATCATTTTCTCTGTTGTTTATTCTCCATAAAGAATTACAGGCTTAAATTATGCTTTTATTTGCACTTCTTTGCAAGTCTTCACCTCTTGGCATTAGAAGCTTTACAAACTGCTCTGACATTGGTTTCTCATAAACTCTAATCCAGAAGACACTAATACACCCCCTTAACTTTGCCTTTGTCAGCTGGGTTGGGTTGTTAAAACTGTTCCTCTGCTTCCCACCCTGCACCTGTTAGCTGTAACCTGTAGAACAGAGGTTCAATCAGGCGATGTGACCTAGGAGCAGGTTTGGTGTCAGAGCAGTGCAGAATGTTATCACAGTCAATACTAGAGAACGTGAGATGTGCCGTGCTGAGTCAGCGTGTTAGTCCTCCAGACCTGTATCCAGCAATGGCAAATACCATATATTTCATAGGACAGTGAAAGCCTCTGTAGTACATTCAGTTGTTTCTGCAGTGTGGAAGATGGGAAAGAAAACCTTTTCCTGAACGCCATTATGTGCAAAGTTACATGTGTATTTGTATGGCAGCTCGCTTTGCTGTGTTGTGCCATTGAAGGATAGGACCAGCTACATAGAAACATTTTTATTCCTGTCTTAGCGGCTTTTCTGTTTGTTTGTTTTTTTGTTTGTTTGTTTCTTTCTTTTCAGAGTTGTGAATTTATATCATTTGAAAAGTTGGTTTCATGTGTTCTAGCGTATGTAACTTGATCATGTAACCAAATTATGGAAATTGGAGGTTTCTGTTAGAATTTTTGCTTGCCTGATAATGATATTTTTCATCAAAGCCCATGTAATTTACAAAGTATGCAGTAGTTGGAAGTGATTTAAAAGAGGCTGCTAGAATTCAAGAAATAGTGTCAGGTGTTCTACTGGCATAATCAGCATAGTTACATTACATTTGCAGATGTCAGATGTCACCAGCTGTGGATTTGACCTAACGTTGTTTCTGTCTAAAATGTATATTCGGGTTTCTTTTGGCCTTCATTTTTAAAATGTCATGTTTGATTTACTAGTTTGAATTCCTCTTAATAGAAGAAACAATAAAGGTCTAAGCCTCACAGTGTGTAGAGTTAAGCTGCTAACAGGAATTTGGTTTTTCTGAATTCCACTTGTTACCTGCCTGCAGTAGAAGCAGATGAATTCTGATGAAAAGAAATTCAATCCTTGATGTTTTCACTGCTTGCTTTCACATCTTGTCAGATTGCTTGTGTCTACTAGTAACACTTTATTTTCATAGAACCAGTGCACAATTTATGTTATTGTTTTGGTTCCTACTTGCCTACAGTATGTGGTTACTGTAAAATGATTAGTTGTTTGTCCTGTGTTTTTTTTTCATGCTTTGATTCTAGTTGCTTATGTAGAAATTGTTTTTAAAGGGTCTTACCTTGAGCCAAAAATATAATCTGTTTCCTGCATAAACTAGACTGCTATTTTTGACTTGACCTGATACAAATCAAGAAGTTGGGTAGAAAATCTCTATTATGGACGTATATCCTCTGTGTATGTAACTGCTGGTTTTACATCCTATTAGCATGCTTTTTAACACCTTGCTTGAATGAGTCTGGTATTGATGTGAAACTCTGACACTGCTGGATCTCTGAGCTGAGGTGGAGCAGTGAACAGAATCTCTGTGGGAAATGGCTTAGTGGCCTGGCAGGTGCATATCACAGGTCTCTTCACCATTTCAGCCTAGAAAGCTCTTTGTGTTCAAGAGTTTAAAAGCCTATTTCTTTACAGGTTAACTTTCTCAGGCATATTTACCAAGTAGAAAACTACTGCATTTACGAACGGATAGCTTGTTTCATGTTTCCTGAATGACCCGAAATGATTTTTAAATTGTTAGCATGTATTTGTATTCTGGTCCAGATGATAACCATAGTTTTGTCTTTCATTGAAGAACGTATACATTCTGTTCTGTTACAATGTATTTTTGAATTTTTAAAAAATCAATAAATACTCTCGTGATGTTTCATTTGTAAATGTAAAAAAAATGTTATTTTCTTATTTGAATGTTTCTTTGAGCTTCTTTAGCTGCAGGGAACACATATTTAAAACTCTACTAAACTGTTTGTGTATGATCTCAGTCATGTTCTGTTGTAAGCCTTCAATATTAAGTTATTTGGACCAATGTATGGAAAAGTGCTAAAAAAACTTACATTTTTGTTTTATCGCTTATTATTCTAAAGATATTTGTAATTGATAAGCAGCAGCTCAGTGTCACTGAAAAAAACAGGTGTTTAGCTCATATTCTTTCAAGACTCAGGATTCAAATTACCAGTGATAATTAGACAGAAATACTTCACAAGCAAGCCTTTACAAAGTCTGAATAGAGCATTTTTAGTGCTTGCTTCATATTTATGTACGCAACCGACCAGTTAATTGTTTTGCAGACTTTGCCGGGGGATTGTTTAAAGAAAAATTCAGCTTTGGTAAAATTGTTATTTTTAAGTGACTGTGGTATTTTAGTCATTGTTTTGTAGCTAGATTAGTTACAGTTATTTTTGGTGACTGTGTAAGTGCAGTAATTCAGAGTTTGTTTTTGCTGAAACATTTGGAGGAACTGTTTACACATGAATAATTTAAGCCTACAATTGCTACAGAGGCAAAACAGAAGTTGCAGGTATCTTGTGTCCAGTAGGAAATGCCCCTGGGAGCTTCTCTGAGGAACAGATAGTAAAATTAAAAAAGAGATGAGGGGAAGCCCGCTATCTCCATGCATGGCAGTAGCCACACTTGGCTTGCTGCATTGGCAGGACTTAGGTATATTAACTTTTTGTTTGTCGTGGCCGTATAATAAGACCTCACACAGAGTATAGTTGCTGCTGCTTTCTGACTGTAGTGGTTACACAATTGATCTCTTTCTTTTCTTCCTCCATCTGTTTAGTGGCTAACTGTTCCATTTTATCGATTGATTGATTTGAACGTTGTACTGTTGAACATTTCTAGATGTTTTTCATTTCCCCAGGAAGTAGTGCACACATTTCGGAGGGAGCCCTGCTGGACAGTTGAGTCAGATTTACTTGTGGCCTATACATTTCGGGATGTGGTTTTGAATTGTAGGTGGAGGTGGGCCTAAACCAGATTTCCACACATGTTAGAGTTGACATTGGGCTCAAACCTTTCCCTACACTGGGTTTAAACAAAGTAAATACTCATTTTGCTTTGTTGAAGGTTGGGTTTGGAAGTCAGTTGAGGAGTGCTTGGATATCACTACTGAGATACGTATATGAATTTCAGTAAGATTTGTACCACACTGAATTTCAAGTTAAAAGCTATAGTTTTGAACTGACCTTTATGTAATTGCACATTTCTTTCAGCAGGATCACAGGTCAAATGTTAAAAAGCACCTAAATACCTTCTTCAAAACAGACACAGGCGCAATGGATGCTCACAGCAAGTCACATAGAGGTGCAAAGTCATCCAGAGAGGTAGATGCTTCTTGGGATTTTCATAAATGCGTGTGCAGATTAAGTACCTGACTTTGGTTAACTTGTAACCCTGGCTATGCTAGGTAGCATTTTGCAAATCTGGGCTCTTGCTGCACACTGTGGTTCTCCCTGTGAACTCATTGCCTGAAGTTAGTATACTCATGCAATTTCTGCCCTGTACTGTGCTGTCTGATGCAGATGTGCCCAAGTCCTTCAGGACTTTCTGACGTGCTTGGGATTTCGCTCTGGTGGGATTCATAATGCTGCTTTCCTCAGTGAGTGCTCACACTTCATGCTAAAGGGTGCAGGCAGAGCAAAAAGGGGCAAATTTGTCTTTTCCAGACTTCCAGCGTAGCATTTGAATCAACCGTCAGTTTTAGTTTAGGCCTTGCTGTGACCACTTTGTGTTTTTGCTTCATGGGTTTAACTGCAGCTGCTAAAGACCGCAGAAGGGTCATTTGTTTTCTAAAGTAAAGGACAGTGACCTTCTCATACATCCCTACTGAGCTTGTGAAGGTTTTTGAATCTTGTTAACAGTGTTAATGATAGTTAAGGAGTTCCTGTTCTTTTTAATAATGAAGAGTTTAGGCCTGAAACCATTTCTCAAGGAGATAACTTAAAGACCACCGTGACAATCGGATTTGAGTCCAGTGGAAATTCTTAATACAAAAGGAATGAGCAAGGAATTCAGCATTAAGCCTGAAGTAAATAATTGAGATATAAATTGTTATCACAACTTTTGTATATATATTCTTGAAACTCGATGCAATGGCCTTTAACTTCCTTCATTAGCATTTTGTTTCCAAGTACAACTACTCATTGATGATGGATGAAATAAGTTTCCATTCAAAAGTTCATTTCCAAAGCTGGTTGCAATTAAGAAATGTTGCTTACTTAGTTAAATTAAAATTCGTTGCTCTTCACTGGATGGAAGCCGTTCTCCTTTCATTAGTTTTTGTTAGCTACATGGCTCAGTGAAGTATGCATACTGTGTTTGCTAGAGCTCCCCGGGAGAATTGACAGTAGCTATTTCACTCCTGCTTTCTTGCCTCTGAAGCTGTTTTTTACCTCAGTAAAAACAATACCTTACTCTTTTTCAGTCCAACTTTATCTCTTCCCACAGCAAGCAGAACAAATTCTCTGAATTAACTCTGATTATTGAAAGAATTCTTTTGGGTTGCAAGGTTAGGGATAAAAGAAAGCAGAACAAAAACCCCAGGCATTCCCCATTGATTCCAGATTTAGATAGCTACAGTAAAAGGAGTCGAATATTTATTGTTCTGATGGCTACAAATGGGGTGAAAATGGTCTGAGAAATGCTCAGTATTGCAACTCATTCTCAGCAGAATCATACTGCTGAGGAGGCCTGTAGGAACACATGAAAACAGATCAGCATGAATGCTGTGATGGAGGGGAAAGCTCTGAAGAGAGCCCTTTAAAGCAGCACATTTGAATGCAGCTTCCATGGTTTCCCAGATAATTGGTGGAGTTTTCCGGTCTATGTCTGGTGGAGAGTAGAGTATCTCCCCATTCCGAATGTCCTGTCTCAATTTTTTCAACATGACAATCTTCATTTCTGTTATTGCTTTCATTCAAATAGAATCATAGAATCATCTGGGTTGTAAAAGACCTTCATGATCAGCAAGTCCTGACCGTAAACCTGACCTATTGAGTCCCATCACTAAACCATGCCCTCAATGCCATTCTTTCTCTTGGGACAGAAAGTAGATTCTTGCTTCTTTCAGCCTTTCTCCTGGCTCACTGCTCTGCATAAAGTGACCTCATACCGTGTCATTCATCTCTTCTTCAGTAGTTATCTACTAGTTGTATTCTGCATGAGTTACAGTTAGAAGTCTAATCATTTTGAGGTGATTGTGTTCAAGTGATCAAATATTTAGGGATGAAATGGAGCTGAACTGTGGTAGAGTGAAATAAAACCGAGACCTATCTCCTATGAGTCATGAATGACCAATGTGATTTTCCTCAGAGATTTACCTAAATCATTTCTTAGGGGAAAAATGTCAAATTTACTGTGTTTTGGGGGGAAGGATTCTATGTATGGAACCTATTACAATGAATATAATTGTAGTTATAGTGTTCATGAGTTGCCAGAGAAAGTACAGTTTCAAAGTTCTGTGCAGATAAATGAAAAAGTATGTTTTATCAAGTGTCTGAAGCTTTTCATAAATAGTGTAGGAAGTACTAAAAACTAGAATGTAAACTCAGATGGTACTGTTCTGTCCCTGTGCCTGGTAGCTGCAGAAAGGTTTGGGGCTACTGTCAGCCTGGAACTGGAGTCTCAGCAAACGGTCTAGTGCTGATGAGTACAAAAGTCTCACCACTATTTCAAGCTGAAAAATACAAGAAATAGTTAAAGGAAGCTTTTGAAATCGTAGTATCAGTCCTTCTGGCATCATTAATGTAGAACAGATTTGAAGGCTATGTCAGCAAACTGTTTTTATCTAAATGCTTCTTTGAAGACAATCCGATCTCCAAAGATCAGGATGAGTTAGGATTTAAAAATAAATAAATAAGACTTCATCCACGTAAGTGTACATGAAAACCCTTGAAGTAGCTCCAGAGTGACTATATTGCCATTTATTATCAATAACTGCTGCTGCAAAACAAACACTGGAATTGGGCTTTGGGTTCCTTTCCCAGTACCTTGGTTCTTAGTCAAGTTGATTGGCACTGTACTTGCTCAGTGATGGAACAGGTCAGTTTCTGTAGAATGATGTATGGAACGTTGCTGTGCTCTGTCATCACTGAGAGTATCGAATTCTGGCCTTTTGCACACATTTTCCTGTGTGTGTGTACTATGCCATGCTTGATGGCCAGTACCAAAATCTCAGCAGCAATATTGGTCTCTTAACAGCAGGAAATATGAACACCCGTTGTAGAAATAGTTCTCCTTATCTTGGTTTCTGTCTCTTCTGTATAGTTTTCCTTTTATTTATTTATTTTTTATTTTTTTTACCCTAAAGTGAAGTTTGCACTTTCACCAATTACCATACTATTACCTGATGTTCAAGTGCAGGCATTTATTATGAGCTAACCCTGGCAGGCAGCTCAGCACTACACAGCCACTTGATCACTCCTCCGAAAGAGAAGTTGGAAAGGCAAAATTGAGAAAATTTGTGTGTTGAGATAAAAACAGGTTAATAGATAAAGCAAAGCTACACACTAGGAAAGCACAATCAGGAATTCCTTTATTATTTTCCATTGGCAGACAGATATTTAGGCTTTCCTAAAGTTCACTTGTAATTGTTATTTGAGTGGGAAAATACCTGAACTCCAAGCTTCCGCTCTGCTTCTTTCCTCTAGTTTCTACTGCTGAGCACAATGCCACATGATATGGAATGTCCCTCTGGTCACTGGAGTCAGCTGTCCCGGTTCTGTCCCCTCCCAGCTCCTTGTGCCCCTCAGCCACTCACTGACTCAAGTTCACTCTGGAATTCCAGCAGTCCAGTACACTGTCCAGTGCAGCAGCACTGCCCTGGCCATCAGCTGACCCAGGTGCATGACTGAGGGCAAAAGTGAGAAAACTCGTGAGTTGAGGTAAAGACAGTCTTACAAGCAAAGCAAATCTGCACACTTAAGCAAAGCAAAGAATTCATTTGCTAACTTCCCATCAGCAGGCAGATCTTCAGTCATAAATGTTCACTCCCTGGACAGCAGGACTCAGCACACGTAGTGGTGTCTTGGGAAGACAGATGCCATCACTCCATACATCCTTCCCCTCTTCTTTCTTTTCCCCAACTCTTACTGCTGAGCATGTGGTGTGGGATCTCCCTTTGGCCAGTCTGGGTCAGCTGTCCTGGCTCTGTTCCCTCCCAGCTCCTTTTGCCCCCTGGCCCCTTGCTGGCAGGGCACCATGAAAAGCTGAAACCTCCTTGGTTCTTTTGCGGTGCTGCTCAGCAGCAGCTAAACATCAGTATTTTGGCAACATGGTATTGGTCGCAGTTCTGAAGGACAGCACTGTGCAGGCTGCTGTGAAGAAAGTTATCTCCCTCCCAGCCAAAACCAGTGCAGCTTTCTAAATTTCACTGGCATTTTCACAGTTCTGTATAACTGGGCAGCAATCAGGAAATTGGAGAACTCTTTTATCCGTGTGAACTTACAGTCTTTGTTCTCTGGAGAAAGCGTACATTCTTCTATCAGGTTATTTTGCTACAAAATTTCTCCATTTATTCGAGACAGCTACTACTTTTGTTGTAACAGCAATAAGGATTAACAGGGAGAGAAGCTTCATCCAAGCATAGGCAACAGCTCAGTCAGGATTTTGATGATTTTAATGGCATCTATGATTTGCACAGCACCAGGCAACCTGTTAACTGGGAGTCCTTCCTTGACTCTCACAAACATACAGGTGTCCTGCTACACTGAAAATCACCTTGAAATCTAATGGCTGTGTTACATAGGTAAGGGCTGCAAGGTCTCCAAACCCTAATTTGTACGAGTAGCCAGAAAACACAAAAAGTAAGAAAACACATTGGGAATGTGAAATACAGGGAGAGAAAACAGAACAAACTGTAAAGAATTGTTCTTGAGAGCTTGCTGTAAAAATCAAAGCATGTGGATTTCATTGCGTTCTGGTTTATGGTTTTTTTTTTGTTTTTTTTTTTTTTATTCAACTGACTTCAGAGAGAAGGTAGACAGCACCACAGCTGATGGTAGTGACCCACAGTAGATCAACAAGAAGTGTTTTTATTAGTTTCCATTTGTTTCAGATATGCTTCTGTTGAAGAGAAGAAGGTTATCAGGAGTAGTCAGCATGGATTCACCAAGGGGAAATCATGTTTGACCAACCTGGTGGCCTTCTATGATAACATCACTGGCTGGGTAGATGGGGGGAGAGCAGTGGATGTCATCTACCTTGATTTCAGCAAGGCTTTTGACACTGTCTCCCATGACATCCTGATAGCAAAGATGAGAAAATGTGGGATAGATGAGTGGACTGTGAGGTGGGTTGAGAACTGGCTGACTGGCCGAGCTCAGAGGGTAGTGATCAGCGGCACAGAGTCCAGCTGGAGGCCTGTAACTAGCGGTGTTCCCCAGGGGTCGGTGCTGGGTCCAGTCTTGTTCAATGTCTTCATCAACGACCTTGATGAGGGGATAGTGTCCACCCTCAGCAAGTTTGCTGATGACACGAAGCTGGGGGGAGTGGCTGACACGCCAGAAGGCTGTGCTGCCATTCAGCAAGACCTGGACAGGCTGGAGAGATGGGCAGAGAGGAACCTGATGAGGTTCAACAAAAGCAAGTGTAGAGTCTTGCACCTGGGGAGGAATAACCGCATGTACCAGTACAGGCTGGGGGATGACCTGCTGGAGAGGAGCTCTACAGAGAGGGACCTGGGGGTCCTGGTAGATGACAGGTTGGCCATGAGCCAGCAGTGTGCCCTGGTGGCTAAGAAGGCCAATGGGATCCTAGGGTGCATTAAAAAGAGTATTGCCAGCAGGTCGAGGGAGGTGATCCTCCCCCTCTACTCTGCCCTGGTCAGGCCTCAGCTGGAGTACTGTATCCAGTTCTGGGCTCCCCTGTATAAGAAAGACAGGGACCTCCTGGAAAGAGTCCAGCGGAGGGCCACAAAGATGATAAAGGGCCTGGAGCATCTCCCTTATGAGGAGAGGCTCAGTAAGCTGGGTCTGTTCAGCCTGGAGAAGAGAAGGCTGAGAGGGGACCTGATCCATGTTTATAAGTATCTTAGTTGTGGGAGGCAAATGGAGGTGGGGAACCTCTTTTCGGTGGTCAGTGGGGACAGGACAAGGGGCAATGGCCTTAAGCTGGAGCACAGGAAGTTCCGCACCAACATGCGGAAGAACTTCTTCACAGTGCAGGTGACGGAGCACTGGAACAGGCTGCCCAGGGAGGTTGTGGAGTCTCCTTCCCTGGAGATATTCAAGACCCGCCTGGACGCCTACCTGTGCAACCTGCAGTAGGGAACCTGCTCTGGCAGGGGGGTTGGACTCGATGATCTCTTGAGGTCCCTTCCAACCCCTGCAATTCTGTGATTCTGTGATTCTGTGACTGCAGACCATCTAGTTCATATTCAGAGGTCATACTGCAGGATGTAATATTTGTTGCAGGAAGAATGTTTTTGATTCAATTTAAGAACATGTAGAATTAGAAAAACCAAATGCAAATCTAGCTACAAGAGGCAGTAAGTTTTCTGACACAAGTCTCTAAATGCTTAGCTTCTGGCCAGGGTTCTCTTCTGCTCTGGCCATCATTCTCTCTCTCTTTTTATGAGGAGAGAGGTGTTCATCTGCTGCCACACGTTTGCTCTTCTCCAGCAGCAATCCAGGTGCTTCTTTCTCTTTCAGTTTCTAAAAGGAGAGAAGGCAAATGGAGAGCACTTAGGTAATGGCATGTGTCTTAACTTAGGCATGTGTCCGCAGGTGTGCTGTGTGCGTGGCCTTGGTAACATTTTAGCTTTTCTCCTTAGCATCTTGCAAATAACAATTGAAATCCTCCCACATGTCCCTGCACATAACTTAGTCTATGAAAAAAATGAAGTAAATTATATTTTCATAACTAATTTTAGATTTTTAGGGTTTTTATATGCATGAGAAAGTTTACAAGCTATCAGAAGCTCTAGTGCTAAATGCACCGAGCCTTGTTGCCTGCCAAAATCTTTTAAAGTAAATCCTAACGTGACTGGATAAGTTAGATGCAGGCCTTGTCCTGGAACACAGCCAGGACTTGGAAGGACTGGGAGCGCTGGCCTGCAGCGAGGTGAGGGCGCAGCGTGGGGCTCAGCGTGGGCTCAGCTGTAACTGGAGTAAGGGAATGTGGCTCTGAAGCAAAAACCCTTGGCAACACGAAGGGATGAAGAAGGGGAAAAGAGGCAAGTTACAGTTTACTCCTCTCACTGTGGCTGTCCGGTGAGGCTTTCAGAGTTTTTTTTTCCTCTGATCTCACTCAGTGTCCATTCGCATCAGGAGCACAATGAAGTGGTGTAATTTTCAGGAGAGAAATGATTGCTTCTTGAGTTAATTAAAGCAGGGTGAGGGTGATTCTTTCTTTATGATGTCACATGTCTAACTTAGTGCGTGTGAACAGTGTCTGTATTATGGTCAGGTCCTTTAGCAAATCCAGGCAGCTGGTTTTGTGCATGCAGTTTCATGGTGATCCCATTCCCCATTCACCACTGTAAGATTTGGGCTTTCACACGCAGTGTAAGCAGTGAACAGCTAATGCTGGCCTGGCTCTTCACTGAGGTGGCAGCCTTCGTACTTGAGAAGAATGTTCCTGAAAACATACTTCCACTGATGCTGTTGGTGAAACATGATCTCAGATGTGAAGGACTGTCTGTCCCCAGACTGACCAAACTCCCCTGATCTCACCCAATGGTGGGGCAGGCACCCAGGGCACAGCTCCTCCACACGTGCTGTGTTCCACGCTCATCCTCTGCCAGCTCTACTCTGTGGGCAGAGCACAGGTCTCTCGTCTCCCTCTTGTTCTTAGGCCACATGGTGAGAAGCAGGGATCCCAGGGACCCCTGTCCCATTTTCATATTTCCATTGACTGTGAATTATAAAATGAATTTCAACTCCTATTGCTGCACATACGGTGGTTATCTGAATCATTATGTATGAATGGGTCAGAGGCAGATAAGTTGTTTCTGACAAAAACATCAGATGTAACACATTCCTTCATCTTGCTTTGTAGTGTTTTCATTTCTGAATAATATTCTGAATTATTTTTTTATTTTATTTTATTTTATTAGGTTTTTCTTATTCTTTTTGAGGGATGACTGTGTTCAGTGTTTTAACCCACTGCAGTTCAATTACTCTCTTCTACATCTGTATTATGTATTTTAGTTGTAGACTACAGGAAGGGAACTGGGCAGCGAGGTGCTCTTTGCCATAATTGTGGTTTTTTATAGGAAGCTGTGTCCCACTGCATGATTTCAGCCTCCCTGTTGGACAGACAGCTCTCTGCTCTCTCGAGTGCTGCCCATTGAGAAAATGATGGCTTGCTTTGCATGTGCTCCATGGGAGCACTGTCCTTACAAACACGGCTGCATGCCTGGGCCAGAGTTAAACAGAGGAAGGCGAGCACTAGGTGCCTCGCTGCACTGATTGTCCCGCATGCTGCAGCAGCAGCCGTGCCGTTAGCCAATTTTATCTTTATTAGAACCAAACATCGCTCCCAGAGATAGGGCAGAGGTGGTTCTCCCTTGCCTGAGTATAGCACTATATATATGGCCAAGCCTTCCAGATTCCCTGCATCACTGAAAACGGGAGCTCCAAATATACATAAATAACATAAAATAATGATGCACAAGCTTCTTTGGCTCAGATAAACTTACTTTGCATTTAGCAGTTATTTTATATATTCTCTTGGGAAACTGTATCAAGTTTTTCCCATCTTATTTGTACTTCTCATGCTTTTATAGATGGTGAGTGTCTGCCTTATTACAGTCAGGAATGTGAAGTACTACACAATGAGCTGTGGCGGTCTCTTGCCTGCTTACTGTTATCCATTTATGGCAGAGTAATGGTTTATTTCTCAGTCTAAAACCCGGGATTGTATTTTAGTGGAGATTTAAGGCTATGATACAGCTGGTATTTGAGCTCTGTAGGAGAAGAGCACGCTAGAACTGCTCAGGATTTACTGCAGGGCTGTCAGTCTTCAGGCTACCGCGTGGCTTCCCCCTTCCTGCAGTAGCTGCGTGGAGACCTGGCCACTGCTGGGAAGCAGACACCGCGATTGATGAACTCGAGGCGTGCTAATCAAACATGCGTCTTCTTGACACAGTGATTGTGTTATATATCACATGTGAATGTACAGGCCTTTATCTTTTCTTAATGATCTAGCAAGGGGTCTTTTTAAAATGTGGGTGTTTTTCATGCACTTCTTAGATTTGTTCCATGGGGGGTGACCATTAAAAACATCTGACGGGCATGCAGTTAGCCAGCTCCCTGCTGAGATTAGTAAAATACTATATTTAGTAATCGCACTACATCAAGGAACTCCAGCATTGCAGGAAACAGTTTGATTCAGTGNATATATATATATATGTATCTATACTAAAACTTTTCCTAAAAGAATTGTTCATGCAATGGGATCTTCCCCTAATTTTACTTACTTTGTTTTTACTATATTCCTCTTCTGTTCTTCTCTCACAAATAAGATGTATGGGATTATAAAGCAGATAGAAAGACAGCAAAGTGATATTCTGAATGTCTCCCGTGGTACTCCATGTCTGAAGAGACAGATCTGTTATTCCTTGAAGAGATTAATCTATTATTTCTTAGAAAAGCCCTATGGATAATACAAGGATTCATGTTTCTAAGTACTAGAATATTGTATCTGAAATCTCCTGAAATTGACTTTGAGAGAATTATTTGAAAGTAGCAAGTGTATTTAAAGAATTTTTTCACCAGGAGTATTTCTTCATCCATAAATATGCATGAAACAGAGTTTGAGCACAAGCGGGACTGTTTAAATTTTTTTTATTAGGTCACCTGACTGCCAGTAGATGGGTAACAGAGAGAGTACGCTGAAAGGTTGGTACAGCAAAGATAAGCGTTTCAGCAGGATGCTAAAGGAGCAAAAATATTTCACGGGGCATTTGTCCAATTCAGAATTACTATTTAAAATCTGATTTTTGAGTTCATATAAGTGTGTTTTTAGCTGTAAATCCAGAGGGATCTATGTAAAATAATTCTGTAAATTCAGGACTAAATTTGATGCTTTCACTTTAAGGGGCAGATTTAAAGGAATACCATCCTTTGTTCTAACAAAATAATCCAGGCGTGTCAATCCGGAAGATTTGTGTGTTGCTGAGCATAATGGCTTTTTATTACCTAGTTTATTTCTGCCTAGCATTCTAAGACTCCTGCTGGTGCTTTGACTCAGAGTAGTTTTTGGTTTGGAAACATGAACTCCAGTGTCACAGATGACTTCTTTCTTTTGGTAATTCATATTATTTTTCTTAAGTTAATAAATGTTCAATAAAGAAAGTGTTTGGCCAGACAGAAGTTGTGTTTCAAACTGTGAATATCTAAGCAGTGGTGTGTGAAAATAGCAGCCTTTATTTTCTCTCCCTTCAGTCTCTTGTTAGTGCAGTTAGCCCGTTTTTGACAGCAGGTTCGCTAGTTTCTGACTGCAGCAGGTCTCTCACCTTCCTCAGTGGTGAGTCAGTAAAACACTGCCCTCCTTCTCACAGGATGGATGCTCAAATCCAGCGGTGCCCGCTGAAGACTAGGAGAGAAACTCCTGCATGAGGTCAGGGACATTGCATTTGCAGAATCGTTTATGCAGATTAACTGTGGCCATTATCTGGAATTGCATATTGACCCAGTGTTTGAAAATGGCCTGTTGCAAGACAAATCCTGCAATATTTTTACAGTTTCTCTCAGAACACTTACACATGCTGAAGGATATCATAGTAAAGCCAGATTTGAGATTCGAGAGCCACATATTTAAATGAATCCAAAAGAAGTGGAAAATTTCCTGGTTTTGGAACACCATTATGGTAGAAGTAACCTTAACTGCAATTTGCTAAGCAGTTTTATACACTGCGGCTTAGTTTTTCCTTTATAAAATATCATACATAGCTGAGAATTTTGGCTATGCCATTCCACATTCAATTTGTGACATTGTAAACATTCATTTTATATCTTCCTTTCTGCAAAGCTATAAGTGTACTTCAAAATATTTCCATCTCTACAGTAATTTAAAATATTAAAAACAAGGGCTAAATTTCAACGTGGCTGTAAAATGTCTTTGGATCTTCACATACATTTCTATATGCATGCGCCCGTTAGTAGCAGCCCTGCACGCATACTCATGCCTTGCAGCCTGTTCCTGATGGCAGTAATCTCTTGAAAGGATATACAGTTGCATCTCTACAGTTGCATCTGAGAATATCGAACATAAAAACATGTATGTCTGAGTAAATCCGCTTGGATTTTGGCATGTGCTCGTGGAAAAAGAGTTGTCTAGGATTTATTTCATTGTTTCGATGCCTGGGATGCACTTTGGGTTTTATGAGCGGTGGTTTTGTGCCCTGTCTGCACCAAACAATGGGGTGCTGTGTTTGGGATTCCTGAGCAGGTTATACGTGATTTATCGCAGACACCAGCCGTGTGCAGTTACCCAGGAGAAAAGCGAGCAGCGCTGTGTGCTTTTCCCAATAAATGGGCAGATTATTCAGAGTGATTGCCAGGATCTGGCGGTGGCACTGCTTTGTGCTGTGTAGACGTACCTTTGGGCAGAGTTGCATGTAAATCACTAATAACAGTCTGAGGCTGGATCCTTGAGTTTAACTCAGGTACTTGCTCAATGCTTGCTGCAAATATCCATACACTGGCCGTTATTTTCTAACCAAATCCTACTGCTGTTCTATAAGAAAATCTCTGCTTGCATGTTAACCAAATAAAACAGTCTGAACCTTAACAAGTGAAATTTTATTGCTGTTTAATCCTTAGAATACACCAAGCTAATTTATGAAAGTCTCTTCATTACAAAAAAAATGAAGCCTGAAAATTTGGATGTAGATGGTAATTGTTCTCAGAAATCTTTTATTTTTATCTACGTGATACATGGAAAGGGAAAACGAGCAGTTGTGGTTAGAGTAGAGCCCTTCCCCATGGGCGCTAGTCCCCTCCCTGGTGCTGGGCCTCACCTGCCTGCAGAGGGGCCGTGGGGGCAGGCTGGGCTTAGCACTCGCAGCTCCTCAACTGCAGCCACTTAGTGACTTAAAGAAGAAAAGTATTACTGCAGTTGTTAATCTCAGCAATGGCTGCGCAAGCACGCTCAGAGCACTTGGCCAACCTTCAGTTGCCTCTCCTTAATTGTAGATACCGAAGGAAGCATTTGCTATGCCTTTGTGTTCCCCTGCCTCAGATGATAATGATATCCTTAACCAGTTGTATAGACATTCAGGATCCTCCCATACGCTGTCGCAATAGCACGGACATGTATGCCGGAACATTTACAGCTTACTGCTGGCTGAAAACCTAGAACCATCTGCTGCTATTCAGACTATTTGATAACTATTCAACTGGTGCCATTTCTTCCTGAGTGCCTGTTCTCTAACAAATAAATACCTATGCACGCATAGTTGACAAAAAAGCCCTCTTTAAATCATAGATCAGATTTCAAGTAGAAACAGAAATAAAATACAGAGTTTGAGACTATAGTGGCTGGACTGATAAACAGCAAAACAGGACATTTACACAAACTGGGATATTACTCATGGATGTTCTTTGTTGGCTGTATAAATCTGTAGGCTGGAGAGATTTGATGAAAGGACAAAATTTTATTTCGTCCCCCATTCAAAGTCCAGTCTTTTGTTTTTATATTACTGTTTTCTATAATTAACATAGTGTTTATTTTCGTTAAACTGAAGAGCTTCAACAGAACAAGAGATAATTAGAGGACTATTGTCTAAGAAATTATGAAGTAACGACCTCGATCCATTAAGATGAGGCCAAAAATGCATCAAGAAATTATTTCAGGGAAGTTAAGCCTAGAAAGATACCAAAATTCTGAATTTATTGCAATTTCAACATAGGATTCAAAAGGAGGGTGTGGATCAAATCTTCTATTGCAGATGATAATGTCATGTGGTGCTTGTGATTTTGTAATTTTTTCTCTGAATATCTCTTGTTCTTTCATCTTGTTTGCTTTATTCCAGTGGACATCACTGTACTGTAACTTCATTCTTATTATTCTTATTAAAAATAAGCTTATCACATGCTATGCAGTTCAAGAAGTTCCATTTTTACATTTCCCCATACTGCGCACTACAACATGTACTTTTCTAGGTCGCCAGATTTTGCCCCTTTTTCTATGTCACATTTGCAGAGCAGAATCTTGTCAGTTTTTCTGCCCCATTTCTCCACATTGCATTCCCACAACACATACTCGGCAGAATATCTAGCTTGTAACTAGATACTGCAGTTGTGGAGTCTTGATAAGTTCTTGTCATAACAGTAGTCCTTGACATTTAAAGGACTTCAGTTTATATTTGCAAGCCAAATTTCGTACCTTCATACCTCTTTCGATTAATCAAAGTTAAACCATTGTATATGTGAAGGGGCCTCTTGTGGTTTCTAAGTAAGTAGTATGGCTTTTCTGGCAGTGAGCCACAGGCAATTTAGTAGGCACATATTGTGGGGGTTGAGAGGAGGAGAGACAGGGATAATCCAGAAGGCTTTAACAAGGGCTGAGTGAAATCAATATTTCTAAACTCACTACAAGAATTTTGCATTCTGTGTCTTACTTTTGGCCACAACTAAACTGTTTTTTATGTGTTGTCAGTAAATTAGTTCTGCCATATAGCAATGATTTGGTTTTCCTCGTGCTCAACCAGCCTTGAACTGGTTTTGCTTCACCTGAATTATTCCCAATTTGCACCTGTGGCAGAGAAGATTTAGGCACAGTAAATATAGTACACATGGTGTATAAATAAGTGTCGTATATGTTGCTCAGTTAGTTCCACAGGAACAACATGGTTCCTAGTTGTCCTCAGAAATAATAATTTTGTAGCCTATGTATAAAGCTGAGACTTTTTCGTATAACCTTTGCCTGAGGCCTATACAGCTGTAAATAGATACTAACATAAAAGGTCTGTCTCCAGCAGAGCTGATCTCTCTTTCCGTTTCTGACAGGGGTCACATAACCAATGTAAATTACCACCATAAACCAAATTCCACCTCTCCTGTAGAACAAAGTGCTTGATCTGCCTGTCTAGAAGCCAGGAGCAACGTAGCAGATTGCAATATTTCAACAATTCAGCATGAGTGGCAACCTGTTCTTAATAATAAAACACTGGCAACGTTTAACTTAATTTTGTCTCAACATATTAAAATCCATCCTTTCTGTGGGGGATTTAAGAACTATCTGAAGGGGGCTTGAAGACAAGGAAAATAATTCAAGTAGAAGCAATATCTTCCTCTGTATTTCATGCAGGAGTCAGGTTTAACATGCACATCTTGACATTAGTGGAGAATGAGTTACTCTTGGAGAAAGATAGCCTAGACATCTTGGGAAGAATGTGAATTCTTCACCATGCTATCTGTCATTTTGATTTAATTACAAAATCAAATTAAAATATACAACATTGTGTAGCCATGCCAAGAAAGTTAGTGAATTTTAGTAGATGTGACATTTCAATTGAAAAATTAAAACTGTTAGTGCCAGGTTTTTGGAGGTATAATGACTTACATGGATGTTTTATAACTAAGCTACAAAATGTTGTTAAAAATGACATCTAGGTTGGAAGCTATAACTTGAAACTAGATTCTTGTAATTGTGTAGGTATAACATCTTGAATTCAGTCTAAAAGGTCATAGGAACTGGAGAACACAGCAGTTAGAAGTTATCCAACAGACAACTCACAGAAAATTTGGCCCCAGTACAGTATGTGGCTACCTAGAATATTTTACACACTCTTGGTTTTATGTTAAAGATGAATTCAATGTAAGTGTTTGGAATTCTTCTTACAAACTTGTTGAAAAGGGACAGTATTTTAGCATGATTCCCTTGTACAAACCTGGTGTTTAGCAGATTACGTATGTTATTCTGTTATAGGTACACTACAGTGATAGACAAAATGGCAAAGAGTGTATGACCTGTTTGACACTGTCTCCTGTGCAGATGACTTTCCAAGGTATCGGAAGCTCCATTGAAGCCAGCCATGACCAGGTATAATACCTTCACCCACACTCCTGTACTTTTATTAATATCTAGGAGGGCCAGAATGTCAGAATTAGTACATTTTGACTTAGATACATCTTGTGCTTTTCGTATGGCATGTTCTTGTCAATGGGATTTGACTAGCTCGCCATAGTAAAATCCTAAAACCCTAAAGAGTGACTCAAGAAGGAGACAAAAGTGTGCTCACTTGTACAGATTTGTAAGACATATTAGGAAAGCCTGAAGAGCTTGCTTTGGTTTTGAAGTCAGATGTAAGGTTTCTGTAAGATTATGTTTTATTTTGTGTATGTATGAGGTCTTGTCTATCCTATTTTTACTGGAAGATTATGGATAGCTGGAAAAACAGGGAGATGACACCTTCATTTCTAGCCATCATCTATCACTAGAAACTGTCATTTGAGAGGGGAAAGGGATTTTCAGTCAGGCTGTGTAAAACTCCCATTTTGTTTGGCTATTTTTAAAATGTTTAATTGAAGCTTCTGGCAAACAGCCAAGAGAAGAAAAAGTCACTCATCACCCTGCTGCTTCAAATGGGAACTGAGGGGGACTTCCATGACTTCCATTTCTAGTCCTTTTGTCCTCCGATTCTCTTATGTATAAAAACAAGACAAGACACTGATACTCCACAAGTCTTCGAAGCAAAAATGAAGCAAGTAGAAGAAAACCTTAAACCAAACGTTGCACCTTTCAGATTTTCAGTAGGTTGGAAAAAGTTCCATTTTTATTTGCCGTTGCAGACCGTCTTTAAATTGCACTATGTTCACATTTACCATACATTTAATCAGACTCTAAGTAAGATTCTCTAAGGTAAAAGGAGAAATCACCTTAAGAATTATCAGAATTAGTTACCTTTGAGGGAAAAGTTCAGACACAAAGCATATTTTAGGTTGATGGTTTGGCTTTTTTTTTTTTTCTTTTTTGGTTTTAATTGGAAGTTTCTGAGTTAGTTGTTAACATAAACTAAGGCCATTAGTTATTTACATGGTAACATGAAGATACTTCCTGTCCTTAAGTGTTTGGTGTTTTACAGTAATGGAGAGCTGGGGTAAGTCAGACAACTTTGACAGACGTATTCCATTCAGTCCTCATTTCATCCAGCAACTTGTTTATGCTGTTCTAAAGCCGCTCAGTTTTTCTTGCAGTAAAGATCGCCTTTTAAAATTTACTTATATCTCAAATACAATATTTAGACATTTCCATGAGTATAAGGTGGTCCCTGTCAACTTGGTAACAACTACGTTCTGGGCTACCAGCCAGTTTGGCCTTTGTCTTAGCATTTATTTAGGCTAGAGTATGATATGTAAACAGAAAAAGACTTTGTAAGCAAAAAGTACATTTAAGCCATCTAAATAATTATATATTTAAGAAGTCTAAATGAAAAAGCGTTACTGAGCTTGAAAAGTTAAGCACCTAGAAATTAGGAAATTCTAGATTATGTGCAGCATTAGTTTGACCCCAAGTGTACCCATTCAGTGCTCCAAACAGGACATAAATCTGGGAGGAAAGAAATAGCATAAAAGCGTGTATCTAAACGTTATATTATAGCTTGTACACAAGTGGGTAGAATTAAGTCTGTTTGAGCCATTAGGAAGCTAGAATTTCCTAATCTTGCTTCACTTTGCAGTTTAAATTGTTTCATTTAGTTCATCGTTTCTTTTAGTTATGTAATTTTCCACATGGTTCTTTAAAAGGAGGGAAAAATGATTTATCGTTGCATGATGGGGTGGTTGTTACATTATTGAACCCACATCACTTGTGCAAAGATTTCATCCGAGCTGGGAGCAGAAAAGAATAATCATCACAAAGGAAATGGGCAACTCATAGGTCACAAAAGAGATCCACATACTGTTCAGCAGGCACAAAGTTCTGCTCATCCTCCTTCTAAGTATGAAAGGCATCCCACTTTTGGGGGAAGAAAGATGCTGCTGACTGCATATATTTGATAAGGGGAATGACAGGACCTGGTTGAAGCATTATTTGCTGTCACCTAAATAAACAGAGAAAAATGAATAATTAGCAAACAAACAGAAAGTATGTTAAGTGTTCATATCAGGCACTGAAATTAATGATTAAATTGGACCTCTTAATGGACTGATAAAAATATCCCTTTCCTGTCTGATTTCTATGTGATTTGGTATGATTTTACTTTTTTCTTTTTTTTCCTACAACTTCCCTTACAGCAGGTTTACATGATAGCCTTATTCTTATAAAAATACGAAGCAGAACTGCTGTACTTTTGTTAAGCTGAGTTGTCCTCATTTTAAAGTTTGAAATGGGATAAACGCAAGGTAGCCATATGCTGCTATCAAACTGGAAACTAGCCTTTAAGTCATCCCTTACTTCCATATCATCTCCGTTGTATTGCATAGTAATTAGAACAGGCCAGTCACCTGGACACCTCTAATTTTGGTGGAGGAATGTTGATTTGTGTCAGCTATGAGGCCTGTCTCCTGCACTTACGAAGATAATTCTTTTCATGTTAATTCTAGAACTTCGGTTCTCTAAATTCTGGTTTGGTTGATTTGGTTGGTTGGTTGGTTTTATTTTGTTTTTAGTGGAAAACTGACTAAGACTGGAATAGTTTCTCTGTGGGAAAGTGGTGGAATCTGTTATGTGAGTGCATCTAACAAAACAGCTGTGTACCAGAATTGTCACTGTGTTGTGGCAAAAGAACTACAGCTGAACAAATACCTTGATTTAAAAAAAAAAAAGAAAAAAAAAGGCTGCAAAAAGAAGAAAATCAGGTTTCTAATGGTACTGTAGTCTACCTTTGAGTTTGAACTTGTCTTTCGTAGTACAGGTGTCTCTTTCAGTACTCACATCCAGCGAGAGGTTTGTACCCAACAGTTAGCAGTGTGGCTGCAATCCTACCTAAGTGTATTATCTTGCTGTTTCAAATATCACAAGTCCTGACACAGCAGTTTTCCAAGTCACTTGCTCTTTTCCTATATACTGTAGAAAATTCATCTTTTCATTCTTTAGATTGGTTTAGATTCTGTTTTTGATGAGTGTAATTTTTTTTTTTTACAAATGCTTCATCCATTTGAGCAATTTTAGATTATAATAAATGGTTCATAGTGGGACATTAATTAGTGTGTGTTCCAAGCTTCTGACTGACAGGACACGCTTCATTTGGTTGTGAAGAAGTATTTTCAAGAAGATTTTGCTGGTCTTTCGTTTTTCTTTTGACATACAGTAAAAAAGAGAAATGTTTCTGTAGTACAACTACAGCCTAGCTTGCCACGTGTTTTGCTGGGTTTTGCATTCATATATGCCAACTTCCTCAACAGAAATTTGATGATTTTTAGATTTTTTTTTCATGAGTTATTTCTTTTTCTGTTTCCCAGTACCTGAGACTGTTCTTCTCAACTTCACTGTACTTAATGGCCGCTATTATTTAGGGTTTTTTTTTCATTAGAACTTGGCTACAAGCTGCTTTTAGGACTCACTATAATGGTAGCTAGGTTAAATTTGATGGGCTGTTTTGGAAACATTCAGAAAAATACCAACCATTACAAAATCACAAAAGATGGTAACATTTCAAGTTTCCAAAATATATATGCAGACATGGAAGCTGTGTTTGATACTGGTCTGTTCAAGATGAAGTAGAAGCATCACTTTTATACTTGAACTATGTTAATTCTAACCTTTTGTATTCCACAGTTCATCAAATTTAAGCTAGGATTATAGGAGCTGGCAATACTGCCTATTTGTTACTGCTGCTTCAGCCAGTAGTCTCTAAGATGTGTGCTGTTAAAGGAATGAAAATTAATCTTTTATGCTCATATCTTGAGTCCATGCCCTCTTAATCCTATCCATTGTACAGGTTGTATGTTAGATCATGTTTTCAGAACTCTCCTATACATTGCAATGCATAAAATAGAACACTTTTATTTTCTAGGACAGATAACAATTTTGTAATATTATATATAATCTACCACTATTATCACTTTTGTTTTCAAGTGTAAATATAAGAGGGAAAAAAAATAAGCAGGGGCAGGAATTGTAAGAGTGGGAGAGCTACAGATGAGATAAACTTAGTGAGAGAGCCCAGGGGGGATAGGAAGGCTGTGCTGAAAGGAAGATGCTGCACTGAACAGTTTCAGAAACCACTGGTGAGATGCTGGAAAAACAGCAGCAGCAAACAAACTGAAATGTGCTATGTAGCAAACTGTCACTGTTGGCCTGCAAACAGATGGTCCTGGGCAAGATGAAGGGCTTGTGGTGACGCCCAGAGGTCGGCAGCTCCTAGTGAGGTGGAAGTAGTTCTCTAGGGACAAAAGACCTCAGAGATGGCTAACAGGCTTGAGGCATCAAAACTTAGGGCAAGGCAAAAGAAGAACTTCTTGTAATAGCAAATACTTAAGGTATGTGAAGGTCCACGTCACTGTATTTTCTATGTTCTGAGTTTGTAGAGCATGCTTGGGAACATCATCTAGGGTATTTATGTCAGCTGGAGTCACTCAGTAACCTATCTGTGAGAAAAACAAAAGCACTAAAGATGAACGATGTGGTCAGTGGTGATACAGAGAGTGAGAATTTGTCCAATGCTATAAGCAAAGAAGATGAATGGGTTTGGGACTTCTGTTAAGAAACCTTTCCAAATCAGAAAAAAAAGATTTTTTACGGGGTACCTGAAATGAATTCCATTCTAGAGTGAAATAAGTATTTTCTAGATGTTCAGATTTACTTCTTAGTAGATGTTTTTATCCTGGACATAGAAAAAAATGAGAAAATGTTAGGATTTTTTTTAAAAACTGCAAATGTTTCTCCTTTCAATTGGTATTATATGTTTTCCTTGTCAGCTGATTTCTGCTTTATTTACTGTCAATTCATTTCTCATCTCTCTGGGGTGATTTCTTCAATAAAATGAGGAAGGTTTACTATAACTCAGTAAAAACCTAGCTGTTTTCCCAAAGCTCAGTGACTGCATCACAGCCCGTTCTGTACCAGGACTCCTACCTGCCCCTGTGAAACATTACTCACAACCGAGGCTCCTTTTGTGGTGGAGCGAGCTGGCTGGCTGCTGCCATTTCCCTGACAGCTCTGCAACCTTCAGGGCATGGCCAGAGCTGAGTGCCTGATGCTCTGAAGGAGCCAGTTCACTTGTGACAGAAACATAAACTGCTTTTGATATATAGCACCAAGCTTCGCTCTTCTGTCTTTGCGTCAGAAAACTTGCACCTCTTGATGTTGACACTGCAGTCAGGAGCCATCCCAGCAGGTTTGGGTTAGGCTCACTGGGTTGTTGTCTATTTTGTACTTTGTTCCTTGTCTGCTGTGCTCCCCATGGCAGTATGGAAGCGTTACTACACTATCTCCATAGTCTTCATCTTCTGTTTCACATTAACTCAATCTGGATGTATGTGACAGAACATTTGCTTTTCCCTGGCAGCTGCTGAAGTTTTCCTTGATGAGCCTGAGATCAAACGCTTGTATTTGTTCAGAACGTGTAATCTTTCATTTTCAAAAAGTGAGTTACTAATTAACTGCCAAATGGGAACAAAATGTAAACCAAGGCACTGCTGTCTCCCGGCCAGACCCTTTAATGCTCTCATTCGGGGCTTCTCAAGCAGCTTCCTAATGTGACTGCTTCTCAGTGAAGATGCAGAATAGGGTTTTTCTGTGCTCTGTGTATGTACGTTTGTTTACACAGTAATGTTAGCAGGATGTAAAATGCTACTGTTACAGTCTGTGGGTGTCTTACATGCTTGTCATGTAAATGATGACAACTGCCCTCTGTTAAAAAAAATACCATGAGATATCCCTGTGACAACTATAGGTGAAGTTTCACAACAGTGTGAGCGTTCTGTGAACAGAGAGTTCACAGAATGACTGAGGTTGGCAGGGACCTCTGGGTCCATCTGGTCCAACCGCTGCTCAAGCAGGTTCACCCAGAGCAGGGTGCCCGGGAGCATGTCCAAATGGCCTTAGAGTATCTGCAAGGTGGGACACTTCACCTTGCCTGTTCCTTCACATTGCCTTCATCTCCAACCCAGGCTGTTGAACCTTCTACTTCCTAGCCACTGAGCTGGCGGGAAGTAACTCAAGTTTTCAGCCTCCTAAGTGAGTTGAACTGGCCCACTGAGGGTGAGATGAGTACCAGAGCGAAAATGAGGGAGACGGCAGAACAGCCCAAACAAAGCAAGTGGAATGGAGTGGGGAGCATCCCCTATTCACAGCAGCAAGCCATTAGATCACCTTCTCATCTTGTAAAATGTCACTTGAAGAAGGTGAGACAAAAATTAACTCTGTAGAAAAGTGATTTTCTCCTAGCAATGTTTGACTTATTTAGCACCCTTGAACCTATTCTCTGTTCAATAGCATGATCTTGGCATAAAGAGGAGAACAGGAATGCAGACGGAAGGAGGAAGAGCAGGATCATAGCAGCTCTAACTTTGGGAAGTTTAGCTGCTTTGGAACTGTGCTCTTAGTAGCTGGTTGTACTAAAATACTTTAATGGGCTTTCAGTGCAGTGCAACATGTGGAAATGAAAAGAAAGGCATTAACAACATGCAGTGAGCCAACCTTCCATGGACCACAGGCCAGCTGTTTGCTATCCTTTGTAATGTGTTTCTCGTTTGGTTTGTTTTACTGTTACTTTAGGCTCATCTGGCCGATGGTGAAATGTAAAAATCTTGAATTTTCTTGCTGCTGCTATTGCTGGTAGGGAAGGCAAGAAGATAAAAGGAAAAGGTATTAGAGAAACTTGGAAAAGCTAAAAGTGTCAGTTAGCCTTGTCACACTGCAGCAGGAGATGCAGCCCACTCACAGTGCCAAGAAATTTAACAGCTTTTTTTTGGCAGGAACAACCAGAGGAAAGACAACAGAGGTAGGTTCTTCTACTCAGCAGTCAAAAATGGATAGACAGACTCCCACTAGGCAGAAGTTGGTGGCAGAGACAAAGCCCAAAATGAAGTGAAAGTAGACTTCTCTAGTAGATTGTCTTGTGACTGGGATTGACAAGGTCTTGATCTTTCATCTTGACCTCTGATGAGCTGCATTTGCAGTCTAATAGCTATATTCATTTCAATTTCTACTTCTGGTAAAGTCTTTCAAACCTTCTGAATTAAAGCTAAGGCTTAGACAGAACCCAATTGCCTATTTTATAGGCACCTCAATTTTAGACTGGTGTTAGGAAAATACACGCTGTACTTGCCAGAGTTATTTTCTACACACTAATCAAAGTAGTACCATCTCTGTTTGCTGATATGTTTTTAATCACTTGTCATTCAAATAAGTTGCTTAACACACTAATTATATAATTGGCATTTCAACACACATTTCCTTAATAGTTCTACGAGACAAAATAATGATTTGCACATGTTGCATCTGAAGAATTGTGCTTTTGCCAAAATTGTGTTTGCCACCTAGCTTTCTCACTCCTCTTGAAATAACATCACATGGCTGGCATTATACGTTCAAGTAGTACAAACGAAGTTTCATAGCTTTTTGTTTGCATAGTCGTCATACAACCACTGGACTTACATAATGCAAGTAGGAACAAAATTTGACATCCTACACCCTTTCCTTTCAAAGAGGCCAGGATCTCATAATAAATCTTCTGACAATAGACTTGAAGGGAAATGGAGGAGGTTGGGTTTTATAAATAATTGTGGGGGAATAGCCAAGCTTATGTACTGTGAAATACATCAGGATAACAAAACAGACCACTCCCTTCTATCACTACTTTTGTTTGATCCCATTGGTATGATTTTCCTCTGGCTAACTGCTCAGAGTTTTAAGAAGTTTTCCTATTTAGGATAGGTCTGCAGTCTGTAACCAGCCCCGGTGGTGAGCTAGTCTAAGCATTTCGGTATATTTAGACGATTTTCCAGCACCATGTTCCCATTGCAAACTCCTGTCATCTGTTGTGTCTACGGAGCTTCATCAATCATCTGTATGTAGTGTGGCCCATGTTTGTAGTACTGAAGCTCTTTTCTTAGTCTTTTAGGCAAACTTATATATGTTTTGGACAGAGGTGGGATTACTGGGAGAGCAAATGAATAGTCAAGTACGGGAAGAGCATGAAAGTAGCATGCATGTTTGGTGCAGATTGTGGCAAGCTCCTGTCCCATTTGAAGCTCAGTTCTAAAGTTGTTCTCCTAGCTATGCCACTTGTGGCACAAATAGGTGCATGAGAGGTCTGGATCTTTGCTGAGCATGAAGAAGTTTTGGAGTTCTTTAGGACCACCAACATTAAACTCAGTTCCTAGAAAGTTGTGTGACAACATCCTGCTTACTTCCTTGAATAGTTTTTTGTGTTCTTCAGCAGAAATACCTCAACAAGAAAGAGATGAAGATTTCTCCTTCTTGATCACTAGTGGTTTACATGAGAAAATGATTTAACTTACCTTTTTCTACTATTGCCATTGCTGCCCTGATTAGAGAGGGAAATACCCAGGGAGAAAGGAGGTGTTTACGTTCTTTCCCAGAGCCCCTTTAACACAGCATGAGTCCCTCTTTTGTCTCACACATTCATTTCATGTACAGTTTTTTTAGTGGTGAGTCACCAAGTGAGAACATTCACCTGTTTCAGACAGGAAGAGAGGAGTCACCATCCAACCTTCTTTTCAAAGCATCAAATGTGCAGCATACTCATTTAATACAGGACCTTGTGCATCCCCAGAAGCTTTGCATGTGCTCATGTTCTCCATCTTGTAGCAGTACAGATTACCTGAGTTCTAATACTAAAATGTCTCATTCCAGCAAGATCCTCCACATATGCTAAACTTAAGAGCGCTTCCGAGTAATTTACTCTCTCAAGAATCCAATACTTGAGATAATAAACACTAAAATGGAGGTATCAAGCAAAACCAAAACAGTGAACTCAAGTTAAACTTTAAATTTCATACGTATTTCTTCATATTCATTCTTTCTCTTTCTCATCATTAGAGAGACTGTGAGATCTAGTTTTCCACAGATCCTTACGGCTGTACAAATAATTGATTTTACAGTCTGAAATCTCCTGTCTCATCCTTCATCCCGCTCAAAAAACATTTCAAATTGGTCCAAAATAAAGAAAAAAAATAGTCCTAGCCAAAAAAAATAATTTATTTTATACTCGGGCTTTTGTAGTGAAATTAGGAAAATGTCTGAGATTTACAAAACTGGTGGGAAAGGTGGTGAATTATTTTGCCTATCGGTTCAGTTGTTCACACATTCATGCCAGATGCAGAAGGTGTAAATTTTATGCTATCCCTGTTGCTACCTCATGCTACAGGGAGGTACAGCCAGGTAGTCACAGGCGTGTGAAGTGATCACCTCAGAGTGGCCATCTCTTTCACTCTTTAAACAGAGTGCTCCGCTGAGCTGCATGAGCCGAAGAATTTGGGCAATCTCATTTTGCAGTACCCTGCAAGATTGCAGCTAGGGCGCTGTTCTGAAAACTGAGGATTTGGATCCTCCTATGAATCGAAGAACTTTATACTATGATTTTCTACAGCACAGTTCCCACCTGTTGGCCATTGGGTGAATCCTGCTCTTTTGCTTTAGCTATAAGTGGCCAAAGCTAAGAAAGCATGACAGATAACTTCAAAGTTATCTGTCATGCTTCAAACTTCACTCTACAACTTCCTGAAGGGAGGTTGTGATGAGGAGGGGGTTGGTCTCTTCTCCCAGATAACTAATGATAAAACTAGAGCAAACGGCCACAAGTTGCGCCAGGGGAGATTCAGTTTAGATATTAGAAAAAACTTCTCATCTGAAAGAGTGGTCAGGCACTGGAACAACCTGCCCAGGGAGGTAGTGGAGTCACCATCCCTGCTGGTGTTCAAGAAACGTCTGGATGAGGTGCTAAGGGATATGGTTTAGTAGTTTAGTGGGAAATATTGGTGGTAGGAGGACGGTTGGATAGATGATCTTGTAGGTCCTTTCCAATCTAATGATTCTGTGATTCTATGAACATTTCTGAAGTTGTTATGCTATTTATAGTTGAAATTGAAAAATACTCATCTCAAGTTTGGGAGCAGATTAAACAAACGCAGAACTGCTTGTTCCAGTGTATGTGTTTTTAGAGCAGAAGGGGCTTGCACCCAGGCACGTCCCTGGGAGCAGTGCACATCCAGCTGGTGGCGGCATTGCCCACACCTCCTTGCCAGTGCTGGAAATGGTTGGAAGGTGCCACATGGATCACTTGGCTGCCAGACCTGCTATGAAGGCAGTTTCAGGTAGTAAGACACGTTCAGCTAGTGACTGCACTCCCCAGCAGTGCCCAGAAAGCCTCCTTCCTCCCTTCTCTGATTCCTCTGAGCATAACCTGCAGGCAGATTGAAAGCTTCCCTTCCTCAACATTGTAAAAAAGAGTCACATTTGCTTCAGGACTTTTAAAACCTGGTTCCATGGATTTGTAGTGGACGTCCTGGTATATATTTATTGCTAAATCTTTTCTATTGGCGGTGTTGCTCTAAGTAAGACCAGTGCTGAAGGCAGGATTGTGTGTGCTGGTGGCTGTGGGGCTGCAAGCAGTCCCAGCCCCTGTACCCGTCATGGCTCAAGTATTCACATAAAGGGCACACCTATTGCTGATACTGGCTACGTGGCTCCTCCCAGTAGCTTAGAGATTTCAGCTGGTTTCTGAGATCACAAAAAGCTTGTTTAGCCATGACTTCAAAATGTCAGGCTATTCAGCAAGCCAGTCCTATTTCAGACTACTCCCTAAATATTTCACACTTCAACATTGTTTTGAATAATTATGGTAATTTTTTTTCTAGCACAGCATGCTGTATGAAATTGTGAACTGAGGAGATTTCTGTTGTTATATTTGATTCAATGCCCCACTGTCACTGATGTGAAGTGTTACACTAATACACTGCCATTCATGTGATGGGACAGCTGGATCCACATGAAGTTTTGTTCATGTGAGTGGGGCTTCATGAGGTGCCTCGGTTTATCAGTGCAAGAAGTTTTTCCTAATATCTGGGGTCTGATTTTGGAGTGTGCCAGAAAGTGGGATCATTCTTTCAAAATCAATAGCAAATAAACAGGAATCAATGTGTGGGAGAACGTTTTCCAGTCATCTTGTGTATGTCCATCCTTGTGAGGAAAACAGTAGAAAAGTATAAAAAAATTGAAAGGAATATTGCGTGCAGTTTTCTAATTTCTGCAAAATGGTTAAGCAAGAAGATAGGGGTTTGAGAGGGATCTGAGGAAGAGAAAAGGAGGAATCAAATGTTGGCTTGACCCCCAAAATGCTTAGAGCCTGATTTGCCCTTACAGAACACAAATACTAGCACAGAAATCTGCATAGAGGGAAATATTACACAACAACGTAGACAAGTCAAACTACCTTGAGAAAACCTGCAAAAAGTTGACAGGTTCTTGGCCCTCGTTTAAATGAATGGGATATTGTGGAGATTTTTTTGAACTTTCCTGAAAAGTAACCCTAAAAACATTTTTGATCAAATAGCTTTTCTCAAGCAATTACACGTTCTTAATTTAGAGGCCAATTCAAATGATTGCTTGTTACCTTCATTTAGCAAAGGTTCAACTGCTGTGGTTTTCTGATCCCTTTAAAAAAGGCAATCAGGGAGAGTTTACACAATAAAAGTTCTTTTTTTATTCTCAAATTAATTATTTTGAAATATCTCACAGATTACATCAGTTTCTTACTTGCATTCATGTTGCAAGATGGCGACTATTGTATATTGCTAGTGATGCATTAAATTAGTTGTTTACGTTATAAAATCTAAACATATTAGAATCTTTTGTGTTTGTCTTCAAAGATTCCTATTCTAATAAAGCTTTCTGAAACAAGTAAGGTTGTCTTTTTTGTTTAGTTAATGCATCAGTGGAGAACCTAAAGATCTGTAGCCTCTAGCCATCCCTGTCTGTGTTTAGTAGAGTGTAAGGAAATTGTGTTTGGGACAATATATATTTTCATTTAAAATAGAAAGTTATACTTCTAACTTCAGCATTTTCCATTTAGGAAGAGTGACACCTGAGCCAAGTGTGGGCGGGAAGTGTCTAAATTCATCCTCTTTTCTCGAAGACTCTGTTTTGCTGTGACTTTTAGTTGCAGTAAAAGTGGTACGTGTAGCGTACTGAAAAATAAAATTTTGACTGCATCCTTCCTATTTCTGGTGTCTGTGAATCTCTCCTCAGGTCAAAGGGATTCCGAGAGTTAAATGATACAAGACCAATACTCAGTAAAGGACATAATCTAGAATTTTAAAGAAGCCCTGCAGTTTGGACTCTCAGTTTTGTTCTTTATCAAATATATTAACAGAGACTTAATGAAATGTGAAAAAGAATAGCGAAAGCTGACAGCTTTAATATGGTTGGAGCAGCTCTGTGAAAGCGACTTTTACTTCTGAGGGAAGTGCATGAACACATTTTAGTACCAGAGGAGCTTCTTGAAGAGGCAGCTGAGCAGCACGACAATGAGAGTCCAGTCCTTACCCCCAGCACATTCCTTTTAAGTACAGCGCATCTTAATTCTTCAGCTAGAGAAATGACTGCTTTGATGCACTGTATTGCTTTAATACACTGTATCATGCTGTATCTGCCTTATGAATCTGGATTTTAATATGTTTAGACATACATCGTCTGTCTTACAGTGACAGCGAGTTCTGAAAAGACAGCAATATTGTACTTTCCCATCAAAAACCAAAATAACTTGCATTAAGTCAATGGCCAAATAAAATGGTCACTGTTATATGTTACATCAACAAACATCACTGACAGGAAGAGGAGCAAACCAAGTTCAGAAGCAGCTTATTTTCTGTGTACACAGTATGCCTTTTAGGATAACAAGTCAAGAGCGCTTCATATCTAAATAACCTGTAGAACATACAGCAATATAACAAGCTCTGAGTTGCAATAAGATTTGGGAAATGTGACAAAATAAGCAGTGGAATGAGGAGAACAGTACTGAAAGCAGTTGGAAAAACAGGAAGTATAGAATTTGATGAAATGATGAAATATCTTAAGGAACATCTTGTATCTGATTATGACTGAACAGTAAGAAAAGTGATAAGGAGTAAACTGGCTGTTTTCAATAAACACACAACTCTAGACATAAAAAAAGGCATGAAGACTTTTGATTAAATCAAAATGGATAGCATTTGAACGTAAAATGTGGGACCAAAAAAACACCTATAACATATATATGTTAGCATATATAACAGCCTGCCAGAAGTTGTTTCAAGGGCTGTCACTTGTGGAGATACTTAGGCAAGATGTGTTCCCTCAGCAACTTCATGGACAGTGCTATGTGTAACAGGATGTCAGCATTCACAATATCTGGGCAGTTTTAGTGTAGTTAAAAGTTAGTTATGAAGCTTCAAAAATAATATGGACCATGGTCTGAAGTCTAGAGTACAAATTAATGCCCCATAAGAAAAATTGAAGCCTGCATTTAAATTTACCCTCTGATTCTGGACTTCTGACTCGAGAAACCTTAACCTATGATATTCAGAAGCAAAGAGTGTCCACAGTTTTTAAAAGGCTGTGTGCTTTGTCTTTTGCATTAACCCATTCTGTTTATAAAGATAACAGATGAGTAGCCACACTGCTGGTTCATTAAGAAAATCTGAATTTTTTGATTTGGTTGTCTGACTGTCCTGATCCTATACACATTGTCATGGTTTCATAGGTCTACATATGAGTAGTCCCATGAGATTACCAGACAATTGGTCTGTGCAAGTGTGCATACAGCCAGAAATGCAAATTGAACTGACATGAATGGAAGTTGATGTGAAGTAAAATACCAAATGTAGCTACATTGCCTGGGTTTGGTGTTTGTTTTGGCTGGGATCTTGTCTATGTGCTTGAGAATAAAAAAACAGCATATCAAGAAGTATGACTGGTGTTACTACAATTAGTTTGTAATCCCCAAACTGCATGAAAGCTGAAGTTTCTAGCCATAGCAAAGATTTCTATGGTATAATTAATAATTTGTGTTTTGGACCTTTTTGTTCTGTTTTCTGTCACAAGTCATCGTGACTGGTGCTTGTATGCCCATTGCCTCCTGCAAGGCAAGGGTGACTGAGGAGTAAACTTTGGTCATGATTTTAGAAAAAGAGACAGAGAAAAGTACAGAAAAGTAAAAGTTCATTGTTGGAATCACATTAATTCACAACCCTTGTTCTGAGAATGGATATGTGTGCTGGGTTGTGTCTTGAAGACCCACATTGTCTTGTAGTCCTCCTTTTAGGTAGTGCCTCTTCTCTCCCAGACCTCCCTTCTAAAATCTTGCTCCAGATCACAAATTCACAATTGAAAGAGAAGCAGCAGCCCAGAATATCAGAGCCTTATACGTGACTGACAGTTTGATCAAGAGTGCAGTATAGTTGGGAATGATCTTTATCAGATGGAACAAGCCTCTGGGGTGGGCTTCTGTGTTCCTCATCATCTTCTTGAGCTCAAGGAGAAATCAGAAGGTAAGCAAGCCAAATTGCTGGCTAAGATTGGTATAACCAGGAACATGCTTTGGTTTCCACTATGCAAAGAAGCCAGAAAAATCCTTTCAGGACTTGGTAACCCTGCCCATGGCAGGGGATTGAAACTAGGTGATTTTTAAGGTCCCCTCCAACCTAAGCCATTCTGTGATTCTATGAAGCTGTCAGTGCAAGTATGCCAGTACAGTACATTGATGCAAAAGACAGTGTTTAAGGGGTTGCAGCTTAAGTTTTCCTTGTGTTCCTTGTGTGGCAGAAGAATGTGAGGGCTCAAGACCACTTCTATCTGATTGTACACTGAGAGCAGCTGTGCTCCTTTCTGCTCATCTGATCTGCCTCTTACAAGGCTTTGTTTTGAATTGTGTTGCCTTTGGCACCTCTCTCTGAAGATCTCTCATCGTAGGTGATACCAGTACATTGTAAAATCACCTCCTCACCTTCTCTCATAAGCAGAATAGCTTAAGTTTCTTGAGTCTCAGAGTACAAGGAAGATTTTACATACTTGCCTTATTTTTCCAGCTTTTGTTTAGAACTGTTGAATCTCAATATACTTAAGCCTTGAAGCATAGAGCTAAACATGGCCAAGTTCTGGAATGTCAATGCTGTCTGTGCTGGTAATAACATTTCCCTTTTTCTTAATATTGTTCTGACTGTGTCTAAGGGTCTTGGTTGTTGTTGTAGCCATTACGCTGCTTTTGCTTGTGTATTTTTTTCCATCTTTTATTCTCTCTTTTTTTTTTTCCCCTGGAATGAACGAGCTGCCTCTGAATGAGATGGAGTTTGTATCATTGCCAATTACCTGATGAAAATTTAAAGAATGTTTTTATTTCAGCGTTAAAGGTATGCTCTGAAATAGCTGCCTTTCTATTAATTCTTAGTCCAAGCTGGGGAGAAAGCAGAGAATGCAGCAAGAATGTATTATATGTGTTGAAAGTAGGTCTTTACATATAGCAAACAAGATTGAATTTACCCTAAATTTCATTATTTCATGAGTTGCATTCCTTGAGTACTGGCAGTAAAGTTCAAAATGTTAATATGCTGGTATGACTAGGATGCTTTTGATGAATGCGATCTGTGTGAGGCTGGGCTCCCATTCGGAATCAATCAATCAGAGCCCAGGGAGGTTCATAAGTAAATGTCGTTAAAGTGTGCATTTGCCGAGGGTGTATTTGTGTTTTCTAAATAATTATCTGGCATATTCTCTGCATAATATCCTTACCTAGTGTCAAACATTACAGAGAAAATAAACCTTAAAAATGCAAGTCTTCTCTTTACAAACGCACAGGAAGTGGCAGACCTCCGAGCAGTTGTGGTGAAATTCATTCTTAACCTAGTCTTATGTCAAAATACTTCTACAGCGTTAAATAAAATTAGGGCTATGAGTAGGACAAAGTTCTTATAGATTACCTCAGAACAAAAAATGTATTCACAAGCTGTCTGTACAACATAGGAAGTAAGGTATATATTTTATGTTCGTTCTCATCTAATTCACAAAAACTTAAATGTCTAATTGCAGAGCACTTATGCATGTAGTTAAAACTAACTCAGAGGGATTACTTGTACATAAAGTCACTCAGTTACGTAGGGTTTTCAAGATCTGGCCTGGATTATATGCATCCATCAGCATACTTAAAACAACCTGTCAGTGTGGTGTATCTCATATAAATTAATAATCTGTGTATACATCAGATATGCAATCAAATTATATTTCACATTTGAAATATATTTAAAATATTTTCTTTTTATATAAATTTCTTCTGTACAATGTTTTTTCTGCTGAAATCTGAGATGATCTCCTTAATTGTATAGTGTTGTGATTCAGTAATTCAAGTCACAGTGCAGGTGGTACGTACAGTTTACTGATGTTAGAGATAGTATTTAAACAACTCCATGCTCAGAGGTAGTATATCAAAAGTTTTTAAATTGAGGGTGACAGGAACTGGTGCTGCACTTTCATGTTATCCAACAATGTGGAAGAATTTTGACATACAGCCGGAATGATCAAACCACACCAGTTTTACTTTCTAACTTCAGTTGACAAGAATTTTAAAGGTATTTGGAAATTGTTAAATTGAATGCTATGTTTGGAGAGTTAAACTTCCTTAGGGAACTTATTTATAACGTCTGATACAAGGGGCCTTATGATCTGAAAACATTGCATATATATCAGCAAAGCTGATATATTTTTCAGTAAATCTCTTTTTACGTTTAATTTGTGAGTCATGCAGAAGCTGTAGTTTCTGCAAGAGCTGTTACTATGAAAGTGAAACTTGCTGCTACTAACCTGCCCACATTATTTTACAAATGTATTTCTTTCACTGATACAGGAAGAGACAGGCCTGAGAATACAAAAGATTACACCAGATTCTCTGTNGCAGTATAGTTGGGAATGATCTTTATCAGATGGAACAAGCCTCTGGGGTGGGCTTCTGTGTTCCTCATCATCTTCTTGAGCTCAAGGAGAAATCAGAAGGTAAGCAAGCCAAATTGCTGGCTAAGATTGGTATAACCAGGAACATGCTTTGGTTTACACTATGCAAAGAAGCCAGAAAAATCCTTTCAGGACTTGGTAACCCTGCCCATGGCAGGGGATTGAAACTAGGTGATTTTTAAGGTCCCCTCCAACCTAAGCCATTCTGTGATTCTATGAAGCTGTCAGTGCAAGTATGCCAGTACAGTACATTGATGCAAAAGACAGTGTTTAAGGGGTTGCAGCTTAAGTTTTCCTTGTGTTCCTTGTGTGGCAGAAGAATGTGAGGGCTCAAGACCACTTCTATCTGATTGTACACTGAGAGCAGCTGTGCTCCTTTCTGCTCATCTGATCTGCCTCTTACAAGGCTTTGTTTTGAATTGTGTTGCCTTTGGCACCTCTCTCTGAAGATCTCTCATCGTAGGTGATACCAGTACATTGTAAAATCACCTCCTCACCTTCTCTCATAAGCAGAATAGCTTAAGTTTCTTGAGTCTCAGAGTACAAGGAAGATTTTACATACTTGCCTTATTTTTCCAGCTTTTGTTTAGAACTGTTGAATCTCAATATACTTAAGCCTTGAAGCATAGAGCTAAACATGGCCAAGTTCTGGAATGTCAATGCTGTCTGTGCTGGTAATAACATTTCCCTTTTTCTTAATATTGTTCTGACTGTGTCTAAGGGTCTTGGTTGTTGTTGTAGCCATTACGCTGCTTTTGCTTGTGTATTTTTTTCCATCTTTTATTCTCTCTTTTTTTTTTTTCCCCTGGAATGAACGAGCTGCCTCTGAATGAGATGGAGTTTGTATCATTGCCAATTACCTGATGAAAATTTAAAGAATGTTTTTATTTCAGCGTTAAAGGTATGCTCTGAAATAGCTGCCTTTCTATTAATTCTTAGTCCAAGCTGGGGAGAAAGCAGAGAATGCAGCAAGAATGTATTATATGTGTTGAAAGTAGGTCTTTACATATAGCAAACAAGACTGAATTTACCCTAAATTTCATTATTTCATGAGTTGCATTCCTTGAGTACTGGCAGTAAAGTTCAAAATGTTAATATGCTGGTATGACTAGGATGCTTTTGATGAATGCGATCTGTGTGAGGCTGGGCTCCCATTCGGAATCAATCAATCAGAGCCCAGGGAGGTTCATAAGTAAATGTCGTTAAAGTGTGCATTTGCCGAGGGTGTATTTGTGTTTTCTAAATAATTATCTGGCATATTCTCTGCATAATATCCTTACCTAGTGTCAAACATTACAGAGAAAATAAACCTTAAAAATGCAAGTCTTCTCTTTACAAACGCACAGGAAGTGGCAGACCTCCGAGCAGTTGTGGTGAAATTCATTCTTAACCTAGTCTTATGTCAAAATACTTCTACAGCGTTAAATAAAATTAGGGCTATGAGTAGGACAAAGTTCTTATAGATTACCTCAGAACAAAAAATGTATTCACAAGCTGTCTGTACAACATAGGAAGTAAGGTATATATTTTATGTTCGTTCTCATCTAATTCACAAAAACTTAAATGTCTAATTGCAGAGCACTTATGCATGTAGTTAAAACTAACTCAGAGGGATTACTTGTACATAAAGTCACTCAGTTACGTAGGGTTTTCAAGATCTGGCCTGGATTATATGCATCCATCAGCATACTTAAAACAACCTGTCAGTGTGGTGTATCTCATATAAATTAATAATCTGTGTATACATCAGATATGCAATCAAATTATATTTCACATTTGAAATATATTTAAAATATTTTCTTTTTATATAAATTTCTTCTGTACAATGTTTTTTCTGCTGAAATCTGAGATGATCTCCTTAATTGTATAGTGTTGTGATTCAGTAATTCAAGTCACAGTGCAGGTGGTACGTACAGTTTACTGATGTTAGAGATAGTATTTAAACAACTCCATGCTCAGAGGTAGTATATCAAAAGTTTTTAAATTGAGGGTGACAGGAACTGGTGCTGCACTTTCATGTTATCCAACAATGTGGAAGAATTTTGACATACAGCCGGAATGATCAAACCACACCAGTTTTACTTTCTAACTTCAGTTGACAAGAATTTTAAAGGTATTTGGAAATTGTTAAATTGAATGCTATGTTTGGAGAGTTAAACTTCCTTAGGGAACTTATTTATAACGTCTGATACAAGGGGCCTTATGATCTGAAAACATTGCATATATATCAGCAAAGCTGATATATTTTTCAGTAAATCTCTTTTTACGTTTAATTTGTGAGTCATGCAGAAGCTGTAGTTTCTGCAAGAGCTGTTACTATGAAAGTGAAACTTGCTGCTACTAACCTGCCCACATTATTTTACAAATGTATTTCTTTCACTGATACAGGAAGAGACAGGCCTGAGAATACAAAAGATTACATCAGATTCTCTGTATTTTCTGTAAATGTGGGTAAAATTTGAAAACATAATTAACAAAGAGCCCAGAGTACTTTGGTGATACATATTTGTTTCTAATTCACATCGTAAGTGATCTGATTTGTGCAAGTTCAGAAAGTGTTGTAGAATATTTACTGGCTTGTTGCTTTTTGCCAGAAAAAGATCTCTTAGCCTTTTTGTTGTGTTGCTTAACACTAGTATGGCTCAAAAAGCAAAGCCTTAAGCTGATAGATATATGCTTTGTTATAGGGCAAAAACCGTACAGAATTTCAATTTTTCTGTGAATTCTTGTAGTTTGTCAGCTTTTACCCTTAGCTTTTACCTGATAGCTTTTACCCTTAGGACTTAATTTACTTTTGTTATATGTTAGTTAATATGTATGTAACTTATCAAATAAAGGAGATTTTCAAAACCTAGAGAAATAATTGAATATACAAAAAATGCCATATAAACTCATGTTTGAAAGTTAGTTAGGAAAAAAAATATTTTTAAAATGGTCACTTGGATTTTTATGTAAGCATTTTTTAAAATCTTATTTAATATGGACAATTTCCCTACATTTTTATTTACAGTAAGATCTTGTATGTCATTGATGCCTTTTGCTGTCCTAGTACCAAGTGACTGCTGTAGTGTTCATACCTCAGTACAGCAGCGTTTCGTAATTATCTGGCAGAACAGAGAGCGATCATTTGGTGTTTGCTGTGCTTATCTGCAGCAATAACAAAGGATTAAATGCATCCTCACTCCTGTGGTACGGTTCTCACACTTTCCCTGCTAGTCCAGATAGGCAGGCGAGAAGCGTTCATACCGAAACTCGGTTGAGATGGTAGGAAGGAATTAGTTATTAACAAATCAATATATGTCTCATTAAGTGAAAACAGTGTCATGTGTGATAGTGATTTCTGTTAAATAGAAGCCTACAGGGGAAAGGATTATAGCGTGTGATTGAGACACCTGTTGAGAAAATAGGCAACTATTGACAAGGCTGATTCATGACTGAGTGACTGCTCTGCTAGTCTTCACATGATCCCCACAGAGAGCGAGCTTCGACCGCCTGCTAAACAAGGGCTGTTTGAAGTTTCTTTTTAACATTTCCAAGACGTTAATTCAGCGGGACATCTCCACCGGGGTTCTCCATGTCACCAAATCAGCAGCTGTTGAAATCCATTCACTTCAGCATGAGATGTTTGTATAAGTTCTTTTTTTTTTCCCCTTTTATTTGTGACAACAGCAAAGTAAATAAAACCCTAAAAATTCAGCACTACTTAGCTCTTGTATGTGTGAGAACGGCTTCTGATAGCAATTGTAGTTGCTAAGGCAGAATGTTTATTTGCAGAGAACATGACAATCTGAGGAGTTTATTATGAGACACAAAAAATACTGGTTTTAATAGACATTTCTGTGACATTTTTCCAGTGTAAACATTCAGTTAACTTCTGTGCCAACCATCAAATTTGTGTAAAGAGTGTTTTGAAACGGAATTGCCTTTGTTTTTCAATCCCCCAAAAATCTTAAAAGTCTAAAAGCAAATGTTTCCTATTTTTTCCAGTTAGTAAATGAAACACTGTTTCTTGGGTAGGAAAACATTTCTATCTGACTCACATTTCCCTGAGAAAACAGCTTGTATCATAGAATTAGTTTAGTTTGAGGGGGAAGCAGAACAAGGCAAGACATGTAAACATATTACAAAGCTTACTTTGATATTTAAATGCTTTTTTTTTCTTTTCCCGGCCATCTGAAAAAAGGTGTGGTGAATGTAGTCAATTGTAAATAGAAACTCTGTATTTTCAGTCAGTTTCATTGTTAAACCCAAGAACTGCTGACCACATATGAAGACTCCCGGTTTGAGCTGTTTCTCTTCTGTTTATTAAATCTGTTAAGACTTAAGTGTATTTTTACAAGTTCATTAATGTATTCCATTCTCTCTGATGTGTTTTTTCCCACTATTATCAGATTTCATTATATGGGAAGAATTATCAGATCAACCCATTATACAGCCAAGCAGCGTTAAGTCTGATTGGAATTTGGTCTTCCTTCAGTTTACAGGGGGAATATTGTGTAAATCAGACTCTCAGGTTTCAGTGGGAGGCACAGGGCTGCACAGCATCCATTTGTCAAGTTGATTGCACCTCAGCGAGGTTGCATTAGCTTGTCTTTGAACAGAAGTGAAATCCTATGCGAAGCTCCCCTTTCTGTCATTTACACTAACATCCATCCTCTTAAACCAAGGCCTGAGAGAAAAACAAAGTGATGGCACAATATCATCAGTCACTCAAGTTGTCTGTCATCTGTTTTCTTAAGGAAATGACTTTTAAGTTAGTGGAGCAGAAAATCGAAGAAAATTAGCAGAAGGTTGTTGTGGAAGTAGGAGGAATTTTTAAAAATCGCAGATGGATGTAGAGAAGTCTGATGGCAAGCAGCAAGTAGAAACGCAGTTGATTCTGGCTTTTAGTTTAGTGTTAATACAGTGCCAGCGTACCTGATACGCAATAATTCAAGTCTTAATGAAACTTTATTCATAAACTGGAATTAGGCTGTAAACGCACAATAAAATGCTGGTATGCACATTTTCAGCTTTTATATCAGTGGCTGTGTTTTATGATGCTGAATACTCAAGCAATTTGCACTCTTTTCCATGTGTCAGAAAAGCTGTATGTGTATCTCAGAAATGTTAAGCTGGAAAGGCTGTTGTAAACAGCTCTGAGAGGGTGGTTGTGAATTTTCTGAGAGTCAGAGAACTCAATTTTTACCCTGATGCTTATGCAAGTGGCAGCAGTAAGTAACGCTACTTGGTTAACCTGATGTACCAATCAACCCATGCAGTACGCTTGCAACAGTGTCTGTGGGGTTAATGGTGTGAATGAGGGAAAAATAAAGATGTGTAGGTTATGCACGAGATAAAAAGTACCACATTTGAATAGACTTTTTTTCTCCTGTTGTTCCAAACCCTAATTTTATTCACTCTGGATGTAAATTTTTAATTTGAGGCACTTGGTTTGACTTCAATCAGTAAGAGAATTAGTTTTGTCTTGTGTTTCTTAAGGGAACATTTTCACTGTATGTTTTAAAGGAGTGTTGTGCTGGCTATTTTAAGTTAGAGCAAAATAGCACATTCCTAGTTTAAAATAAAAGCTGTGAGCTCTTGCAACAAACTGGTGTGAATTTTGAATTTATTTAGCTATTTTGGAGGAGATACGCCTTCTAAGGGCTTTCCAGACACGCAGTAAGTGATGCGACTAGCATTTGTCAAATGTGCTTCTTTCTTTTATTTCTTTTCTCTCTCCCCAGGGAAAATTGCATGAAGGTTTTGTTTAATTATGTGATGCAGATATGGTAGTCTAAATCTTACAGCTCAGTGATAGACATATTTCTGGTCTTGCCACAGATATTTTGGATGAAAAACTTGTTTTCATATATTCCTTTTTCCTTATATATTCTTATATTCCTTTTTATTTTTTATTTTTCTGCTTAGTAGTAGAGGCACAAGACCTCATAAAATAGGACAGCTTATTAAATTGCTGCATTTTAACATAACTTGGAAGATCTGGATGGAAAATGGTATGGTAATACAAAATTCTGATATGCTTTTAGATCAATATAGTAGTATAATATGGTAACTTGGAGAGAGAAAGGAAGTATAGAAAAAGGTTAGTCTTTTAAATACTATGCAAAGCATATTATAATATTCATGTACAATGGTAGTTTTCAGCCAATCGATTTTATCAGTCAGTCAACGTTAGATTTTTCATGTGTTTCCTGAAGAAAATTTAAAATGACTATGCAATCTTGAAAACACTTGAATTTGAATATCTTTACTCAATATAGACATTATATACACTAAAGTCTGTCAGATATGTAAGTGTCTCCAGGATTAGATCATAAATAGATCTGTATTCCTTCAAAATAAGTCTTAAAAGGTTTTGGAAGTAAATTATTTTTACGTGCAGCATGTAAAATTATATGAAAAGTTAAAGATTGTAGAAATATTAGGGACACTGCTCATGCAGCTCACATTGCATTAAGGTGTATATTACTTGAGGTTGCCATATAAAGATGGTAATGGCTACATTTTACACTTCTTTCTCTTTTATAACCTAATGTATACATTTAGGAATTTGGGAACTTGAGAGCCCTAGTAGATCAATCTTGATTAGTTTATTTTTCTTTGTAAAGATTTTGATAGCCTCGTAATGCTTTTGTTTGAAAGAGTATTCTTTACTTCCTCTTGCGGGGGATGAAATATTGTTGCACCCAGATCTTCCTCTGAAATAGTGAAAAACAATTTAGGTAACTGAATCTTTGATGAGGAGACCTTAGATTGAAAAGTCTGGCATTTAATTGCCCTTTTACTCATAATTCTTCTACGTTTAACCTCAAAGGTGATTCTAAAAGTTACATCTTAATTGCATAGCCTCACTCAATCATTACTACTTTGCTTTGCAGCAATTTATTACAACTTTATTTCCCCGAACCATCAATGAAGATGATGCTGAATTTTATATTAGCCAAATGTCCTTTTGAGATTAATGTGCTAATATAGATTTTATGCGTGCTTTTTCAGCCTTAATGTTTGTATTACAGATTGGGGTTATAGGTATAGCACAACTACTTAAGTAGTTCAGAGAACCCTGTGAGTATTGCCTGAAGAACTGGTGCCACGGATTTATTTGACAACATAGGTCTGCAAGAGAAAAGAATAGCAGTGAGTTCTCTGATGTGCTTCTTTCTAGATATTTTTACAGCTTACTCACATGGCACTTTCCCCTTTGAAGACAGTAGCTAAACTGCTGTTGTGAGGTAAGCTCTGTGATCAGGCAGTCTTGGAGATGGGGCTGTGGGCATAAAGGTTCTTTGCCACAAATGTCACTATTAATGTTGAACAAGTCACTTACTCTTCTTTTAAACTGTACTTCTCTTTCATAATACTCTTTTGGAGATGACTACATTCTTAAAACTTTTAAGGGTTCCAGATGTTGTGAAATACCAGGAAGCCCTTGTGTCAGGAAACGACCATGGTAGGATTCACTATCAGCATGTTTCCTGTTACGTTTTCCAGGTCATTTTGATGGGTAGTTAAATATGTCAGGTAGAAAGAGTTGAGCCTACTCTATGTAACTGTCATAATTTAAAAATTTACAGCTTTTACATGTAGTTGATGTCGAAATTCTCTCTGATTAGAACCAGCAGCTACTTCTGTCTACTTTGCAAGCTTGCCCAAGACTCCCAGAGATTTCAGTGGATAAGGGCAGTTTGATGAATACTTTAAGCCAGGTGTGCTGATACCAATGCCAAAAGCGCCGTCCTGCCTTCCCCCGCTCTTGGCTGCTTATTCCTGACCCTCTACCACTCTTCCCTTTGAGCTCTTGCAGCTGTTTTTCCTACAAGCAGTGACAGAGCTGAGGATGGGGGAGGACACGGCTGCATCCTTCACTGACACCACTGGCACAACCCGCAGAAATGTTGGCTTGGATGCAGACCCCAGAGTCAGCTGGGTGAGGACATCACAGGCAAACCAGAAAAATCTTCACAGCATTCCAAAAGTGTACACATTTGGGATGTGTCTTTTGGTGAGATATTGTGGAATTTGGTGTGTGTTGCATGTGTCCTTTAAGGAACAGGCATGGTCATTTTAGTTGCAGTTCAAACAATAGCAGCCTCTGCCCTAGTCTTAGGCGTATTTCCCTTTCCATTACAAAAGCCTGTGGAGATGGTCAGGAATTTTAACTGAGTGTAAGGAGAGTATGACTAGGTGTTAAACTTTTCAGAAATTGGGTAGATCTGGAAGAGAAGGACAAACAAGAATAAAAGCAGATAAAGCAGGAGAAAACACATGGCAAAAGACTCAGAGGAGGATCAGAAGTTAAAAAGTAATTAGATAAGTACTATAACAGTCCCACAGAGGTCTTCATAATGGCTGCAAACACTTCAGGAAGGGATGGCAGGGAATTTTTGTTGTTGTGTATCCTGCATTCAAGTAAAAAGGAGTGAAGTTGAGGGCGGGTGACTTTGGAGGTGTTTTTTTAACTAGATATGCCTCAAAGATTCTTGACTTCATAATTTTCTCCTCCTAATAGAAACAGCCCTCAGGGCCTCAAACTTCGGCTAATCATTTAGGTCAAAAGGGTAATAATAATGTAGAAGACCATGAATTAGAAGTGTACCCTGGGGAAAGCTTGACCCAATGCAGAAGTAGAAAATAACCATACAAAACGCTGTAATGGGATCCTCTGAAGCTGAATGGGAAAATGAGAGCTCATACAAATACGCTGGCCATCTAATATGAAACATAACTCCAGAAGTATGTATTTTTATTCCCTGTTACAAGTCTGAAACCACAGTGGAGTTACTGTAACACTGAGGCTGAACTAATCCCATCACAGGATCAGATCTTGGTAATAAATAGTTCCAGGTGCAATCCAAAGAGTAAGAATGTTTCCCGTTTGTTTAAACTGAAAGGTGTGGAGCTTTTTCAATCTTTCCAGTGACCAGGGAGGGTTGTATGAGGTGTGTAATTCTGGAAAGAGAGACCTGTTTATTGCATCGCACTTTTCACCAATATATCTCAAATATTTTACCCAGAAAGCTGGTAGCATTCTTCTTATGTTACAGGTAGGGAAATGAGGCATGAAGATGCTCAACATCTTGCTAAAGGTCAGCCACCATGCCAGTGGCAAACCTGGAGGTGTAAGCCCTAGTAAAGCACTCTACTTAGCAGACTCTGCTGCTTTCCCCTATATACAGAGCATCCTTATAATCTGCCACTTATCATGAAATTTGGAGTTTGGTATGGGTGAAGTTTGGAAAAGAGCTAATATTTCCTGTATATTCATCTTGTGAGTGGCAGTGGCTCAGAATGGAATGAGTGTGTTTTTAAAGATTATATCATAGATATGCAAATACATAAAGGACCATACTAGGGTCGTGTAGGCAATCTCATGACTAATGTCTCTTCGTTTTCTAGTCTTCAGTTTTACAGTTTTGTGGACTACATCTAATCAAGCACTTGAAGGCCTATCGAGCAGGCTACAGTTATATGTTAGGTTGTTAACCAAAGTTCTCAGTTCCTTTCCACAGGCTGTGGCTGTCCTGGCAGCAGATAGATGGCATAGCAGCAGATAGAATGAGTTACCTCAGACAAGTAATTCAGATAAATTGGTATGCTGAAAAGGGAATTGCCTAGAGCTGGCTTCTAGGACACCCCAAGCATTTCTGTCTGTTGCTGCACCACAGACCGTGGTCAGAATACAGCTGCAGCAGAGCAGCAGAGAGATGGTGAGTCCCACTCACAAACCAGATTTCTCCCCATGTTCATTCCATTTACAGACAGGAACTAAGTAGTTTGTGGCTTGGAGTGTTTGCTTTTTCTGCTTACTCCACATGTCCAGAGATATCAGCATGGCAATAGGGAAGGAACGCAGCTAAGACTGCTTCTCTGCACCTACGCTGACACTTATGAGAAAAAAGCGAGTGGGTGCTTCTTATCTACGCAAATAATCACCAGTACACACCAACTATAGAGACTCAGAATATGCTTTCCTTTAAACTATACTGCTGTGCAGAGGCTCTGAGCCAGGGACAGAGTGTTCTGGGGCACTTCCCCTACAATACTTGTAGATTTCTTGAATAATTCACAAAGTTTTGCACCCCTTCTTTCTCCTCTCACAAAACCAATTGTACTATTGTGGAGAGTTTCTGAAACCCGGTAAGGAAAGGTGCCTAGCTCTTCTGCCTTTGTATAAGTATTTTCCAGCAGGTTTTTTTAGTCCCCATTTTCAGGAGATGACAGAGCTGACCACTTAGTTTTTGCAGAGTTCATACACTGTAATAATTTACTTTTTATCTCCTTATTAGGGTTTTACTGCCTTATTTACATTGCAATGGCAGTAGTGATCTTTTGCATATAGTCACATTGGCTTTGATTGGGAACAATGCCAAGAAAACTGAGTGCTTCATGATTTAATTATTTGTGTTCTTTGCAAGAATAATTAAAGGATCATGCCAAAATCTTATCAGAGCATGAAAATTTAGCATGCCAAGACTGAAGCTATTTAAGTGGCATGCCAATGATTTATGTGCTGACAAGATTTCCTTTTAAAAACTCTCTCTTCACTACTGGTGATTAGAAGTGTAAAGAATGCAGTTACCAAAAAGTGTTAGCAGAAAGAGGGAAATAGGTTTTCAAATGATTAGTGATGGTAGGCATTTTAGTTTCAAAAAGTATTGTCAGAGAAATTGATTTTTCAAAATGAGCAAGTATATTCTGAAAAATCATCCCATGAGCATGTATTTGAAAGTCAAGCAGCACTGATACAACTGTTCTCGCTAATCCTTTTCTAAACCTTAGAATCATAGAATCATAGAATGGTTCAGGTTGGAAGGGACCTTAGAGATCATCTTGTTCCAACCCCCCTGCCATGGGCAAGGACACCTCCCACTAGACCAGGTTGCCCAAAGCCCCATCCAGCCTGGCTTTGAATACTTCCAGGGAGGGGGCATCAACGACTTCTCTGGGCAACCTGTTCCAGTGTCTCACCACCCTCACAGGGAAGAATTTCTTCCTTATATCTAGTCTAAATCTACCCTCTTCCAGTTTATAACCATTACCCCTTGTCCTGTCATTATCTATCCTTGTAAAAAGCCCCTCCCCAGCTTTCCTGTAGGCCCCTTCAGGTACTGGAAGGCTGCTATCAGGTCCCCCTGCAGCCTTCTCTTCTCCAGGCTGAAGAGAAGTTCACCATAAAGTTTTTGAACTCTAGTTACTTGTCTGGAACACTGCTTTTATCTGTAAGCATTAGCTTGTTTCGGAAGTGTTGCAGTATAGGAAAAAATGTCAATTAAGGTGTTCCCTGTAATTAAAAAAACTTAAGACATCTTTACTTACCATTATATTCTCTCTAAGCCACAGATTTCTACCTGATTTTTTTTACCCTAAATATTTTCTCTGACAGACTAAGTAACACATTTTCAAACAACAGATTTAATTGTCTCTAGTGAAACACACTCTGCATGGCATGCATACTGTGGCCTACAAGGTTAATCCACAGCTTTTCCTGACGAATTTTTGAATACTTAAAAATTTCGGTCTGATGAAGGAGGCATTTAAAAGCATTTCTTTGTAGATGCTTGAGGAAAAAAATAGTTAATAATGTTCAGATCTGAAGACTACGTTTAACATTTGAAATACATCAGTAGCACTGAGTCACTTTGGGTTTCTCTGCTCAGCAGCTAACTGTCCCAGAAAAAGTGTCGGCAATATCCTGCAAAATGCTGATCTTCAGCACTTTAGTGCTTTGCAGAATTGATTTCTCAGTCCCAAGGCAATTGTCCATATCATGAAAGTGCTGCATACTATTGCAGTCAGAAGCCTCTGTTTGAGAGTAATCCAAGAAAACCAGTGTTTTGTTTCCAAGTTCTTTTTGTGAAATATTTGGCTCTGATACATAGAGAATTTTCATAAGGCTCTTTGAAAGTCTCTTTTTAGAAATAGATGCATTTTTTCTATGTGCATAGTTCATTTTTAAAGCAAAACTAACTACAAGTTGCCACATAGGCTGATTTTCTTTTTTCTTAAATCAGAGACAATAGCTGTATTTGTATCTCCCCAAAGAATGGAAATGCTTCTGTTTTTAAAATATTTGAGTAGTCATATAAAATAAGCAATGTAAAGGTGCCATATTGAATGCATTAAAACTTCTCTGATATGTAATCTCAAGTGCCTAGATCCTTATAATTTTATTGACAAAGGGAGCAAGTACACAGCTCGATGTATCAGCTGGGCTATGAACATCTAAAAGTTAACGCACTTCCACAGGCTCATGTTCTAGTTTGGTTTTCTGCCTTGCAAGTGATTTTAATATTGGTTAAGAAATCCCACCTGCTGATGCCATCTCCAGACCACACTTAGCAGGCAGCCTTGCCTGTCCCATTGCCCACTTCCAACACAGAGAGCTGGGGGTCTCTGTCGGTCCCTCCCTGGCCGTTCTGTGCTTGGCTGCCTTGCTGCTCTTTGCTCACCAGAGCAGAACTGCGGCAGTCAGGCAGCAGCTTTGCCGGGCACTGGGGCTGCCCTGCAGAGCTGCGATTCCCATGGCTGTTGTCGTCTGGAGGAACAGAGGACTCAAAGAGAACTGGAGGTGAAGGATGGGTCACTGGTTTGCTTTTCTTGTTCTTTGATATAAATAATTGTTAGGAAACAAAATGTAATTTTCACCTCAAAAACAGAAATTAGTACCATTTTTGTTTGACGGGATGACATCTTACGTTGTTAAAGAGAGCCTCAGATGGCTGGTAGGGATTAGTAGGGAAAAACATTTCACTCATAGGTCACCTGCATGGGTCTGGCCTGGGGCGCAGGTGATTGACAGCTGCTCAAATGCGATGTCTGTAGGAGGTCCCTGTGAAGGAAGCTGCCTGCTTCAGTCCGGTAGGCCCGTGTCAGTGTCAGCAGCCCACACCACCACAGTCAGTAACCTCTGCTGGCTGTCCTGGCTGTGGGAGTGAAGACACAGCCTCAGGGTGGTGGGCCTGAATATCAGCTGGACATGGGGCCTTCTGCTTCCATCCCACGCTTGCATGGTAAGCAATGCCAATTCTGCAGCCTGTGCAAGCTCTTGAAAATTGTGCAAGGAAAGCCAGCAAGAGCCTATGCCAACACACTCTTCCCTTTAAACATGAGCATTATGTTGTGTAGCCATATAGAAGTGAGTGCCAAAGTACAGGATTTAATGCCCATCACTGTCCCAGATTCCTCCACACAAACTTGCCCTCTACCAGGCCTCTCTTTTACCACATTAGCTTGCTGCTACACTTTCCCATGCAATTTTTTCCCCCTGTAAATGATGTGAAGCAAATATCTAATGTTATCTGTAGTGCTGATGCAAGAAAATTAGAAGAGGTATATTACAGTTGTGTTCAGTATGCTTTCCAGAGAAAACTGGTTATGTCAATTTACTTGGCACTGTGCACTGCTTTAATCTTAACTCAAGGCCTGCTGTAGATGTACAGCAGCTGGGTCTGATGTCTTCATGCATGGTTGCAAGTCAGCCAGTTAATTTCTGTTTGTTGAGAGGTAGGAATCAAGCAAATTTTCCTCTGTTGAATGAAAACATTGTGATGCCAGTAACAGGTGAATAAGCAATCCTGGATAAGAAAACAACCTGGAATTACCGCCTAAACTTTGAAGAGCTGGATTCCACAGCAGATAAGTCACAGTTTCATTCAATTTATAATGGCAGTAGTGTAGCTCCAAATCTTTGATGAGAAGAATTAAAACGAAAAACTGGCTTGACAAACCTTGTTTAAGAGAAAACATGTAAACAGTGAAAAAACACTTAACAAGTCCCATGCAGTGCTCTATCCTGCTAATATGGGTAGTCAGTATATTGGTAAACCTATATGCAGTCTACAGAAACTAAGCGAGTTGGTCCTATCATGTTGACATGTGCTCAGGCTCTCAATGACCTCGCTGGCTATACCCATCAAGCTTGTTGCTTTACCTCTGCAGAGGTACCTTTGGCTACAGAGAATGTGACCCATGGGTGAATGGAGTTCCTGTCACATTCTGTGTAGTCTGCCAAGATTAGCACTACGTTCACCAGGTCTTTTGACTTCAAATAGATCCTTAGAGTTACAGGCAGTCGAAGAATGAACTTCTTTTAAATAGGTGCTACTTTAATGACTATGTTCTAATTAAATGTAAGATGAAAAAGCTGTTGCTCTGTATCTCATCCTATACACAATTAGTATTTTATCATGTTCATGGTAGCTTGATTCCAAATATACCTTAGTGTTATACCTTAATATTACGTAGAACTGTATGTTTAGAATGTAAAACTTTGGTTAAAATAGACAACTAATCCTAATAGTAGAAAATTAAATCCGCATCTTTCTTCTCCCACCTCTAGAGTCAGGCACCTGTTTCCTCTCTTTCTGGGAATCCTGAGCTATTTGTTCCCTGTCCAGTGTCACAGCTTCAGCTGAGTCTGTGATGTAGGAAAGATCAGAGAGATAGAAGAAATCTGAGGGTATAGAATCCTTTTTTTTTTCCCCCCCAGTCTACTCTAATTCTTCTTCTTCTTTCTTTTTTTTTCTTTTCCTTTTCCTTTTTTTTTTTTGTGTGTGTTTTTTCCAGTGTCTACATATTTGTAGAAGAAGACCGTACTTCCAGGCCCCATATTATTTTATCACAAGACTTTCTTTACCTGTAAAGCCTAACTTCTCTCATTTAGTGCTGAGACACATACAAGAAGTGGGAAAAGCAGGCTAAAAGAGGTGCTGAATCATCCCCTCTTGCTCTATAGCTGTATTACTGCTGAAGTCTGTATTGTTAAACCACCAACTGGAAGCAGTTAATTTTCAGGGACCTTCTTTTACCAAATAATGAAAATCTATCCTATGAGAATCTGCATGGGATGAAAACTGAACAGAAGTAATTTTGTATGTATGTTTTCCATAGAATATGTCTCCACACTTAATTATAAAGACAGCTAAGATACAAACTTTAGTCTGATATTTTCGCTCAAACTTGACTGCTCAGAGCACTTTCCTGCATAATTCTGTATTTACTTAAACCTCTAGGTGAAAAGCCACCATCACACCCAATGAAGCTAAAGAGCCTTACCAGTTATTCTCTCAGCAGAAATTAATACACTTTCTTTGCACACCTCTAACACGTGTCACTAGGTTAAGCTAGGCATGCGAGCCTGTCTGGGGCCCTTATGTGCTCCCTAAAGGAGCTGGCAGACAGGTAGCTCTCCTTCATGTTTTGGTAGCCCATTCAGTAGCCCATGCTGACACTTATGAGCAGTTTGGCACTTAAACCCCACCAGCTTAATTGCTAGCTGCTACCAGAAGAGGTGGTCTCATTCTTTTCCTGCCATCTTGCTCCCACCCTCATGGTTGCAGTAGCTCCTTTGCACAGGCACCTGCAGGACTCACTTTGGAGGGCTGCCCTTGGAGAAAATAAACCCTGTGAAAGTTACAAGAGATTTATGGCTCCCCTTTAGGGTTGATTGGGTGCCCATAGTGATGGAGGACTGGGACAGGAGCATGTTTCTGGGGTGGGAGAGGAGAGGCTGGACAGCTCATTTTAGTAGTGACATAATGTTAGATGGGCTTAGCCATCATCTTGCCAAACGAGCCTTAGTGTTCTGTAGAGAACAGCATAATTCCGCAATAAACCTGTGGTTCCTGTTGTGAGTCAGCTTGTATAACTGAATTAAATTTCCAAATGAATCATGCATCTAATGTAGTCCATTGGGCATGGTTGCACAGGCCATCTGTTAGTGGTGACACTTGCATGTATGTCTGGCACTGCCACCCCTTATGTTAGTGCGACTGTTCGGGCCTGTGGGATGAATGAGACTGGAAATCTGACCAATATAAAGTGTAACTTCTATTTTCCTGGCAAATAGATGGTTATAGCAGCATGATTAATAGAACAACACAGAGGCTGAAATGGAAATAGCGAAAAGGAGAGAAAAGGAGCAGAGAACTGCTTAGATATTGGCATCAGAAGAAATATCTGTATAACCATTGCTATAATAAGGGTTTAGCAAAGATTTTCCTTTATCTAAAGTGTAAGGGACATCTGTGTTTGAAGCAGAAGGTCTGAGTTTAATCATACTCGCAACATGCCACACTGTGAATCGTGACAATCTCAAAGATTAGAGTAGTAATGCAATTTGCTTCATGTTGTCAGTCAAAGTGGGTGTGACTCTGAGTCCTGAGTATGGGGTAAGATAAGGCAGCTGTCTGACCAAAACTGGCAGTAAGTCACTCCTTGAAGGAGCTCCTGGGATTAGATAGCATAGCCAGGGCTGATTGTTCACACAGTATGAAGGGGAGGAAGGAGCTGAGGGAAAGAGGAGAATTTTGCAGGTGTCATATCACATGTTCAGGAACACACTAACCTTACTCGAAATGCTAATCTGGAGCAGACTGTGTAGGTGACAGGACCTGCAAAATATTGCAATTATGTAAGTACACCTTCGTTAGTGTCTGAAACAGAGTTACACATAGATCAGCATCTTTGAACTTCGGCTCCCTTTTCACTCTGCTGGTATTTTTTAATGACTGCCATCGTGCAAAGAGCTGTGGGGTCAATGCGCTCTCAAACAGATTCTCAGCAGGAGGTTACAGAAGAGGAAGGAGAAGGACAGCAGGATCAGTCCCACAGCATGATAGTGATATTTTACAAACAGCTTTGAAGCATTTGGATGTGTAATGTTTTGCAGTTGTCTGTAAAGTTCTCTGATGTCAGTCAGAGCAATTAGGAACCTTGCCATATGCTGCAACCTTCTTTTTGTGTGGCTGTGGGTTATGTGCAAATCTTTAGGATGGCTGGTAGAGCTGTTGTGAGCATATTGGGTGCTTGCATGAGTCAGGGCGTAACTTGCAATGTGCTCAGCATCCCACACTGATTGCAGCCCCTTGAACTGGAGTGCTCTCAGCACCTCACTACGTCAGGCTCTTAGCGGGTGGACTGCATTATGTTACCTTTCTCAGAAATCAAGTGCTGCTCTTGTCAAATCGTCTGTGCCTTAATCTCTGCCCAAATTTGTAGGGGTGGCCAAATTTTCTCCCAAGTAATTCCTTGCTGTTACTTTGCTCTGCAGTGTATGAAGAAGGAAGCTTGTCACTCAGAGAAGCCTGTGAGTCAGACCTGTAGGGCATGTCACTGTCACGTCAGGTTCTTAGCTGAAGCTAAAAACAGTTTGTGTCAATGCTCCCCATTAGCCGCCCTAATTTTTAGATGGAAACTTGACTGTCACTTCTACTTAACTGCATCATTTCCTAACATATAATGATGTGCAGGTTTTGTTTTGCTAGCCCATACTCTGTGTAAAGGCTTTATAACAAGGCCTAAGATGTTGGTTTGTTTATAAATGAAGGCTGGTGTTTCATGTTCATCGTGACCCTTCAGAACACAGACGGAGCTACTACCTATGTTCAATTTTGTTGTTCTTCCTAGTGAAGAAACCATTAGTTTTAAGCTAATTGTGGGTAACCTTTTAGTCTGAACAGGATCATTTGAAGTACTTTTAAAGTATGTTTATGGAGCTTAGCTACATACTACATAGCATGTTGAAAACTTTGACTATTTCATGTGCGCAAATGTGCTTTCTTACTAAAAGTTTACTATATATGCTTGAACCCTGGTCTTTGGGACTTTGCTTTACTTCTAACTGTCTTTATGACTAACTTCCAGCTCCAATTCACAGCTCAGTTGTTTTCTATCTAAAAAATGTTTCTCTTGGTTCCCCTGAAAAATTCCAAATTTCTAATTATGAAAGGGAGCTGTTTATCGTTGTTTGAGGTGTCTGTTTGACAAGCAGTCATGCAGAAATAGTGCAATGTGTAGGCTCTCAGTATAAATAGAAGCAATCATCATCCAAACTGTGGATAAGTAATTAGAATAATAACTAGAAATAAAGAAGCTTTGTCAGTTTGCATTCCCTTTTCTGAAGCAGCTAAGGGCAAGTGTAGAAACTGATCCTTATCTTTAGTTTCTCCCCCCAGAATAAGGATAAAATTGGATTTAAGAATAAGAGCTTACCATATGAATTTAGGTTTATGGAGGATGTACTGTAGACTGTCAAATATAGCATGCCTAAGGCAGATTTGCTTCTGAAGGGAAGAATGCAATAAAGCTTAGGGTTATACTGAAATTGAGCTGCAATATATTATGAAATAGTTTAGTTCAGTAATTCCAGGATTGTTACATTTAGATTTTTCAGCTACTGTGCTTCTTCGTTGATTAAAAAAATCCTCTGGTAAATGCCAAGGACTAGTGAAGTTGAGGGTCTATTTTTTTTTTTTTTCATTCTATCAGTGCCATTCAAGGAAAGGAGGAGATAATATTTTACACTTTAAAAAATACTGAATAGTGAGCTGAAGCTATTAAGTATATTTCAAAGAGATTACTGAGCATAGTGGCAATGAAAATATACCCAGTGAAAACTGTCCATCAAGTCTATGTAATAGGTCTTATATGTCTAAGAAAGCAGTGAAGGTTTGGTCTCGTTTCAGATGTTTTTCACCCTCTGAACTAGGGTCTAGGTGGTGAGTTCAAAGAAGACTGCATATCATGTATGGTCTGTGCAGTCTCTAGCATGAGTTAATCAGACTCAGTGCTGCTCTAAATTATACCAGAACAAACCAGTCTTCTGATTCTTCATTACATAATCTACTGAACATGACAGTCTTTTTGGATTATTCTTTGCTACGGGTTTGTAAATGTTCTGAAACTAACAAATAAGCAGATGAAACCCATTTTTCTGGTACTGACAGTTCTTGTTTGTAGACTAGTTTCATAAATAACTCCAGGACATCTGACATCTTTTTCATATAAAATGTGTTGGCAAAAATTGGTGTGAATTGGTTCCATTCCATCAACTTTCTTTTCGGTGCTCTTTTTTTTTTTTTTTCCTTTTCTGTGGGAGTGTTCTATTTTTTTAATCATTTTGGAATTTGGAAGTTTATTCATATCTCCTTAAGCGTATAATATTTGAAGGAACACATAATCCCTTTTAGGCAGCAACTTTTACAACATGTTGTGGGTGCTTCTGAATCAGCATCAAATGTTGGCATCTCCACTTCCTCCTCCATCAGAAGCAGTGAAGTTTCGTCAGAACTAGTAGGAGAAAACTTTTTCAAGGGAACGTAAAGAAGTGGTGCTTCAGTACTTGGGGGAAAAAATAAAGCTGAGATTTATTATTGAAAGGAAAACCACAAACGCTTCAAAAAACAACCTTTGTACTTCCTTCAAACTTAACAAAGAATCAAATATTTTTTCTTGAGGATAGACACTATTGGTAGGTGACAATGAGAGTTGAATATGACTTGTCATAAGACAAAGCTCCATTGCCTGCTTATTTGTTAATGGGGTTTGATGGTTTTCCATGAATGGAAACTTGGGATGCAGTATATCCTGTTTCTGGTGGATCTAGAAAAGAGTAGAATTCAGAACAGTATCATTTTCAATATGTATGATTAGACTAATAAGCTCTCCCCCCCACCTACTTTCTCCTACTTTCTGGTCCATTTGATGTAACTACTGGGAAAATCACCTGAGCTCACTGTTTAGAAAAATACACTGGAGAAGTGCTTTGGAAGTCATGACACTTCCACGTCACACTCTGGTGCACACTCTGGAATCTCACAGCCATACATGGAGACAAGAAGCAGGTGCCCAGCAGCCACCCTTCCCTCTGCTCCATTTCCCCAGATGTAACCCACATGCGTGGGCTGGAGAGAGGATTGCAGTTAGCCTCCTGCTAGCTGGGTAACCACTCCTGATGCATTCATCATACATACTCGGGAACTGCTGAGGTGCAGACTCTGGAAGCAGTCACCCAGGTGAGCGCGACATGCAGGGCCTGGTCCTGAGGGGCAATGGAAGTGTGTAGATTGTGGGCATTCTCCTGTCTGACATTGACAACTCAGCTAATTCCACTGTATTCAAATTTTCTGCCTCCAAAGCCCTTTGTTCAACTCATTGAACTCTGAGAGAAATAATTCAAGGAAATGCTTCAGGCAATGGAATGTAAACCTCAAGGAAGGTCCAAAGGTTTCTGCTCATAATGAGATCCCAGCATCTCTTAAATTCATGGATTACTTGATCCTTTTTTCTCTTCTTAAATTGGATATTTATAAGGTAGAAAATCCACAGTCTTTCAGCTTTCACGAGTTTAGTGGGAAGAGCCTATTATAGTCTAGGTAGGTATAATCCTGATCTCTCTCACCAGAATCCCTGGTTGGAATAGCAGCCAGGCGAACAGGTCACTTTCTGTAAAATAATAACTCTGGGGGATTCATGGCTTTGCTCTTCCCAGATTATGAGCCCAGACACAAAAGTCTGACCAAAGCGATGGAGCCTTTGGAAAACCTTTCCAAAGGAAGGACTGAATGCTTAAGCTGTTTTCCTATCCCAACTCAGAGAATGATTTTTCTGTGATCATATATCAACAAATAAACTTTTAGCTAAGCTATGGGAATGAAGCCAAGTGGTTTTGGCCAGTAATAACATCACAGTGGAGTGAGGATGATGCAGAAATCTGAATTTTCAGATCTTAATTTTTGTCTCGTATTTCTAATACTCTACTTGAAATTAATAGATGGCATTCTATCATCTTGTTTTTATTTTAACTTTATTTAACAAATTTTTTTTTCATGGAAACAACAGCATTTCTCAATGTTGAAATCAATATTCTCTGATAACTTAATTCCATTTCTGGATGCAACAGACCTAGATTCCTTTCTACACTAAATGAAAACAGAGTGCAGTATTTAATATCCTGACACTGAGACAGTGCAGGCTGCTACTGTACAGTGAGTAGCATATTAGTACACGAATTTTGAGAATTAAAATGAACTGGTAGGCTAATAAAAGAGTAAGATTCAAGGAGAGACTTTTTTTTTTACATCTAAGTAAGGTTACCCTAAATAATTTCATACAGTCTGAATTTTTTGAACAATCTTTTTTAGAGTAATCTGTGCTACTAACTCTTCAAAACATTAATTATTTGAAATGATTGATTTTCAAGTACTGATGCTAGCAGAGTATGAAGTTTAAGGGTGCAAGACAATAAAGACAAATCAGTTTCATATAAAAACCTAGTTTTAAAAAAGCAACACAAATATAGTGAAGCACAAGACGCGTTTTAAGACAATCTTTGTTTTTCTCATGTAGAACGAGTTCTATCATTTGTTATACTGATATCTTTCATATTCTTTAAAGAAAACACAGTGTTGTTTAAAGGAAGTGGGCGTTCATCACTCTATTGATTATAACAATCCAGAGTCTGAAGGCTGTTGAATTCGGGATATAGAGCCGTTTACAACTTAATGTACTCTGTAGCCAAATAGGATAAATGTCTACTTGGGCTGGAGCAGCATTGGTAATCTGACCACTTGCTTTCATAATCTCAGTTCAGTACCCAGTACTGCTGCATTGTTGCCCAGTAGCATGCTGAGTCTGGCTGGGACGCAGGTAATGTTCTTCCTGGCTGCACACATGGTACTGTCTTTTAGATTTGTGACCAAAACTGTGCTGATAACACACCAATGTTTCAGCTGTTGCTGTTCAGTACTTGCACAGTTTCAAGGTCTTTGTTTCTCACTCTGCCCCCCAAGGGAGTGGGCTGGAGGTGGACAAATGGCTTGGGAGAGGACCCAGATGGCACAACAGACCCAAACTGATTGAGGAGATGTTCCATGCTGTATAAACTTATGCTAAGCAGTAAAACTGGAGGGGTAGCCAAGGTAGCCATCACTCGGAGACTGGCTGAGCTTCAGTCTGCATTGGGAGGCAGTAAGGTATTGCCTTCGCGTCACTTGTCTTTTTCCTCTCTTTTATTTTGTTTACTAAGCTGTCCGTGTCAACCCACAATAGTTTTTCTCACTTTCACCCACCTAATTCTTTCCCCCATCCTGCTGCAGGGAGGAATAAGCTGGGAGCTTAGCTGCCAGCTGGGGTCAACCCAGCACAAGTGGGCAAGGTATCTTCAAACACTTTCAAACTTTTCCACTCAACAGAATAAGATATTTTGAGATAATGAGGTGCTATAATACTGAAAGCTTCCAGCCTCAAATTTGGTATATTACATTGCTGGCAAAATACAACTTTATTCTCACATTATAATAAGGTTGTGGACTAGGTATCGTGTTTTTTTTTTCCTTTTCTCCTTTGTTAGCTCTGTTGAGAATGCAGCAGACTAGTGCACACCATTCCGGGCAAAGTCTCATATGTATTCCTTAAACCTAATCTTGCAAAGAAGTGTGAGAAGGCCACAGATTTTGAGTGTGCTGTGTACTAGGATGAAAAAAGAGGGTTCACTTACCTAATCTGCACAGAAATCAGATAGTCTGACCTTCAGTGTCTTCCTTGCACACAGAAATGTCTCCATTTCAATCCTATCATTCATTTACACAAAAGTGGAGAACAGGGCAGAAAATGTGACTTGGCCTTTTATTTGTATTATATGTGCAGCCTTTTGTGGGTCATCCTCTGTTCCAGTACATAGGAGATTGCTCTTTTTCTACACAACATAGAAATAAACACTTGAAAATTCGGTTTTAATTTTCACTTATATGCAGCATGCACTGTGGTGGTTTGGAAATAAGCATGAAATCATCTCTCAGTAATGTTCGCTGGTAGCACAAGAAGAGCAGAGTGTTAAATTATGGTAAGTCATAGAAGAAAATGTAGCCACCCTATTGGATTCAAATGAGATCCACCCTGACATAGTTAACCACACAATTATTCATCAAGGAACAAGGGATCAAAGCCATACTGACAGAATGGAGAATTTTAGCCTTAACAGTAAGTAACTGATCAGGAGTCACATAAGGTGGGCAACTGGATAAGAGTTCCCATTACAATATTCGACCATGAACATGTTGGATAACAGTAAGTACACTGCAAGGTATATCCATGTAAACGGCACTGGTCAAGTCGATGCTGGAAGAATTCATCCAGTCCTGATGTCAGCATTTTTAAAGGGATATGGAAACACTGAGGTAAGTTCAGAAAACAGTCACAAAAAAAGTATTTGCTGGAGTAAGTGGGGGGAAACTTGCAAGTGGTGAGAGACTTGCAAGCTCATATGGTTTAATTTGTAAAGGAAAAAACTGGGAGCTGACTTGACACTGTCAAAGTACTTACACAGAAAAATTGTTGATTCCTAAGGGATTGTTTGATCTAGCTGAGAAAGACACAATAAGAACCAATAGCAAAATTCTGTAGGTCCTCAAATTCAAATGACAAAAAATGAGTTCCAGGCAGTAAAATGCTCGCCAGTGGAAGCAAGCCGCTAAATGTCTCTGCAGTTCTATGGGTCAGGGCAGGATTTCTCTGGTCAGCACACGCGCACAGCACTAGCACAGTTGACATACAGGAGGTCAGAGTAGACCAGCTCAGATTCCCTTCTGGTTTTATGAATCAATGACTGCATGTGGTTTGTAACTATGGAACAGAAATCTCACTAACCTGTAACTTTCTTCGCTGGTCCATGTAGCACAGAATGGTAAAATCAATACACACTTTCAAAGACGAAGAAGGAGCTGAATTGAATAAAGTGTATTGGGATGGGGTGACAACTTGTTTTCATAGTGAGGTCTCAGATGAAATCTGAGGGAATTTATCCTGCTACCTGAGGGTGCTTCTTTTTGAAACTGATGGTTTAGACAGGTCTCCTTTTCACTTTGCTTTTGGGCTACTGAGTAGTGAATTATTTTAGTTGCGTTGTGTTTTAGGCCTGTCTCTTTCCATCTCTGTAGAAGCAGTTTCTAGCTATGGCGAGTTTCTTAACATAGGAAAGGAAGCCTTATATCAGGTCTCTGGTTAATAATTCGGAAGTGCAGCTTTGCAAATAGTTTAAATCAGTACAACCAACCTCACTCTTTGGCTTCCTTGCCATTCTTTACTGAAGAAAAGGCATGAATCCTTACGTGTAACCTGTATCTCTGTTCCTAACTCTCTCACTCAGTGCTGTGACTGGACAAAGCATGGTGAACCCCTGAGTGCTGTGGGTCACACTGCAGTTCTTTATCCAGCTAACAAGTTACTTTCACACTGCTACTACTTTTTCAGCACTGGGCAATTTTCCCTTTTTTTGGTTAACAATGATTAATACTTTCCTGTGGATACTGTGCCTTACCACAATGTATGTTTCCTTCCACAATATTTTTCTGTTTGTAGAGTGAACCTATTTTTGCCCATGTTTCATGACTGTGTGAAAGCTTGAAAACTACAGAGGAAAAGTTAAAAAAACTCAAAAATTTCTGATGATTTAATTTGGGCTCTGAAGCTGTGGATTCAAACCCCGTCTTGGGTCTTGAACACACAGACCACTCAGTATGAATATTTCCTTTTTGATGCATCATTCAAATGAAAACACAGTCACTTTTTTTTTTTTTAATCTAAAGGAAGAGTTTTCTTTTTCTAAATATCTCCTTCTTCTCAACTGAAACATATTATTTTCCAGTGCAATCTTAATAGCTAGATTTTGGGTAGGAGGTTATGTTGTGTCATGGGGGAACTTTTCTTTAAGCCAAAGAAATGTGCAGTGCTTTTCAGTGGCCCCAGTGCTGGCTTTTCATTTCTTCCTCAATAATAATCAGAACATATTAGCAGACTCTAGCATATTCACATTGATCTTGCTCAAGTCATTATCTCTGTCTAATTACATTAATTAAAAACAGGGTTCTGCAGTGCGCAGAGGACACCTCACTCTCCTCCAGCATGATTCCCTCCAGATTATGTTTTTTCTTGTTCCATTTACCCAAAGAAACCCCACTATATGATTTTAAGACACCTCAGGCCATGCTGCAGGTATGGCCAGAAATTTTCACAACATGAACAGATAACACCATTCCATGATTTAAAGCTACTAAGCTAAAGTTTTAACACCCAACAGCTTGTTCATAAGTTCTATCATCACTGTAACATATTTTATGACTTTCAGACAACTACAAGACTTCCAAGTTGGGCTAGTTGCATAGTTTTCCCTACAGTGAAAGAACGGAGGCTGATTCCTCCCTCCTATTTTTCTGGGAGATATCCCAAGTATCATGCTCCAGAGATACCTGTCTCCTTCAACTCACAGAATACAATGAACATAGACCATATCCTTAGTGAGTTCAGGGTAAATGAAGAATGCATCCATCCATGAATTACTAGCCTGCCATTTCTTCTCCCATCAACAATTTATTGGGGATTTTATTGAAGTAAAATATACTACTTGTTTTGAAGCAATTAGCCTTATAAATAGGGATCATTTAAAGCTTTGCAATAGCAAGGCATGTGAAACCAGATGTAGTGATGCATTCTGACATTCGTGTACATCTAGAAAAAAATACAGGAGAAAACACCTTTGGAGATTAGATACTAGGTAAGTGGTACACCGTGTTGGAATCTTGCCTCATCAGTTTCAGGAGTGGAGTTCCTGTTCTGAGCAGTTCAGTTCCCAGTAATTATTCCTTTCCAAAGAAATTCAGAGTTTTGTTAGCTCAATGATGGGCACCAAAATCTAGCCATATTTATCTCTAAGAGAATATGTATTTCGATGATTTTGTTGATAGAGGAGACAAATATGAGTTGTTTCAAAGTGGAGAGACATTTAAATCTTTAACCTCTGCTTGTATTAGCTACTTCTTGGCTTCTATGAAAGCTTCTTGGCATGTGCCCTGCCTGGGGTCGAGTAGGACGTGGGAGAGATTGTGCTTGGATGTCTGGAGTACTACCAGTTGGGGGGGAGGGGGGGGAAATGTGTAGCATTCCAACAGATATAATTAATGACAAGTGTTGTTGTCTTTCTCCTGTGCCATCCACCCACTGGCTGCCTGGTGCTGACCCCTTGCTGTCCTGCTGACCTCTCCAAAGTTTATTTTAAAAAGGCATCCTTGCTTTTCCAAACTTTTCAGCTGGGCTTCCCTTGGGCTTCTTGTTCAGTGCATGCCCAGGACCATGCCTGTGTCCACTGCTCAGTGATCAGACACAAGTGTTTCCATTAGAGGGATGATTAATGGAACCTTCCTTGGGAATGGAAAAAGGCAAGTGGGTAATAGAAGTCAAAAAACATGTTAAAACTGAACAAAGGAACTTTTTTTTGTTTGTTTCTTTCAGAAGTAACATATTACAGCAAATTGACCTCACACTGTCACTCACTTGAGTCCTGCCCACATCAGAAAAATATTGCAGTTGTTTCCTCAGTGGTAGGCTTGAGAGAAGCTTGTGCTTTCAATCCACTTCCCAGTGAGCGACCACATCAAATAAATCCAGCAGTTGAATTGGCTTCTGTGCTAGCAGACTTAGTAGCTATAGGATTTAATGCTGTGTAGTGCAGGTGCATGAAGTTCTGTATGTCTAAATACAACGTAATAAAACAATGCACAGAATTGAAGAGTGTGTAGGAATCTGATCTAGCTATTGTGAGAGCGCAGCTGTCAAGTTACTCCTGCCTGGTAGCATTCTCCAAAAAGAAAACTGCATGACTAAGTCCCTCATTTGCATGATGAGGATCACAGATCAGTTTCTGTCTGATCTCAAGCCTCGCTTCACCCTCTGCTTACCCTTTTCTCATTATGAAATGTTAGGGGCAAAAACCTGCTTCTTCTATTTTCATTAAATACAGTTTGTACTTAGCCCTTTCAGTGCCCAGGGATGGCATCCATTGCATCAGCCAAGCAGACCTGCAGCTTGATGGCACAGCAATGACGTGGGCATGGTGACTGATTTTTCACTGCTAAAAGCAGTTGGTAAAAAACATGGGTGAGGTATAAGGAGGGTAATATTCTTGGAAGGAGGCTCGGAGCCCAGCACTGCCTCTTCTCTGGGAAAGCTGAGGACTGGAGTTTCTTGAGCTACCTGGTAGAGCCTTCCGCAACACTTTGTAAAGAAGAAGCTTCCCTATTGTCCATGATAAATCAAGGCTTTTGTTGCTTGTTCTTTGTAGTCTAATAGTGTATTAAGAGTTTTTAGAGAAAATGATGATGTTGTCTTCCCACAAGCCAAACAGAAGGGACAATTCCTCTGCCTGCCAAACTTTGCCGTTCATCAGAAACAGTCAACTCTAAAGATTTGGTAAGTTGTTATACAGCATGTGCACATGCATTCTGTATGGAATAAATTTTTTAGGGCTAGAGCTTGATCCTGTTGCCAAAGCAAAAAAACCGTGCAGTTCCACTGTGATGCAATGGGGAGACTGAGGCATGGGGCTGGAGCTACCATTTTCCACTTGGCAAACAGATATGAAACTCTTTTGCCACCTGTACATCAACAAAAATGTTAATTCTGTGTTTTGTTTGTTAAACCTGTTCTGCACACACTCCTGCCCTGCCCCATGTCCAAATCCCACAGTGCACAATGTACTGGCGAATGGCTGGTGCTGGCTGGCATCTCCACGTGTCTGCACAGAGAAAAGGGCAGCCCCTCCCCTGCATAGCAAAGGCATTCTGGTTTTATGGCATCTGGGCTGCTGCAGCTGTTATAAGGAGGGGTTTGCTCTTTTTAGAATTTATTAGCAAAGTAAGAATGACATTTATTAAAATATGCAATCTACATTGTGAACTTGTAGTTATTATGGGGAAAGTATCAACATACGACTGTCACAGTTCCTTGAAAACTTCTTGCCTCTATCCCAGTGAAGGGTGGGAATTACATTCTGACTGAATATGCATCTTAGAAGTACATTTTTTCACTTTTATGATTTGCCTTTAGAATTCAAAATAATTTGTATTCAAATCATAGGCATTTTAAGTTAGAATTTCCCATCATTGAAAATAATATCAAAATGCTAAGGAAAATTGGTTGTCGTTAGCTCTTCATATGTTCCCAGCTTTGATGATATCACTGCATCACATTAAGCACGAGAGAATTAGTGATCACTAAGAGCAAAGATTATATATTCTTATGTTTCCTGAAAAGCACTCTTCATGTACAAATGCATTGTTAGCTCAACATGCAACTGCAAGGTGTATGTGTTGCATGTGCTTCTGCAAGTAGCCCAGCTTTTAACTGGGCACAATATTGTAGACAAGACCAAGAAAAAATGAGATGTTAGCAGTACAGCAATATAAGAAGCATATGTGGCTGTATGAAAGAACAGCCTTTATGTAAATGCTGAAGATACTTTCTTAAGAATGAAAATTTATTCATTTTAATACAAATTATTTTTTTGCTGTTTGCTTAATAATTAAAATGTTCTTTCAGTCTGTTAGATGTAAAAGTGACTTTTTTCCCTAAGATTGTTGAGTTATTGTCAGCTGCCATTCTTGATTTCTTTTTTATATAGAGAGATTTATTTTTTTTTTACTGCATTTGAATGGTTGATATTCATTCATTGTATTGTTAATTGTTGCACTCACACGGGAGAAGACTAACAAGCTTTGTCAGTTCATTACTGCTTCTTTTGTTTTCTTTTGTATGATTAATACCCATTGTTCATACCAAGTTACAGTTCAGTCAATTGTAGCTTAAAGACAAGAATGAGATTAATGTCAGGGAAGTATAAATTATTAACCAATTTGCAGGGGTGGTTGATTTCAATGAAGTAAGTTTCTTTACTAAGGACATGAATGATAAAATTTCTCTATGGCATAACTAGAAATAAAGACATGCCACTGCTTTTCACAGCATTTGGGAAAGGGAAAGTGGTTGTATCATATCATTAACTTCTGATTCGAGTTAACTGTTTTCTAGCCTTAAAAGATATGGGGTGGAAACGGGCCAAAAATGAATAGATAGTAGACCCTGTTTTCACAGCAAATGTCTTAATCCAATGCTTTAGAGTCCTTAATATTTTGTGACTCGCACTTCGTGAAACCTAACCTAAGAAGGACTCAGTGTTTTACTTCAGGGCAATATCTATAGGGAGAGAACTGGCCATACCCTTTCACATCTCATCTAGACATAAGGACATGTTTATTCAGATCTAGAATAATTTACTCTTGGCTGTAAGGGAACAAGAAAAACTGAAGTTCTGAAGGAAGTATGGTCTACAAAAACTGTATTTTCCTGAAAGAACTAGAAGTATTTCATCATTTGAATATCTCATTTTGTGTATAGTCCGTAAGAGATAGAGATATGCTGTTTGGCATATATATATATATCTAAAAATGAGGCTAAATGTTCCCAAATAGCAAGAAAATATGAGGACAAAATGGTTTCACGGAGAAACAGGTTCAAATGCACAGGCACTGGGGTGCATTAGGAAGACTTCTCTGTTACTATTGGTCCCAGACTAATTTTTGTATAGTTGGATGTATGTTGCAGTTTAGTAAAGGCACACAGAAGAGCTATTATCCTCAGTATGGGGACTAAGCTGTCTTCTTTAAATTTAAAAAGAATATTCCTCATTTATGGGGAAAATGGTTAGATAAACATAGAAGTACTCCTTACTGATGGCTGTTCTAGGAACTTGCTTTGTTTTCTATTAGAACCACTGTAGTCCTATCTTTTACAGACTGACATTGGTTTACATCGCAGTTTGGATGATCTTCTCCAGTTGTATAATCACAGGCCAACTTGCTGAGTCTGTGGGTGGTTTTAAGAGATTTTCTAGGCTTCTTTGTTTCAGGAGTTTGGTGTCCAAACATTATACGATTTGTTTATACTGATTTCATTGTGAAGGAAAGAATAAGTCTGATCTCCTCCTCTCTTTATTGTAACTGGATAGCATGACAGCTATCTCAAGCATGGTTTCAGTAAGGTTTTATTTGTGCTTGAAAAATGTTGCTGTACAATGTGCATGGTTGGGAATGTGTTTTCTCCTCTTCTGGTGGCAGCCTTATAAAGCTAGCGCTTCCTTCGTGCTATGATTGTACTGTTTATGTGATAGTTACAGATATCAAATTCTTAGCACAAAATAAGATTGAGCATAATGTTTTATTGCTATTTAATTTACATTCATATTTGTGCTTTTATTTTTACGTTCGTGTTTTTGCTTCTATTGTGAATGTGTTGATGTTAAGCAATTTAATTTTACTCTATCATGGCAGAGAAGAACTGCTTGTAGTCTGTTCCTGTAAATTCTCCCCTTGAGTTTGAATACATGAGCCGGCTTATTGGAATTCATTTGCATAAAGACAGCTTGACTAATTAATGATTACAATTACTTATCTTAATAAAATTGCTAGTGGTTTCCATACTTTGCACAGTAACATTGACTTATTCAGACTCTGTTCCTTCCACAGCCTTAAGGTATTCATAGTGACGTGCCACAGGAGACACACTAATACAAGTACAGCTTTTTACCTACCTTCCCAGATAATCAGAGACACTGTATAACAAAAAGTTACAATATTCAGGATCACAGAGGGAAAGTGCAATAAGGAATATTATTGAATCCTACAGGTTGAGAAGTCACCGAAAAGCAGAAGGAGTGGATTACAGTTTCTGCTTTCACCACTTCTGAGCTTTGGGCTTAAGTAAGAATTGTGTGAAGAACAGAAATTATCTAGGGGACATGGAGTGCTCCCCAGGACACCTCAGTAATTGCTATGTTCATTAGCCTGCAGAGTCAGGCTCTCTCATGCAATATCTTTTCTTTTACCTGTGAATCTTGAGTTATTTTTTCTTCATAGTGGCCCAGTTTCAGCAGCTGAATCTTCTCCATCACCAAACCTGGAGATTGGATTCTCACATTGAAGGTGGGACATGTGGCTTGTTTGCTTAAAGCTACAAAAACTGAAGTCTTCCTCTTTTATATACTGGACAAATGTTCTCACACCCATGCCATTGACAAAAGGGAGGCTCTCACTTCCACCTGCTTCTCCAGTGGTCACCTTTTCAGTGAAAACTGTGAGCTCTGCTCAGGTCTGTAGAAGAGCTGGAGAAGCCAGTCTTGAGAAGGGCTGTGTGTCTGTAGATCCTGCCTGACCAATCCCCCAGGTCCTCTGTGTGCGACCTGGGCTTTGCAGATGAGCTCGAGAGAAGAGCAAGAGTTCAGCTGCAGGTAGCTCCGTATTCAGCATGTGGTTTTCTCAGGTTGTTCTTCTAAGAAACTTGCCTCTTCTCTTACACTAAATAAAGAAACCGAGTACTTAACTTCAGACCTTTGATTTTATTCCAAGGATGTGCTATTTAAAACCTCGCTCCTACAGTGCCTGATTTGTAAGCACATAAATTCTTTATTGAATCTAACCCTGGCAGGTTATTTTGTAACTAGCAAGATTTTGCATAAGCTCTTTTTGACAGATGTGGTTAATGGATTTTAATAATAGGTGCTAGGATGAAATGATAAAATAGCCGTTAGCAGATCTTCCAGACTAAAAGCCAGCTGTTCAGTAAAGTTATTAGACATATATCTGGGTGGGTTTTCTTTTGACTGTAACTGTAAATGGAGGAAAAGCAGCTCTGTAGTTGCAGAGCTCACTTAATCAGAGTCAAGGAGTGCCTAATCTTCATTGCTGAGCTGCCAGTTGGAGAAGTTCCTGAATTTAAGTCAGAGTTCTTGAGAAAACCTTGTTCCTGCTTGTTAATGTCTCTGTTTAAGCACTTTCTGTGTGACATATAGTACTCTGTGCATACCCTTCTTAGCAGAGAAGCGTGTAGGACAGCATTCATGGAGATGTCTGGAAGCACCTGATCTGTCCTACACTATTAGTACTCTTTTTACCTTTCTACCTGCATTGCAGTAGCAGCCAGAGCAGGAATTACTGACTGTAGAGCAAATCCAGGTACACACAGCCAGTTTCTGCTTAAATCAACATTAAAATGGAAATAGATGCTGAGTCTGAGGGTAGATTTGGTCTTTCTGCTAAAAAGGAGGGCTTCGGAAAATGTGGGGTAATACTGTAAAAAGAACATCTGCCACTTCACAAGGTGAATAGGAAAGTAACTGATACTGAATTTAAGTGAGGGCTAATCCTTCACCCCAACCTGCGTTTGCTAAAGAAATGGTTGAATTTCTGCGTACAATAGCAGCACTGGACTAGGAAGAAAAAATATGTTTGCTAGAGTTTTTTTTCAGTGCTGTCATTTAACTTGATCATTGAAGTGATGGATTACTGATCAGGCTTTCTCCATTTTCTGTTTCTCCTTCTCAATATAGGATATTCTCTCAAATATCCTTGAAAGACAGAATTGTGAGGCAAAAGGAGAAACAATGAAGTCATGATTCTGTTCCTGTTGTAAAAAGACAGGCTAAAATATTTTATTTGAAAAGACATAATGTGGTTGAAAATATGAATTTAATCTTAGAAAGGGACTGAGGGTATGAGTATAGTAGTTTTCTTTTGTTGCTAGAAAACCAGTTTTTTCTTTCCTCCTTGCTGTGCAGTAAAGACAAATTCCGGGGCACTTGAAAGGTATTTGCACACCTTAGACAGAAAACTGAGTCAAAGCATAAGGCTCAAGCTCTCCTCTGCTGTACTAAAGGGCTGGGTGACAAACAGCTAGCATTTTACTCACCAGATTCAGCAGCACCTTCCATGTATTGCAGGTGTTTTCAGAATCCTCAGATCCAAATGGAAAATTGGAATTTATACTTCTAATCTAAAATTTATAAATGTCTGTGGAAGAATTCCTCCTTTTAAAAGTTAACCTTTGCATCTGCCTTCTTCTGTCAGAATGTACAGCACTTGCCATACACTAGCTCTCCCCCTAGAAGCTGTTTTATTTTGCAGTTCATCTCTAATTCCAGACTCTGAGAGCTGGGATTGCCGGACGCTATGTTCTAGTGAGGAATGTATAGGAGCTTAACAGCAGGAGCAACAGACCCAGGTTAACAACTCAGTGACCAGGAACAAACATGCCTTTTATTTCATCTCCCAGCTAAAACCCTAGATACAGTTTATTGGCTTTAAACTTCTCTCATTTAGTAGAAAAATCTAAGCTCAGTGTTTCTTCTTAATCACAGCCACTTTAAATGGGACATATATGACACTATAAATTAAAGTTGCACAGAAGCATTCTTTGTTTAAAAGGCTTGGAAAATGCTTGACAGTTAACTATTAAATGTTATCTAAAATACCTGAAATTTTCTCTAAAGAAGTTCATGCCTCTACTGAAACTGACAAAGTCAAATTTAGACAAAAAGATGATCAAAATATGCTACTTGATCTCAAAGTCAAGAGCTAAGTATATGCCTGTAAAATATTCAGCTAAATTTGTTCCCTTGTGTCACGTAGCAGATCAGTGACAGAGTCACTCTTTTGAATGAAACATTTTTTATCCCACGTAACACATCAAGATTTCAACTATTTTCATTCATTTTGAAATTAACTAGTGGCCGCTTGAAATTTTTCTTACAGTAGAACAAACAACCATGGATGTGCCACCCCAAACGTACTCATTAGCCCAGTGGTTCTGTATGGCACTAGTCTGTGATATTTTGACTGCAGTCTGTCCAGGACCTAGGAAGCCTTTCCTCAAAACTGATATGTTCTCATAAAAAGTTTTGTTTCTTGATTCAATGTTTTTCTGAGAAATAATTTTGACCAGCTCTTCTCCTGACTCCTAGTTCGGTGTCCTATCCAGCTGGTCACACATCCCCACCAACAAATGCATGAGTCACCTCTTTGAGAGATGTCAAGATCTGCAGCATCTTCGTAATACTTCTGGTGTACTTTTCTTCTCAAATTTTGGGTCTTGACATAAAAAGGCTGAAATGAAGGATATGGTGTTGTGCATACCCAAGTGAAGGCAGGGAGCCAACAAAATGCTATTGTAATTACAAGTGAACATTCTTGTATCATAAAACTGCAAAGAAAAAGCTATAAATCAGATCTGGCCTGGTGGTCCCTGGCAGCAAAGCACAGGAGATTTGAGCTCATTCCCTGAGCTAGCCAAGACTGGGATCCTCATGGAGACAGCAGCTCATTCCAAGGGAAGGGCACTCCTTGTGTCTCCTGAGTGATGGTCATGAAACACTGATTTTGGTGGGAGTCAGATCCAGCCTTCAGCCCTGCAGGAGTGATGGTCTGAAAAGTGCTGGCTGTGGTGGAAAATAAAGCAAGTAGAGATCTAGAGGAATTTTATCTTCAAGTGTTCTGACAGGATGTTTAGGAGTCTGCCACTTTCAGTTAGGCCTGCACTATTGTCTAAATCCCGTATTTGATCATTTATTGTTATGAGTAAGTTAGATTATCCATTAATTGTTACCTAGTTTCATGGTTCCGTACACTCACACATGACACCAAACTGTGCTAACACCTTTTTATGGACATTAGAAAAATGAGACAGTATCCAAAATGTCTTTACTGAAGTTTCTGTCACTACTAAACATGGACTCAAACTTCATCTTCCATTAGAAATGAGTTTTTCTTCTATCCTGGAATATTTTTCCTTGTTTTCGTTCTTGTTTCTCGTGAACATGCAGCTCTTTAAAAATCATTGATCTGTCTGGATATTTTACCAATTTTAAAAATAGGTAAGTAAGTAGCAGGAGGGTAGGAAAGTATAAAACTTGGCATTGGGCAGTTGTCTAGAAACTTTCTTTAATGCAAAATAGGTGGGAAAGGAGGATATTTCTTTTGTATCCAAAAGATATGTCTCAAGCTGAGCCCACATTTACAAACAGATGGGGAGGGCCAAAATAAGATGGTCTGCTGTTGTGAAAATAAAAAAATAAAAAATAAAAAATCTAAAAGTGTACAAGTGCTTACAGCAAAATAAACCCCAAATTGACAGCTGCACAAACAGCACTTGCCCAGCAGTGGTAGTCACTCACTAGGAATGCCCAGTTTCCCATCAGATTCGTAAGAATTCATAATTAATAGCACATTTGGCATCTCTTCTGTAGTGAAACTACAACTTAATCTGTGAACCGGATTATGGAGGAGGTAGAGGAGGCAGAAATACAGGGTCCTGCTTTACTGAGCACATTATCTCCCGGTTGATAGCAGTATGAGATGAAGACAGACAGCATTTCAGCCCCTCCACTGGTTTTAGAGCTGCAATCCTGAAAGGTGAGGTGCTCCTTCCTTAACAGATTTGACCCCCTTCAACTCTGATAAACTTCCTGAAAATAAGAGGGAAATCTGTGCCACACAGGATGTGCTCAGCACATTGAGGGATTGAGTTAGTAATGTTCCTGATAATTGTGGATACCTCATTGTAGGAGTCAGTTTTTATTTAAATTTTTTTAATAGGAGTATACACATCTGTCTTTATACCCAGCAGCTTTTCTGGCCCACAAGAAGTCCTCTGTGAGTTTCCCCAACTGAGCTCAGTGGGATCTCTGTCAGCTGCAAGATTTATGTCATCTTTTTCAGTCCTGAGAACTGTTCCTTAAGCTTTTCACATCTGGATTTAATTGGAAAGACATTAAAAGACATTAAGTGTGCTGGAAAAGCATATTTTAGAGAAGATCTTTATAGACACTTCCATTAAAGGAGCTGATGGTTGTAGGTTAAAATGGGATGAGGATAAGCCATCAACAGTTAGCAAGGACAAAATTACATTACAAACTGCTTCAGATGAGAATTTTGGCTTGTAGCTCTTGGGCCTGACTCTGATCTCACTTAGATCAACTTCAATTAAGAGAAAAATACTGGTTAATGCAGCATAAAAATACACTGAGATCAGAATCAAAAACTTTTGCCTTTTGGAAACACTCACATCTAATTACATGCCATAAATGCTAAATATAACACTTTTAGCTGTCAATCTAGATTTGGTACTTTGTTGGACATACACGCACACTTGTAAAATGAGACTTGGAGAATGAAGAGAGGGATTGGTCCTTACTGCTTTCAGCATGGAAGTGTCCTTCTCTGAATGCCTGTGTATAGGCTGCAGGAGTAGAGTTACACAAAAATAGAGATAGTATGCAATTTAGTATGTGGGCTTCATTGGAGATGTTGTAATGCAAGAATCCAGAGCCCTAAACTCCCCATTGTTCAAGCTGTAATGTGCTGCTTGAATGAGCCAGTGGGCAGCCCTCTGTATTAAGTGTAATCTATTGCTTTTGTCTTCGAACTCGAGTTTCTTGTCACGTTTAGACTGACACACACTTATAATCTAAGATAATGGACTTGACATGAGAGAACAAACATTCTTTCATTTTAAAACTGCTAAAACGAAGGAACTTGATATTAAGGAAATCATTCCCATATCTAAATTAAAGTGTACAGTCTTTAGGAATAGTAATGTGTCGAATGTTTAAGTAAAGAATAAATAAAAAAAAATTCATTTGTAAAACATTGGAAAAAACTATATCCTTTGAAACATTTCAACATTTCAACAAAACAAATGAATTTGTTAAGAGGCTCTCACCTATCTGCTTCTCTTTAAAGTGAATCTTTTTATCTGCTATGTTGTGAAAACTGTTTAACATTAATGGGAAGATTACCTTGCTGGGTGATAGTGAAAGGAATGAGGTACTTGAATCAAAGTCAGGGCTACAGAGAAGATTGTGATTTTATTTTCCATCGTTACTTTTTTTTTTTTTCTTTTTCAGAATCTCCCTCTGTCTCTCTTGGTCTATGATCAAATGCACATAAACGGGTAAAAGTGACCTTGGGCCAGCCATTTTTGTGCTCGTGCACTCTCCTTTTACTTCAGTTTCCTTATCTTTAAAAACGGGAATAATAAAACTGCCTCTCATCCTACTGCCATTTTGTCTTATGAAGAAGATACTTGCTAGTAGAGAAGAAAAGCATTTAAACACTAGTGACTGTGTTTTACAGGTTCAGTTTACTTTACATAGACGTAAAATCATGTTGAAATAAGCAGAATAGCGCTTGAGAGTTTGAACTTTGTTGTATTTTTGTATATAATTTTTTGTCTTATTATGTTGTATACTAATTTTGGCATGGATTGTCATTGAGAGTTCGTAAAAAACTTTCAATAGTCAATTTTTTGATGACTTTAAATCAGCAGTTGTCTAAGTATGCCAGTTAAACAGTAGAGTAACTGCTTGTATCTTGTTTAAATACAACTCGGTTTAGAATTCATTCATTTTATTGAAACAAGTTCTGGCTATGTTTCCATTACTAATAATATGTGTCAGGGACCATTCCCAGTGGGGATTGATGGAGCCTTTACCTCATTTAAGCACTGCAGCAGCAATGTTAAAAACAGCATGGAACTGTGACAGTTAGGCTGATGAAGGGCATTGTCTATTGCAGCGTATTTTAGAAGTCACCGTGAAATCTTGTACAGCCAAGAACCTTAGTCCACTTATTTAAAATCTCAAGTTCTCCTGCAATACACATAGAGTTAATGACAGTGGGCTTGCAGATATACACAGGGATGTGTAGAAATGCCTAGAAATAAATAATAAAATAAACCAAATTGTTCTGAGAACGCAGCTGACAAGGATATTTTCCAGCCTTCAGTGATGAAAGAGACAGTGATTCATGGCCTTTCTTCCCTGCTGGTGCAGCATTTTGCCTGAGGATATACATTCTGCTGTTTTCAGTTTTAGGTTTAAAGCCGTATTTCTTAAAATCTCTTCAAATTTTTGTCTGCAATTTCTCAACCATTTTTGAGCACTGCCTAGATTGTACAATTTACTTCTACCTATCCAAACGATAATTAGCCATCTAAATGCTCTCATTTGGAAGTCTCTAGTTGTTAAAAGAACCAATATTACTTGAGTGTCTACCTCCTTCTGAAAGTTAGTGTTTAAGTAGCTTTGGGCTGAGGTTACAAAATTATAAGCAAGATTAATTTGAATTTTAATTGCTGTCTGTTAGAATTCTCTTGCATATAGTGTAAATGCTTGAAAATATAATTTTAAATCATTTTCATCATGCTGATTAGTAACTTGTGATGATGCATTATTCTTTCCATCTTTATTCTTTCATTTATGCAATTGAATAAAAAATAAGTTTTGAATTTAAAAATAAATACACTTTAAAAGCGCTTTCAGGCTTTTAGATCAGATCCAGTGAAGACTAAAAAGATAATGAAATGATCTGACAGAAGAAGCTTGATTAGGATTTATTTTAATTGCTGATACTTGGGCTGAACTCTCACATCTCACTTCACTGTTGGAGGGTGTAGACACACCTCAGTAGATATTAGCACTGAACCTGAAAGCTCTTCTGAGATGTTCGAAAAGAATTGCTAACTTACTGGTTTCCAACATAGATTGCAATGCAGACAACACTAGCATTTTGCTAGCACTTGAAAATGTTTCTCCTCACAACTGAGAACATGTAAAGAGAAAGAAGTCTGAGAAGATACAGATTTAAGAATATTTCCTCTCTGAGTCCCCTATGGATCTTTTAGCTGTCCCTTCATCTTTTATTCCTACCTGAAAGTAAGAATGAAGTGAAACTTGGCAAGCAGACTTGAGTCTCCACCCAAGATTAATCTCTTATGTTAACATTAAGTTTCATATTCAGTATTGTTTTAATTGGGTACTCTTTATAAAAAACAAAAAAAATACCTTTTCATTCTTTTAAAAACTAGCTTTCTCTTTGTGTGGCCAGAAACTTTTCAATCACCATTAAAACAATAGAACTGTCTCACCTTGTGATCGTGCAACTGCCTTTTTGGTTTTAAGGTAATGCTTTGCCATTCATTACTTCTGAAATTATTGTGTAGTCCCAAGAATGGTGGTGAGTTATCTAGTGTGGTAGTTCACATGCTAAAGTAAAGCAGTTCCTAACTGACTGTCTTGGCTGTTACCTCAGCTAATCCCTTAAGTAGATGATTGAAGATCTGCAGAAATAAAATGCAGTGTTGAAAGTGTCTTTCACTTCATCCACTTCTTGGAATATTGAGAAGCGTGGAGTATTTCAAACCATGAGTATGTGTGTCCAATAAAACTAGGTGGAAGGTGACATGCATGCTGTTGATGATAGAAGCTCTGCTTAGTATGTGGGAAAGTTTGTTCAAGAACAGTTAATCCTTACTTTAGGATTACCCCCTGAAAAGCTGGCAAGGTCAGGCTCTACGTGGATTGCATGTCATTTAAGAGGTGGCTACATGAGTTGCCTGGGGATAGCATTAACTACTCCGTGGTACTTGTTCTGAGCTACCTCTGTGAATCATCATTCTTTCTTTGAAGATACTGGCCTCCTTCTGTCCTCCAACCACCTTCTCTTGACAGGTGCAGTCAGTAACCTTAATTGTAGTGCCTATCAGGTGACTGTTCCTTTGTGCAGACATGAATCAATTTGGAAAATGCTGCTTCCATGTAAACTACATGGGCTAATCAGATTATAACCCTGGTTTTTCATGCATATCATAAACTGTGCGAGGAAAGGGCTTAAAGTCATTTAATTAAGGTTTACATTGTGCAGTGTGAAAAGCCTTTCTGAATTTAATTTTTAAACAGATGTTAACATTGGTTCACATGAAATCTAATCAACTGGGGAGAACAGCACATTGTGAGGAAAGTGGCAAGAACTCCCAGCAGAAGTTACCACTTTCAATGCAGTAAATTCATTTACAACAGAAGCTGTTGGGAGAAGGGGATTTGTTTGCAATACCTGTCACCTAATTTCTGTTTAGCTTACATGTTGCCAGCCTGGTAAATCCAGGAGGATTAAATGAAGATGTTAAGGAGTCAAATCTTAGCTACTTAATGTGCATGTGTGTAAGTCTACACATGCACGTCTATCTTCCCTTTGTGCATTTGTGTGTGCACACAATTTTGAGTGCGGACAAGTTAAAGCCAGGTGGAGGCTTGGTAGAAAATATTTTCATCAAGAGAAAGCAAAAATAATCACCAATAACAATATTTTTAAATACATATTTAAATAGTTGCTTAGCTTTGGGATGCTAAGTCCTCAAACTCACCTCAACAGCTGTGATATTGTTGGTTTTTTTCAATAGCCTTTAAATGTGAAATTTAAAGCTACACATTAAAAAGTCATGAAGTGCATGTCATTACAGACAGCGTTGCTGCAGTGTTATTGAACAGATGATACTGCCTTTTGAGGCCTCAACAGTCACAGAGCGGAAAAGAGCCTTCCTGCTTTGGGGGGCACCTTTTCTCTTAGCTTAGAACGTAGATGAACACTGAATGTTTGTAAATACACTTGCTAGCAGATTTATTCATGCATAAACTCTGCTATTGTCTAGGCTTTTGGCTAACAAGTGAAATCAAGGACTAAAATTCGATCTGTCTATCATTTTGACCTGGCATGCAAGCATTTTCTCAAGCCTGCACTGAGACACTTGTTCATGGATGTGGCATGTGGTTATAGACACCATGATCACCATGAATCACTTGCAGACTCAGCCTTGATCTCAGACCCAGCTACGAAAGGCAGTAAAACCTTGTCCTTCATTACCTACTCTGGACCATGACTTCATTCAGTTTTGCACCAAAACTTTCTGAAGACATAATTGTATGTCTTCAAGAAAACTGATTAAGGCCAAGCTGAATATATTTTTCATGGTCTTATAAAACTGAAGCTAGGAGACATCTCACAAGTAAATTAACAGTACCAAACTGTTTTTATTAGGACAGTCTCAGACCTCCTTGGTAAAGGCAACTGAAAGAGCCAAAGAAAAACATCAAACTTAAAGTTTTCGGTTCCATGGAATAATCTGAAATGAAATATAGATTAAAGAGGAAAAACACTGCTAAACAAATGTGAGAAATTTATCATGAGGATGTGGGCTTAAATGTGCATGGACTAGTGTAGTGCCTGTCTTGCTAAATGTATGATCTAATGTTACTAGATTGTCATTACACGACACTTAATCCCCAGAGTGAGAAACAGGAAGAATATCTGCAAGTTTCAATGCTATTTACTAATTGCCAATTGACTTGAGGAAAGCTAAAAAATGACTGGAAACATCCATCCCCATCCTGATACACACAGACACTAATAATGGAAATGGCAGCCAAGACAAACAGCTAGCAGTGCGGTGCATCCTGTTGGCATCGTATTTTTGGCACCGTTGTAGCTACACAGAAAACAAGTGATACAAGAAATGTGTAAGGACATCTGTTCTGTAACCTATGGGGCTTCACTCACAAAACAGTTGTGAAGTCTTCTGGGGGAGAGAAAAAATTCTCTATATCTGTGCAGATGCTCTATTGTAAGAAAAATATCAATGGAAGGAAGTGTTGAGCCTTTAAAAGAGGAAATTGTTCACCATATTCACTGTCAAATGTTCCATTCTTTTCTTTCCTTTTCATTTAGGCTAAGCTATCTGCCATTCACAAGTTATATTTAAGCCAAGTGGTGTAAATCTGTTGGGACTAATAGAATTGAATCATAGATTAAATTAGCCCAGTGTCTGCTTGTAACGCATCTTCACTGCAGATTGCTTGGGCTCTGTGTCACTGCTGATTATTCAGGTCACAGCCTTCAGCTACCAGCTTCTCTCCTGAATCCAGCATCTTCATGTCTGTCTAGGAGTACAACAGGGCAAGGAGAAGCATTAAGGATATCTATTAAGGTCCAAAGTATCTCCCTCTCTCTCTTTTGTCTATTTCCCTTCAGTCACCTCCCACTAATGGACATTTTAAAAGGAAAGGAACTTTCCCAAAATACGAAAGTAGTTGCAAAAGTCAGGATATAAGTAGTTAGGCTTCCCCCACAGGTGACCTACAGGGAGAGAGACATTCTTCCATGCAAAAGAAATCAAATCTCATGTAAACCTGGAATACATTAGGAACCTGGAAGATAAAGAGGGTCTGTAAGTTGTAAGAGTTTGGGAGGACCTGGGGAAGGACAGCTTAGCTCTGGAAACTGAGAGCAGCTGGAGGTCCTGAATGGGAGAGCATTTGGGAGCAGGAAAAAGAAGGGGCCAACGTAGGGGGAGATTTGTGGAGAAGTAGAGGTGTTTTCCTCTGCTGTTAGACAAATCAGAACTCTAAAGGAGATATGAATGAGGGGAAGACCGGAGACACTGGATTGGCTTGGGAAAGATAAGGGAATGAGGAAAAAGATAGAGAGTGGGGACTCAGTTATGAGAAGCCTGAGATTTTGAAGAGATCACCAACTTCCGGAGCAGCAAAGGTGAGGAGCCAGCAATGAGGGCTGATGTAGGGGCATGGCTCTTCAGCAGTGCTCACACAAGCACTCGACACCTCTGTCTGGAAAGTCAGGAATACCAGGTGCAGGACTGCTTTCCTGCTGCATGAACTTTTAAAATTTGGTTTCAGAAATATGATATATCTGAGATCTTACCTTTTATATCACATTTGGGTTTGGGAAAGGCATGGTTTGAAGAAGGATGAGATAGAGAAACGAAGCTGTACCGCATTATAAGCATTAGGATTGGAATGTTGTGTTATTACTAAGAATGTCTGTCTTTACACACCTTGAATCTTACCTTTGTTATATGTATTTCCTCTAATTGTTCCATATCTACATCCTTGACACTGATATAGTAATGATCCATGCTTATAGGCAAAGGAGTTCATTACTTTATATTTCAGTACTTCTTCTCTTCTTGATAGAAAAGACATGTTCTTTGAGACAGTGGTTCATATTCCTCCAGGACATTCCAAAGCAGTGTTTCTGGAAAGCAGCTATTAAGGCTGATCTGTAATTTGTGTGATATGCCTTGCAATAACCAGTTCTATGCACAAAACGGTAGTAAAGAACAATTGTACTTATTCAAAGCACTTCTAGAAAGGAAGATAAGATTGGTCCAATTAATCTTGTGATGATTTGGAGATTTCAGTGAACTCTGACCAAGATCAGTCTGTCCTGTATATTATATGATCACCTTGTGATCTAATCTTGAATAAAACATTACTTGGCACTAATTATTACTATGATCAGGGCCTCTCCATCTGAGCCACTGTACAAACAAATAACCTGAACAAACAATCCTTTCACAACAAGTTTGCAATTCACACATCAGACCAGGAAGCTGATAATGGACATAAAAAAAAAAAGTAAACAAGGTGGGTTCAAAAAACAGATGAGATAGCAATGAAGCTGTGTAGGAGGAGCAGATGTCTCAGCTTCCTTCTCTCCTCACAGTACTGCCTAGTAATGTTCTTTGGGTTACACATACATAAGAACAAATGAGATCTGGTTGCTCTGGTAAAGTCAATCAGGAAGAATAGATATGAGAAGAAAGGAGATACTTGCATGCCAGTCCCTTCCCCTTGATTTGTTTGTTGCTGGTAGTTGGTAGTCCGTGATCAACTGAAGTACAAGGCAGAAGCAGCCTTGTGCAAGGAAGCACAGGAGCCCAATTCCCCCCCTGCACTTTCTGAGTAGTGCTTGCATTGTGGTGGAAAGGATCCCAAGAAGAGGAACAGAAGGGAGACATTAGGATGAAGAAAGGTGTTGGGAGAAGAAACAGAGAAGTTGAGAGGGCAGTAGATGAAAAACTTCATTGCCACTGGGAGAAATTGATTTGGCTGGAACAAACCTACCTAGTGATTTAGCTGTGTGGTTAAGGTCCTGAATGGAAAGGTAGATGGTGATCAGAGCCTATAGGAGCTGAGAATACATGTCTGAAACTACAGCAGACACTGTGAGGTTGTAGAGAAAGAGATGTCTTATAAGAAAATGCAAATATACCAAAATGTCAAGAAAACCAGACTAAATGGGGAAAGGAAGAATTTGTTCACTGAGGAACCTGAAGGATGATAATACATAGATTCTTTAGTGGGAGAAGTTGTGTCTGAGGTGAATGTCTGAGGCTCAGCCTTTCTAGGACAAGCCACAGCATGGAAAAGTAATAAAAAGTAAGATGTAGGCAGTAGATAATTTAGGATAAAGGGAATCATTATGTGAATGGATGGAAAGGAGCAGGATAGCTGTCAGGTATAGTGGGCCCTGAACATATGACAAAGGAGTGGACAAGTAAGTAACAAAGATAATTTGATTCTTAAGGTGCTTAGCTTTTTATTTGCTTGCTAGGGCAAAAGGCATAAAACCTCACAAACTAGAAAGATTCCATCTTCACACATTATGGGTGGGAGTACCTTGTACAGCCTTCTGAAGCCTTAGCAGCTAATCATGACTATAGACAAATCTGGGATACATGGTCTTTTAGTTTCGGGCAGCCTGGCAATTTTTGCACTGTTATCCATCTTGCCAAAATACACATTGTCTAATAATATTTAAGTTGTATAAACATACCTTTCAAGGAAAGGAGCTGTTGAGAGAATCCAGGCAAAGAATTTAGTATGGGAGCAAATCTGGTACTTCATTACGATGGCAGCTCCTGTTCCTGACAGAGGCTCTGCTGTCTGGGAGAAATGGGAAATGAAGATAGAGACATTGATTCTTTCCATCCCAACAATGAAAAAGAGAGCAACTTCCAGTTTTCTGAACAGCAGTTGCTGGCTTCACCGTGAACAGCAATGCCGTAAGGCCTGCAGTCAGTTCCAGTATTTGCGATGTCACCTTGGGTGACAGTGTCTGTGGAAAGCCACCTTCTTTTTCCATCCTGTAATTAATATGTCTTAGGTAGGAGTGATTAAATAGAAAGTTCTGCTTTGCCTTTCACCTTTAAGACACAAGAGACTTCATTTGTTTTATTGTGCTGGGTGTGTTTTCTGAGTGAGGCACATAGTGTCTGAGAGTTTCATAATCAACCTTTGCTAAACTAATTACAAAAAATCATTTGTCTGTTCCCAAAGCAGCTAGGGGAAAGAAGAGCAATGTACTTTGCAAAACTAAAGCAGGACTCATGAAGCCGAGAGAGAAGCTTGTCAATAAAAAATGCAATTATGAAGAAAAAATGTGAACTAAAAATTGATCATTCTTCTTACTGCTGATGTTTCATAATCATCCCATATTGGTGCACCCTGTTTATCACAGTTCACTAATGTTTAAGACATCAGTGTGCTGTGTTGTTTTAGATCCAGCCTTGGGGTGCTGGGAGTGCCCTGCTGCCCATCTGCCTGTTGCTCACACCTTCTGCAGTCATCTGCAGGACAAGATCTGCAAGCTCCATAGGGAGCTTCAGGAAATGTGAACTCTAGGAAAGCACATGGGGAAGCTGGAAAGTCTTTTCTAGCCAGAGGCAAGAATCCTAAAGTACACCATGTTCTTTATGTAGGTAATGCAGCTTTCATTAACTCATGTAGAAGTCATTCACTCATACACCCAGGAAGAAGAAGAAATCTCCAAACCTGTGTGCAAACACGGCTATTTAGCACGACACTGTTCTGTACCCCCTTTATTAGCTCTGTAGTATAAATGGCTTCGAAGTACCAAAATATACACCTTCCTCCATTTGGTATTAATACAGTTGTGCTGCTGGATTTTTAACAATTCATTTTTTATTTAGGCAGCATTAAGTGCCTTGAAACAGTTTTCAGAACAAGGACTGGATCCAGTGGAAGGGACTATGAAAGTTGAAAATGGATCACTTGAAAAGTAAGTACCATTTAAATCCTCTGCATTTTAATGCCTGTGTGGCGTGGTAGATAAGACTTATTAATTAAGAGCTTAGTTGCCCCTTTAAACCTGTGCAAAAAAACTCCCTTGGAATTTGCATACAGTTTTTGACAATTTGAGAGGATAAACAAGATTTCAGGTTTAGTATTACTGATAATATTTGCTAATGAACTATGAGACAGTCAATCTTCCTATGGAAACCCTAAAGAAAAGGATTTTCTGTTTATTGTATGGATTATCCTTAAGTAGCATAACATGATTTTTGTCAAATGTGTTGTAGCACATGATATTGCCTGTAAATAGGATAGTTATCTGCCAGTAAGTCCTTATGTCTGCAAGGTGAATTTTACCCTAGAGAATGTAGAAGTTAAAAATTATTTCAGGTCTTAAAAACTCTTGTAGAGAATATTGGCTTTAAGTGGCAGACAATAGACCCAGGTTTCACACTAGACTTTTAATTATTTAGGAAAGTGGGACTGTATATCCAGTATAGAATTTTTTTCCAGTTGTTAATCTGTTTACATAAAGTTTTGTATTTCTAAATAAATTAGGGAGTGATAGAGTAAGAGAAAGCAGGCTCGAAGTGGCATTCGGAGTCTTCAATAGATATATTGTGGCTATTTATAAACTAATTTAATCAGAAACATTTTTCCATATGATCTCATCAACATAGTATTTGAACATAAATATTGTTGTTTCACTTTAAAATGTTACCTTCCACAGTGACCTTTGAATCTCATGTGCCATCTGCTAATAAACATGTCTTGAAGATGTGCAACCCTGGACCTTACCACTCTTGTTAATGTATTAATCTTTCAGACAAGTCAAGCATCTGGGAGAGAAAGCAGACAATAAACAGACTAACTCAGGCACCATTGCTCAGGACTGCAAGGATTCAAAGGCTGTCGTCTAGGAGCTTCCCAGCACCCACGGCTGCCACTGCATCCTTATAAACCTGTCAACACGCAATAGGGTGTATGTGTACAAGGAAATGAATGACTAATACCATTATTTGAGTCTTATGTGAAGACAACACTATTCTAACACGAGAGATAGTATACATGGTACTGTTTATTCAACTGTGGAAAAAAACAAAATTGAACATTTCCCTTAGAACTCGAGATCAGAGCATAACAATTGCTCAGAGGCAGAAGAAGTCTGATCATGTTACTGGACGTTAAAACAACAACTAATTAACAAAAGTGTTAGAAAAAAAGGGAAACTTTAAAATCGATTAATACTGAGGAAAACAAGTCAGCATTGTTTCAGTTATACAATTTTTCGTAGTGTAGTTTTAAGTTCAGCTTACTGTTTTTTAAATAATGCTTGAATATTTTAAAATTAACCAATGACAGTGCTGTGAGAATTGTAGTTGTTGTCTTCATATATAGTCATACAGCTTATCTTTTTATGCAGACATTATGCATTCTTCATTCTATATGAATATGTATGACTTTAAGATGCACTACTCAGAGTTGTATGCAAACAGAAGTTTAAGTCATGACAAGTATTTGCTTAACATGAACAGATGTTAGTTATGATCAGTCTCAATATACTCCAGGAAAAAGCAGATATGGTATTTGATCTTCCTTGGCATAATCAATTAAAGAGGCGTCTTGCCTCTGAGCGATGTTCCCCTTCAGTTCTGCTCTCTGTTGTGTGAAGCACATCTACACCCCATTCTGTGTGTTGTGTCAACCCACGTTTGCATCAACTGAGTATTTTTAATCTCTGCACTCTGACCAACAGCAAAAGGTAGGATTGCAACATTATCGAGCCAAGGTAGGAAAACTGTCGATGTAGAGATTGTTCTTTTGTGAAAGGAGTAGCAGCAGCGATCAGACCTGTGGCTGCGCTCTGTACCAGCATATTTCATTTAAGTGTGTGGCCAAATGCAGTAAAACCACATCAGTTCATGTGCACAATGACAGTGTCGTCTCTTTCTTTATTGTTCACAGGCAGACAGCCAAAAGAATGAGTTGAGCAAACAACACAAAAAGCAATTACAAACTAACGAAAGACTGGTTACCATGCCAAAGCCTGGGCTCAGCCTTCCTTTCCCCATGGCACCACCTTCTACAAACCTACTGCGTTAGAGCAGTAAACCTGGCATTTGTGTCATTTGTTTGTCCAAAACACAGCTATTTTATTTTTTGTAAGCCTCTTGCAATAAATACATAAAGCAACTGCCAACTGCATAACAGTCCTGATGACATTGCACGTGATTTCAGAAGTGTGTAAACCAGGGATCACACCCCCAGTGACTCGCTCAGGAAAGCAGCACTGTAAGGAAATGGTGAGACGTACAGTGGCATTGATTCAGCTCTGGGACAAGCTTGCAGGATAATGTGTATCATGCTTTTACAGAATCAGCAGTTGCTAAAACGGTGGAGTCCTTCTTTCTGTTTCGTGTTTCTCAGGGGTATGTTTTGCTCTCCCCACAACAAATGAGAAGCCTCTGTGCTAAAGTCTGCAGTTTTTCAAGGTTCTGATTCCATGGTGTGCAATAGAGTCAGGAACAAGCTGAGCCTGTCAGTTCCCACGGAACTGGGAGGTTTCCAGAGGCATTTGGCACCTGACAGGCTCAAGTTATTAAGGTAGCAGAATACGAAAGTACTTAGCTCTTTCACATTGTCTTTCTCAGGGATACATTACCTGCCCAAATGGCAATGAGAGCAGAAATTCTACTGCTCCTTCATCTTAGCAGCTAGAAAAACTGAAAAATGGGCTCAGTCTGTGCTGTACCTTCCAGTATGTAGGATACAAATGGCCATGGGGAACAAGAGCAAAAGAAAGGGCGAGCAGGTTCCTTGATGACTTAGTCCACAGGGCAAGAGGCTGAGCTCGCAGGGAGGATGTGCCAAGGAGACTGGCAGTGTGGTCTCCTCGGCACTAACAGCACCTCTGCAGTGTGTTCCCAGTCCAGTGACCGCAGAGAAACCCTTTGCTTTGTACTGGTTTCCTCAGAAGCTGAAGGTACAGCTTGTCTCTTTCTCACCCACTGACCCACAGTCACAGCAGAGGAAATCTTCCCATGCCCAGCAGCAGCAGGAATGGCAAAACCTTTCTTTTCAAGCACAGATGTCAGCAATAGCTGCATAGTGCTCAGGCACCTCTGTCCCCACCATCGTGATACCATTCACCAGTCACAACTACAAAAATGTGTTCAGTAATCTTCAGATTATTGCATGGTTGTATTGATGGCAGCTTGTACCAGTGCATGTGGCAGAGCTTACATTGCTCTAAATGAGCAAATGGTGGTCTAATGTGTGCAGCCAGCTATTTAGGCCCGAGGTGGCTCATTCAGCTCCCTCCATCCAAGGCAACTGTAAAGCAACATCATCTCTGTGAAACTTTCACCATCTCATTGCTAATCAAAGTCATGCTTGATTCTCACTCTGACAAAAAACTAGGCAAGTGCCTGGGTAGGGAGGGAAGTGGTGGCACTTGTTTTTTTCCTCAAAACTAAAGAAAATTTGAATAGATTTTTGGGGAGGTCATATAGTAGCAGGATTTCTAACTATTCTCCAAAAGCAGGACTGACTAATGGCTGTCGTGATCACGAGTCAGATGGTTTTGTGCAGCCTGAGGTAAAGCACACACAGATGGCAGTTTTAAAGCACCTCCCCAGCCACAGGTTAAAAGCCTCACCAAAGAGACTCCAGTGAAGGCTAAGACAGAGTTCTTCCTGACATAAATCTGAAGAAAGAGTTCCTGCTCCCTGCAGATACAGAAGGGAGCACAAAGGCTGTAGTGTGGAGCTCATCAAGATGCTGCACCTGAACTCCATTATGTCATTTCAGAGCTACTAATGCTCTCCAAGGCTTCTGTCCCAATGCAGAGACTTCAATTTGTCTACCTGTGTATCAGACACGAGATGAAAATGAAAACTCAATGAAAACCCTGCAGTATAAACACACACATACAGAAATGCACTTTAAATGTAGTTTGGCATTATCACTAGCTGCCTCCCAAGAGCCCAAGCAAAACTCTTGTACCAGAGATGTTGCAGCAGCCTCGGTCTTGTTGATTCGCAGCTGCTCCTCTTTGTTCCTGAGCTGGCAGCATCTGAAAGCTGCTAGGGAGAACTTAAACCCAATGATGTAAGAACTAGTTTGTTTTTCCTCCAGCAGTCCAATTTCTTTTCTGATTTTGCTTCCCAAATTCAGATAAGAGCTGGCAAATAGGGGCATGTGAAACAAAGCAATGTTTATATTTACTTTTGTTTAATAATTAGCTAGTGATGAACACTGAAAAAGGTTCAATATGTTTTGAATGCTGTAATTAGTTCTAAAATGGTTGTTTTTTCTGATGGCAGTTAATCATTTCTATTTATTATTTTTAGATTACACTGTCTTTGAGATAGAGACTTGGTCAACTTTCCTTTTGCAAAGCACCAAGAGTAGTTTATTTCTTTGTTCAGCCTGCATTTCACATCTCTCATCCTGGATCCCAGAGCACTTTAAAGATGAGCAAATGCCATATTTTTGCAGATGTGGATCTGAGGTGTACACTGATGCTTAGGAAAAAGGCTGCAAACAGTGCTTATCTAGCAGAATCCAGAGGGCACTGTGGCAAGCACTGTGTTCAACTCCTTTTTAAGGACTCAGAACCCAAATTGTCATCAGTTCTAGACCTACAACCCTCATTAATTGGGAGGAATTATGCTTGAGAGAAAATAGGACCCTCAGGTATCCTCTCAGAAAATCTTTTCAACACCTTCTGGAGATCAGTGAGTTAAAAGCTTGCACAGGAAAAGCCTCATCACAGAATGAGGGTATCTGATAGGGCTCAAAGGACAAGAATTCATATGGTTAATTTTATATCTGAGTTATCATCTCCAGTTGCACGCTGGCCTGTCAACAAATCAACACACTCTGGAAATTTCTCTTCTCACTTTGACACATGCGGCACTGACTTCCAAAAGGACAGATGTGCTGCTTCCAACAGATGTGAAATGCAGCAAGCAGCAGGACTGCAGAGCTAGGAAAGGGGACACAAATTTCTGTGGACCTTCCCCAACCACCCAAGCATTCACCTGCCATTGACAGTGTGGGTGAATTAATCCCTCAGCTGTAGTCCCCACGGAATTCAGCAGAAAATTCTACCAGTTTATGTTTTCATAAAATCATAGAATGGCTTGGGTTGGAAGGGACCTTAAAGATCCTCTAGTTCCACCCCTCCTGCTGTAGGCAGGGTGCCAACCACTGGATCAGGCTGCCCAGGGCCCATCCAATCTGGCCTTGAATGCCTCCAGGGATGGGGCATCTACAGCTTCTCTGGGCAGCCTGTGCCAGTGCCTCACCACCCTCTGAATAAAGAATTTACTCCTAATATCTGACCTATATTTCCCCTCTTTTAGTTTAAAGCCATTCCTGACTGAAGCCACAGTTACAGGATTTAAAAGATTTGGCACTCACCATCAGCATTTTTAAAGGGTGTTTTCATAACGAGTTCTTGTTCCCTCTGCATCTCTCCACTCGCAAGCATGAGGAAGGGGCTGGGCCACAGCAGATTTTGAACATCAGTAAGGGAGTAGTTGAGATGGGTGACTGCAAGAATATGGAATCCCCTTCTCCTTGGCCTGAAATGACAATGAAATCAAATCCTTCCTAAAGAGCATGCAGAGCTCTTGATCTCTCTGACAGTCCTTTACAACATGTATTTTATTGGCGGGTGCCTGCTTGTTTTTCTTGTTCTCTTTGGCTTGCTCCAATTACCCATGAAACAGCAGAAAGTTTCCCACTTCCTGCAGTGAGAGCTGAACAAAAATTTTAAGCTGGATTTGTTTTCCTGCTAACAAGCAGAGGGTTGGTGGTTTTTCTTGTTTTTTTCAAAACACTATGTGAAAGAATACACTTGTAAACTCGATCCTCTCCCTAAACACACAGAATTTCTCCATTTTAATTTGTGCTCTGTAAGCAGATAAGATTTTCTTTCTTTGCTCAATTAAAAACGTCCTTTGCATCCCCAGAGAAAAATCAGCGGAGGATGGAAGGTTATTTTTAATGACGGTGAAGACAGGGACTTGTCAGAGCCCTGAGTACCACATTGCATAATTCTTTAATTTTTGGGGGGGATGTTGTTCTGTGACAGATGGGAAAGGCCAATGACTGTCCTTCCTCTGCTTCCTCTCTACAACATGGGAAGTTATCTGCACTGAGCTACACCTGGGGCAGTAGTGACCGGCACCTCTATTTGGTGTAGCTCCCTGAGGATACCTCTATGAGAGCTGCAAGAAGTATGTCTTGAGTATGAGTTCCGCAGCTGACGAGCGTGCTGTGGAAGGGGTTAGGTGCTGTCTGTGTGAGATATGGGAAGCAGCCTCCCCTCTGGGTATTTACTTCTCGTGCAGGTTTACTGTCTGTTTGCAGCTGCATTCCTGAGGTGTGATATGGGCTGAGCAAGTGTGTACATTGGTAGTTCAGATGCATATGAAGTGTGGTGCTGGTATGATTTCTATTATTCCGCGTGAACGGTGCTGGCTTTCATTTTTGATCGTACAGCTTGTTATTTGCTTTATGCTGTTAGTCATGGTTGGCTGTCCACTTTTGTGCTTGGTGCTTTAACTCTGTAGCACTTCAGTACAAAGGAAATTTAAAGAACAACAATGACAATGTTTCTAATCTGTTCTTAATTAAATAGCCCTCAATAATTGATTTATGAGAAGAGGGAATACAAAATAGAGTGGTTGCTAGTCTGAAAATATAAGTTGTTTAAGGGCCAAACTTTCCTTCTATTTACAATAACCAGTGTCTAAGGGAGCCTGAACGCCAGTGAAGTTTTATCCGACACCACTCAGTAAATGAGGGGAAAATTCACCCAGATAAGACAGGTTATGCCTTTCACTATAATACGTTATATTTTCTTTTTACATTAAAACAGATCACCCAAGTTTACTTACTTCTGCTTGTGATTAAATGTGCAGCATATTTTCTTTTTTATAAGCCACCGTTACCTGTTACAAATATTCAAAGGCAATAGCAATTGTAGTTGAACAATAACAAATGTAGTTGGACTGGACTGGGGATAGATTTGTTTTTGTTGCAATTACTTGGGTTTAAAGATAGGAGGTTTAGGTTTACGCTTAAAGACATATGGTTCAAAGCAAAAAGCACACCTATTTAAATATGGTTGGCAAAATTAAATGAAAATGTGACATCTGTCTGTGGTGAAATATTTCATTACCTATGCCTAAGATTTACCTAATTTTTTTGAAACTGTAAGACTGAGCTCCAGGACCAACTGAAGTTTGTCCATTGACTTCAGCAGAGCCTAAATTTAATCCAATATTGTCCCCCTAAGCCATGTAGCTAGCTAGATCAAACATAATAGTGATAAGACAAGAAGAATCTAAACTGAACTTTCTTGCCTTGTATTATAAAATGAAAATCTACCTCAAACCAAACTTGACTTTCCCCTACATGGGAACAAAATATGAAGTAAAAGAGATGTAAGATATTTTCTCGTCAAGGAAGGTGTACCAAGCCAGAGTGCAGCACAGTAACTGTACTCAGACCAACTATTACATATGACTTTACTAAGTACTCAAGTATCGTATCTCTAGGGCTATTGATTGCAAGTTCAACCCCAGTGATGACTCATAAAGTTGGGAATTGTTAGCAGATGCGTTAGAAATACTGCAGGTAGGTATCTGGTAAGCAGAGACTACATTTCCCACATTCAATAGATGGTAGGAGTAAACAATTACATGAGCACAGAAAGTAAAGTACTTCCACACAAAAGAAAAGTCAGCAGGCCTAAGGCCGTACAGTTGATTTATGCAGCTCACTGCAACGATGCTGCTCTTATTACTGTGAAATATTTGTTGCATGTGTTCAACAAAGTGCAGAGAAATATGTTGCTACTATTTCAATGTTTCTTCTAACTCATAGACACAATAACCCAAGGGCCAGAACATTAATAGCACTGACCTAGTTAAACCAGAAAAGACAAGATTTTCAGACATCTTCTGAAAATCTGATCCCAGCTGGACATAATTGTCTTCAGTATCACCTTTGGAGTAATTTTGAAACTGCTTTTGAAATAATGGCCTGTGGTGAAGTTCTAGAGGAAACCAAGTTGCTTGTTGAGGAGGAAAGGCACTAGCAAGGCCTTGACACCCTTATGTACAGCATTTCTCTATAGATTTTGCAGGCATCCAAAGTGCAAAGATTTCCACACAGTTCTTAAAAAGATTGTGCAAGCTTTTGCATGAAGCAAAAGTTTGTGAGTAATCAGGGACTTGATATTTTCCATGGGTTGGATTTTTTTTTTTTTTTTTTGCTATTTTCTATTAAATTTTGACATACCAAAAAATGCCCCTCCCAAAAAATTGTTTGCTTTTTCTTCTACAAACATAAATCCTTCACATTCTATTTCAGTTAAAGGACAAGCACAAAATATCAGTTCTGAAAAATCTGGAAAAGGGAACAATACCGATCTCTTTTTAATGGATGCAAACATTATGTATATGTGTAATATATTTTTTGTACTATATCAATATATATATACACTTGTGTGTATCACCTACATTCTAGATAAACAGATGTTTAGGGGCCTTACTTGGGGGCAAACCGGGTACGGAAAAATCTCTCTGCACTCCAGATCTAAGACAAAAGATCTTGAAGTCCATAGGCAGTCGCCACCTCAAGGCAGAAGATTGCCACCTAGATCTCCATTTCTGGGCATGTTCAGAAACATTCTGACCTTAACAAGGTGAATCATTTCCTACTCCATATACTGTGGGATTCTGATACTGGATTTTCATCTTCTGATAAGGAGGAAATACCTTATCAGATGCATGTTCAGGGACTATTTACCATTCTGGGCCACAGACAAAATCCTGCCAAAAGAGGAACTCCTGGTGAAAAAAAAAAATAAAAATCAGTAGCTAAGACTGGAGTTTATCTTCTTCCTCTGCACCTTTCTTTGGAGAATGTCCTGAGCCATCTGGCTGTAGTTTCCACTGAAGCAGGGTGTCATCCATCTCTCCAGCTGATCTTCTTCTATTTAGATAGAGCTATTCAGCATTGACTAAATCAATGGGAAAGGAAGATATTCCTATTACCTAGGGTTCTCGTAGAGTGAGATGGGAAGGAGGCTGATGTTCCAAGCTTCTTCCATGGAACAGTGAAATATCAATATAAGCTCATCACAACACAGTTGTTCATGCTCACTTCATTACTCTCTCGATCACTGAATATTATTCTGTTCCAAGTGGGATGGTTTTCATGGAGATGTAAAGTAGCCTGGTGACTTCAGTATGTTGGTGGCTGAAGCATTCTTTGAAGGTGGATTTTACCTGCTAATCAAAGACATTGACAAAAATTCACAGTAATCTCACTCCATGCGTCTTACAACTTGGTCTAGTCTGCTGAAGCGCTTTGAAAGTACGGCAAATGAACATGATGTACATATGCCACCCTCCCCATAAGGCAGCATAACCCTTGGTACTGGGAGGGAAATTACCTTTCTTCATGGCTACTATACTCAAGCGATGAACTTCCCTCTCAGCAACAGGTGATGTAAGCCTGGGCATCACGTGACCATGACATATTCAATGTCTTCAAAACCAGACTCAGTCTCAAAGATTTTTGGACTCAGAAACCACCTATAATATTTGAATATTTGTCAAGAGGGCATTATGTACTAAAAAGTACCTTAGGTTTTTGCCTTTTTAGTTGCATTGAAAAAAGAATCACAAAACTGGGAGTCTTTTGCTTTTTTCTTTAATTGAGAAATTGTATTATAGCATCACAAAGAGCTCCAAGCTTCCATGTCCTCTTAGCTCTGTTCTTTCTTGCATATTCGCTTTCTCAGTTTAAATCTTTTACTTTTGTTTGACAGCTCGGATTCATTCAGATTCATTCTGACATATTTCAGAAAGAAAAGCATAAAACAAAATTTCAGAGCAAAAAGTGTGAGTGCTTTGGAAATAAAATTAACAGTTTTATTTTATTGCTTAAGGCCTTCACCAAGGAACAACTTGTGCAACATTGCTGAAAGCCGAAGAAATATTAACACAAAAAAGAGTCAATAGTTTGATAAAACCCAGACCTCCTGTGTTATGCGATTAAAGGTTAGACAGGGTGATAAGAGCTTTAATTTACCTTTGGGAGATATTCATCAGATTTTGGATTAACTTAAAATATGTTTCCTGTGCATTTCTTCCCTGGTGAAGGTTCTTCAATATTTCCTCTGGTGCAGAGGAAGAGAAAATGCTTTCCCAAAGCAAGGTGAACTCCACAAACCCAAATATGCTGTAGATTTACTCCAAGCTCAATAATTTTGTAATATTTCTTCTAGTGGCCAGAAAAGCCAGTGGTATGAATTCCCATATGGGCTTGTTTGATGTGAGTTCTGTTAGTATTAATTATTTATACAGCACCACGCGTGTGCATGATTCTTTATAGACAACAGATAATATCCCCCAAGAGCTTGCAAACCAAATGGCCCAGTGGTGCAAGCACTTCTTTGGCTTTCCTAGGACTTACTACCTGGAATAATCCACTGATGTCAGTGGGCTGCTTACACACTGGTAAGTGCTCTGCTGGGTAGGAAGTGTTTGCAGGATTAGATTGTAGTTAAAACATGACGTGATCATTGGTGATGAGGGAATGGAAGGCAAGTGTTCCAGCAATAAGATCATGCTGTTGCTTTGGTTATAATGAAGGTGTCAAGGGGTTAGGGCATTTTTAACATTTTATGTTACTTGTGATCCTGTTACCAAGAAGGAAAAGCTCAGCTTTATAGGCCACACGGAAGAAGTGATTTTTTGAGCAGGAAGACTTGCTTCGAATGTGGGGAGAGGCACAGCCTGTTGTGTGAGGAAGTGGACTCCAGAGGTAAGGAGGAATGCGCAAGAAGAGACACTAACCATATGCTCTGAGAGTCTCCATCCTCTGCTGCAGCTAGCACGTGTCCACTAGATCCTTGAGAGCATTTTTTTTTTAATTGAGGGCATTTTCTGAAGATTCCCAGTGCATTTCCAGCTCTTGGCAAGACCCAGACACATCTGTGACATTTAGCTGATAGCCTCCTTAGTAAAGGGAAGGTTGCCAATGAATCCTTGTGCAACTGTTTATGCTATGAACCAAAGTGTACAACTGCCAGTTTCGCTCTTACAACACAGAGAGCATTTTTCCTCCTTAACTGAAAGTGTGGAACACTGCAGACCCTTTACATACTGAGAAAACAACCAGCTGAAACAAGTAGTAAGAGAGACATCAAGGATGACAGACAGTAGGCCCTCTGCCCAGTGAGACACGCAGCCAGGGCATACTCTATTTTTAAAAGCAGCCTACAGACTTTAGCAAGAATATAGGATTTGTGTGTGGCAGGGAGAAGATTGTCCCAGGATTTTAAAGCATTTCCGAGAAATACCTCATCCTCCAGAGAAACACCCCATCCTTAGAAATGTTCAAGGCCAGGTTCAATGGGACTTTGGGTGGCCTGATCTAGTAGGTGGCAACCCTGCCTGTGGAAGGAGCATTGGAACCAGATGATCTTTAAGATCCCTTCCAAATCAAACCATTCTGTGATTCTATGAAACACAACCAAAGAGGAGAAAAGCTGCCTTGAGTGTAAAGACACAGGCTAACAATTGGATTGAGACAAGGCCCCAGAGGAAGGCAGAGGTAGCAGAGAGGCTTGAGTCTGGTGTTGGTGGAAAGCCTGGCCTGGTGTCAGTGTCCTGGTGTCAGTGGAAAGCTATCCTAGGAGGCTTGGCAGGTGAAGACTTTTGCACAGAAGTGTGGTTTTGCAGTAACAAGCCACCAGCAGAAATGGGGTGAGCAGCAGACACAAGCATCTCTTCACTCCTGATTGAGTGGGAGAACCTCTACCCTGCCAAGGGCTGTAGCAGTGGATTAAGTGGCAAGAGAAAAGTTCTATCTTTTGGGGTAGGGTAGGAGCCCATAACCTCACTGCAGTTTTGCTTTTTCTCACAGCTCTCACAGTTAAAATCTGGGAGAGAAGAACTGTACTTATGAAAGTATCAAAATGATAGAAATTAGCGGGGAAGTTCAAACAGGAAGATGAGCTTCCAGCCACATTCTGCAGCATGAATATTTTAAGTTTTCACCATTTTATGCAAAACTGAACAGGTGCCAAAATGGTTAAATGTGCTGAGAGACATCTCACTGCTACACTTGGAAGAATGGCACTTGCGTGGAAACAGACTTCCACAGCCATCACTTTTCTGAATCCCCCCCAACTTAATCCCTCTGTGATCTGTGGGACTTCTCTTTCCCCTGAAATAGTCCATGATACGTGACTAAATCTGTTTCCATACATTTTTAAAAGTTTTTAAATAATTCTAAAGTGCTCACAAGGAGCACTGGAAGCAAACAGATACATGAAGAGAGATCCACAGACTATAGGACTAGGATACTCTACATTTTCTCTTCCCTTTTTGGAGTTTAACCTGTTCCAGACAGTATTCCCGCTTTCTCTTACAAGTTTTACACTTTAACCTGATTTTTTATACTTTATTAGTAATATGCTTTGAATTCTACGTAAAAAGAACCAGGGATGTAAACAGCCAGACCTTCCTGTCTGACAAATCTTTACTGTATGACAAACACAAAACTAACCAAGAAGAGATGGTGTGGTTCTGATCTCATTTTCCTTACCGTACAGACAGCTTTTGATGTAAGAATCCTGTATGTATTTACTTAGAGCATCCGACACTTGAGGTGAAGCTTTTATTGGCACAAGATACACCAGACTGTCAGTCACGGCGAAACGAACTATTGTCCTCTCAGGTAATTAGCGTGCCTCTCCCCTCATACAGGCACATTTTCAAAGTTGCTTCTGACCTCCCATGTGAGTGGCGTCACACATACTTTAGCGGTAATGCATGCAAAATAACGTCAGACACATCAACAAGAGGCACTCATGCTCTCTTCTGCTTACAGCCAAAGGTAGGGCTGATGCTTCACCAGTGCAAATGTTGTCTTCTTCTCCTTGCTGACATCAACCAGCAGCTCTCAGTAGTATGTAGGGGCTTGGCATGCTTGAATCAATGCTGACCCAATCTAGTATTTCAGGAACTGTGACCTGGTCCTCCGTAGTGGATTGGAGGAACAAGAAGATTAAAAGAGCTTCAGTAGCTCAGAGTGAAGAAGGGAAGGCATCATGGCCTCTTCACACAGCCAAGGCAAGAAGAAAATTCACAGAGGATGATTTTCCCCACCTTGAGAACCTTTGGAGTAACTGTGACATGGGGCATCACGTTAGAACAGGCAGATGTGGCCTCTAGATATGTTTCAGCTTCCTTTAACATCTCTGCCAGTCTGCATCTACAAAATTTTACAGTGGCTTTTGTACCGAATTGCCAACAGAAATCCCAAGAGATTAGATCTCAAAAGGATGCTATTGAGTACACAGGGAATATTGTCTGGGTGTAATTAAGCTGACATTGCCCAACAATTCCGTAGATCTCTTTGACCTGTGACATTAAATATATGGAGCAAGCATATGAATGGATTAACATATACAGTCCTATAATTAGCTGTGTTATTAAATTTTATAAGTAGTTGGGGGGAAAGGGGCTTGTTTGCCATCTGTTTAAAAGGTATCTCTCTTTCCACTGAAATCTAGATATAAAAAACTTCTGACATGTGGGCATGACTGCCTTACATACATTACTGGGATTATTTCCCTTGAGTTAACCAAAGACAAGCATGATTCATGCATCAGTAGAATGCTGTACAAAAATGTGCACAGCATTTTTTCACATAACGTTCCTTTCCCTTCACAGTGTAAAGTATGAATCATGTAAACACCATGAATTACAGATTTTTGTTGGTTTGAGGTTTTCTTTTTTTCATCATTACCCTAAAAGCTATGTAATGGAAGAGTAATTATGCCAGGCAATATGATAAATTCTTCCATGATAATAAGTTTTTAATCCTATTCTTGTCACTATGGAATAATGTAACCACACAACCATTTGCTTCAGTTTCTCTAGAAAACTTGCAATAACCAAACTATGATTTTAAAACCCAGCCACACACACTTGCATACACACACGTACACAATCCCGTTGACTTTGAATGGAAGATATGCTTGTGTAGGAAGAAGGAAAAATAGAAGGAAAAAGAGATCCATATTGGGTATTTAATCATTAGTCTTAATTGGATGGAAATTGTCTTTAAAAAGTGATAACACTCTGCATTGTAAAAAGTGTATGGCAGAGGAGTAAGACCCTAATTCACAAACTCTTCAGTAGCAGTTTGTGCTGTGAGTGCACAGGAAAATTAAAGCAGATTACAAAAAAAAAAACACCCACACCTGAAAACTTACAGAGTATGGGAAGCCCTCCAATACAGTAACTGAGCACAATCACAAATCAATATTTGTACATACAGACTTACTTTTAATGCCACATGTCTTTAGAATGATGAGCAAGCATTTGTGATTTCCAGTCAACCATTTAGCAATGGTTCCTGCAACATACATATCAAGTGTTTAAACAGGTTTTTCAAAATGTACATATGATAGCAGTACCTGAGGAAAGTATAGTTGAAATGAAGAAACCTGAATTGGAGTGTTTTTTCCATTTGCCTCACATTGCCTGAGAGGATGTTCAGTTGAGTCAGAGGCAGAGACCCACTCCGATATTATAAACCTGAGTTTGGAGTTCATTCTCACGTCCACAAGGATTAAATTTAAAAGTTACAATAAAGCCATGGTGGAGACATAGCACAAACTAAATGAAGAACATAAAGGGAAGGTAGCTGTTAGTGCATCGATGTGTACAATCTAACTTCAGGCCTCCCATACGGTCATCAGAGAGGGTTAAGCTTTCAACATAGGTGCTCTGAGTCACTGCCCAGAGGAGCTCGAAGTGCGATTATTTATACAGCACATTAACAGCACAGGAGTGCATAGGAGGTCTAAAGTTCAGGATCTGAACATGAATACTCCACAGAAGGTGTAGGGTTTGCATTTCTTTCTGTTTGCTGCTGTTCCCTTGGCCCCCGTGAGCTCCTCTAAACCACAATATAGAAGACCAAGACACTTTCTAATTTATACCAGCCAGAAGCAGCCGCTATCAGCAATCCAGACTTAACTTTCTCTGGTTATGACCTCCTCTCTGGCAGTGCTAAAAAACAAGTTATATGCTGGCTGTTTGTTTCTGCACAGAACAAAGTGGCCAAGATAAACTAGCTGGATATTCTTTGTAAGCAAAAAAAGAAAAGAAAATGAAAACCAAAACCAGAAACTCCCTACTAAGGACCCTCATCCATCTGTTTTTATTTAGAGATGCTTTAACATTGGCTAAATATCACTTATTTACACCTGAAGAAGTTAAATGATCTTGTTCCCATGAACTCTCTTACAAATGCTGTCCTGGCCTGTGATTTATATAAAAGTAGCTGTTCCCTTAATTTTATTCACAATAGCTTCATTCTTACCATATGAACCTGCTTTGTCAGTATTCTCTTTGATTTATGGAAGATTTCAAACTACCAAAATAACTATCCCTTTTCATTAAAGCTAATCCCCACAAAGACACTTTCATCTGCTGATTAGTCATGCTTCAGTGATCCTTGCTAACCAGAGGCTAAGTTATTGATGTGTTAAAGATGTAATCGCAGAGATTCGAGACTGCTGAAGAAAATTCAATGTGTTGCTTGATAGTGTCGGAATTTAATGGTGTCTTGCCTTATTTAACCAGCCTGGGTTGCACATGCTTAGCAGCGTGATCAAATCTCCTCAGTCAGTCCTCATGCAAGAAAGGCCTTATTAAGATTTCTTTCAAATCCATGTATGAACATGGCATTACAGATCATGAAAAGAAGAGATAGGGCTTTCAAAAGTACTTCAGGGAATTGGGAACACCACCCCCATGCAGCAGGAAGCAAACCAGACTCTAAAATCCCCCTCAGTTTACTGAGCTGAAAAGCAATACATTTTCCATCATATCTTGTACGTGTTATTCTGAAAAATTTACCATCATAGCTTGTATTTTCCAGGCTTTGTCTCATTTGAATAGTTATTTAGAAATCATCTAAGCAAACCCATCTTGCACCCTTTTATACCTAGACCGTTATGACCACTGTGAAGTAAAACTTTCTTCCTGACTGTGTCTGCTTCTAAATTGTACATGCAGATGACGACAAGCTATGACAACAAGCTCACATACTAGCTGTAATTCCCTATTCACAAAGATGGCCATCCCAAATATTTAATAGATGTGCTAGAGAGAATAAAGACACATGGAGCACTACACCCTGACTTAGCAACAATGGAAGTCTTCAAGACTAATCTGCCACCCAGCAAGGCAGCTTGTATTACATTTCAGAGAGGGAACGTGACAGCCTGAACCTCCACTTCCGACAGTCAGTACCTCTGTGACACAGTGGTGATTAGCAGCTATATGAGGCACATTTAAATTCATTAGAACACATCCTTATTGCGTGCACACCACAACTTTCCTCTGTTATATATGTATTCAAGGTTTCTGTTTCTCTATGTTGATCCTAATAGCTCTGTGCTGTTTAGGAAAATAAATATGAGTGAGATATGCTCTAAATCCCAGCTGGCTTTACAACTGGCATGTTGGCCATGGTCTTCAAATAATAATCAGATTAAGTCCCATGTAATCACTTGTTGGGGCATGAATTCAGCTGCTATCGCCTATAATTATCTGGCTGTAATTAAGATCCACTTTACAGGGGTCTCCTCCCTCATTGTTGGACAATTGCAAATTAATGACATTGGGAGGTCAATGTGATTGCCACAGTCAGCCTGGGCCTGAAAATGGGTTAGCCATTTTTGTGTACCCTGAACCAACACATCCTGCTGAGCCTGAGATGGCTGCCTTCAGAGCTAGGTGAAGTGTCACTGCATTGCATCTCCAGACTGAAGGGAACAACAGCATAAGAGTCATGTGGTAGCTCAAGGATTCCCCAACCTGGGCTGACACCACTGTGCTGAGATGGGAGCTAGGTACAATGCACCCCCCTAAGCGTCTCTGCAGGAGTCCTTCTGAACAATCTGATACTCCTTCTGCCAGAGCCCTGTCACAAAAATATGCAGGCGCTAACTGCATTGACTCAGATGTTTACGTTGTCCCATTATCAAAACCACTGTGCACAGATGAGGCTGTGCTCCCTCATCGCTCTCTGTTAGATGTGCTACCAGTTGCTCCAAGTTCAGACCCTCCATTCCATGATCTTAATGTACTTGATGTAATTATTTCTGCTTGCCTTTGATCAGTATAGCTATATGCCTTTCCTTTCTTTGGTCATTCAGTCTCTGTCAAGTGCTGTCCACTGGTAGACTTGATCTATATTTTGGATCTTTATCCCTAAAGGTTGGTCTCCTTTGATGTCCTGCACTTGAAGACACTGATAATGCTCATTCTGCCCCATCTGGCCTTGTATTCGTAGTATTCCTTTGCATCACTGATGTTTTTCCACATGATTGACATTTCACCCATATTTTGTCAGCCTCCCTTATTTTGCAGCATAAACTCATCATCTGTCCTAGCTGTTTAGCAAATCCGTGAGCCAGATCAGAATCCCCCTTTGCTCATGGGTATTAGACACCGAGCAGTATGTACAGGGCTCATGGCAGCCAGCTTTCTGCCTCCCTTCTACAACAGCTGCTTCTTCATCTGGTGTATTTCTGTATGGACAGAGTCCAGATCCGGGGCAAATACTGCTCCTCTAGGAATGTTCTTGGAATCTTCTGACAGATCTTGGTCTCCAAGCCCAAATCCACTGAATACATACAAATTGGTCCGTTGCTAATTTATGCTAGAAAGACCCACTAAATATAGGAATATGCCAATAATACATGTATTTGAGATCTTCTTTTCAAATGAAATGGGCTCTTTCCACTTTCATTGCCCTTCAGTATTATCCTGGCCAGGTAGAACTGGTGACTGCTCCACATCGTATATCGAAGGCTTGCGACATCCAGGCGTAAATCATGCTTGTGAAGGGAGGAAGTTGAACTCTGCACCACAATCCGACCTGGTCCTGCAGATTGGCTGCTGGTTGATGCCCCCTCAGTCCTATGTTGGCCATTTGTTTGGTATTGGCATTATGATAAACTGAACCAAATAAGACAATCAAAATGTTACCCTCATATATGTAGCAGGGGTTTTTATTGCATACTGTTAGGATAGCCTGACCTTAGGCTGCATGGGAAAAGGGAAAAAAAGCCACCTCTGGAAATGCCCAAACTAGATCAAGCTCTTACTTGGACCAGGTCCACCACTTGTATTTATACATTTAAGGCAAGCATTTAGTTCTCGTATTTTGTGCAGCTTAAATGGAAACCTTGATTGGACTTCCATTTTGAAATACCTCCATTTCTTCACTTTTGGAAAATGATAAATTACTGTGAGCAATTGATCAGATTAAAATGTACGAAATCACTCATAACCTGTGTATGTCAAATTCCAAGGCAATTAGGCTATTACTAGTGAAGAAAGAGATAGCACAGAGGAAAAACATATTTTTACTGTGACCTGTCAGTTCACTGACTCAGAGACAGCCTATCTGTACCAGATCTGTGAAGCAATCTAGAATATTTTAACCAGCTGGGATGGATAATGCTGACACACATGAGACAGAGCCAGTAGTTGTATCTCACAGAGGCCAGTAACAGGACACTGTGTAACTAACAGGTGTTGTGTTGTTCCAGAGTTTTGAGTGATCCCATCCTAGTTTTATTCTAATGAAAAACAGTTTAGTTTGCATCCGTGCTGTCTGTAGACCGCTGATTGTTGCAAGTGGTACACAAGTAATGAGTTTGTATAGTTCTTTGAGAGGCTATTCATCCATGTTGCAGTTTCTGAACTATCACTCATGGATGTAGTAAGGAGTGCTACTTATTTCTATAGCCCAGGTGGCTTTGTTTACTCTGGTATTGCGGCAGCACCCAGGTCTTCACTGCCATTTTGCAGATCTCCTTGAAAATGAGTATGTCCTTCTTTCTCAAAGGACATCTTATTAATCAATTTGTGAATGCTGATGCACATCCCATTGTGAACAGCTTATCAGCCCTTCTTCTTACTACCCAAGAAGATTTCACTGGAATCCTGGCAAGATCTTGTTTCTTGATGACTGTATAGCCCGCAAGATATTCCTTAGGTGGACTTTTGAGTTCTTTCTTTGTCTCCCAGGTAGCTCCCCTTTATGGAGAGTTACCTCAGAGCAGGAGGAATCCTATCCTGTGGCACAGGTGTCACTAGCAATAGTCAGACTTCTTCAAATGATCGGGCCAATACAGCCTGGACTGCTGAATGCTTCTGCCTTCGTGAGCTGGCAGATTCTCTGTGGTGGCACCTGAGGAAGCCCACGTGGGAACCCACAAGATCAGAGCACTCTCTACCCATCCCAGGCAGGCTGTTTTCTCTGTTGTCCATACTTTTTCCCTAGAAGATTTGGAGTTTGTCTTCAGTAGTTTTCTTGTATGTCTCTAGTAATCTTCCAACATATGTTAGATGGATGACTAATAAAGTGGGAGAGGAATTAGGAAAAATCATTTCACTAATAGCTGTATCTGTACTGGTAAGTCAAACCTTGCCAAGGAATATTCTTCAACCCTGAGACCCAGAGGCATGTTCTAGTACATCCATATTCCTGATATTTTTTTTCCCACCAAAGCATGGAATAGACACATTGACTCTACCTAATGGGTCTGGGCCCTGGCCTATGCCATCTCCTAACATACGGAGGAAAGATTTTAGGTGAATGCTAGCTGGCATTAGTCAGAACTGTGCTATGGACCCTTCTGACAATCTGACAACATAAACATTGAATCACAGAATTGTAGAGTTTGGAAGGGACGTCTGGAGATCATCCAGTACAACACCTCTGCTAAAGCAGGTTCCCTGGAGTAGGCTACATAGAAAAGCAACCAGGCAGGTTTTTATCTATCCCAGAGAAGGAGACTCCACAAACTCTCTGGGCAGCCTGTTCCAGTGCTCTGTAACCCTCAAAGTAAAGAAGTTTTCCCTTGTGTTCATATAGAACTTCTCACGTGCCACTTGTTCTGTCTCTGACACTGCTGAAAAGAGTCTGGCCTCATCCACTGGACTCCCATTACATATTTATAAGCATTGATAAGATCCACCCTCAGTCTTCTCTTCTCCAAATTGAACAGTTCCAGGTCTCTCAGCCTTTCCTCATAAGGGAGATGTTCCTAATCATCTTTGTGGCCCTCCACTGGACTCTCTCTAGGAGTTCCCTGTCTTCCTTGAACTGAGAAGCCCAGGACTGGACACAGTACTCCAGATGTGGCCTCACCAAGGTTGAGTAGGGGAGAAGGATCATATCATAGCCTGCTTGCCACACTCTTCTTAATGCACCCCAGGATGCCATTGGCCTTCTTGGCCACAAAGGTACAATGTTGACTCATGATCAACCCATTGACCACCAGGATGCTCAAGTCCTTCTCCACACAGCTCCTTTCCAGCCGGTCATCCCCTAATCTGTACTGCTGCATGCGGTTATTCCATCCCAGGTGTAGGACTCTGCATTTGCCCCTGTTGAACCTCATCAGGTTCCTCTCTGCCCAACTCTCCAGCCTGTCCAGGTCTTGCTGAATGACAGCACATAGAATCATTGAATCTAGAAACACTAGGTTGGAAAGAACCTACAAGATCATCTAGTCCAACCATCCATCCTCCTACTACCAATATTTCCCACTAAACTACTAAACCATATCCCTTAGAACCCTTCTGGTGTGTCAGCCACACCTCCCAACTTCATGTCATCAGCACACTTGCTGAAGGATGCACTCTATCCCTTCATCTCGGTCATTGATGAAGATGTTGAACAAGATCAGACCCAGTACTGACCCCCGGGGAGCAGCACTAGCTATAGGCCTCCTACCAGATTCTGTGCTGCTAATCACGACCCTCTGAGCTCTGCCAGCCTGCTACTGACATACCTAAAGAAGCCTTTCATTGTTGTTCTTGACCTCCCTTGACAGATTTAATTCCAAGTGGGCTTTGGACTTCCTTGTTGCATCCCTGCATGTCCTGACAACATTCCTACATTCCTCCCAAGTAGCCAGACCCATTTTCCACATTCCATAGAATTAGTTCTTCCATTTGAGTTTTTCTGTGAGATCCTTGCTCATCCACGTGGGTCTTCTGCCACCTTTGCCTGATATCCTACTCATAAGTATGCACTAATCTTGAGCTTGGAAGAAGTGGTACTTGAATGTCAACCAACTCATGGGCCTCCTTACCTTCCAATGCTCAAACCCATGGGATACCTCCAAGTAGGTCCTTGAAGAGGTCAAAGTTGGTTCTCCTGAAGTCCAGGGTTGCAATCCTAGTTATTGCTTTGTTTCTTTCATGTAAGATGCTGAACTCCATTACCTCTTAGTCTCAGCATTACAGGCTGCCCCTAACCTTCACATTCTCAACCAGTCCCTCCTTGTTTGTAAGAACAAGATCCAGCAACACACCTCTTCTTTTTGGCTCCTCCACTGCCTGTGTCAGAATGTTGTCTTTCACGCACTGCAGGAACCTCCTGGACTGTGTAAGCCTGGCAGGGTTGCTTTTCCATCAAATATTAGGGTAGCTGAAGTCCCTCATGAAAATCAGTGCCTGTGATTGTGAGGCTATTTTCAGCTGTCTGTACAAGGCCTCATCAATCTCCTCCTCACGATAAGGCAACATGTAGAAAACACCCACAATGTTGTCATCTATATTAGCCTGCCCCTTAATTCTCACCTGTAAGATCTCCATTTGTTCGTCCTTCATCCCTAGACAGAGCTCGATGCGTTCCTTTTGTTCTCTTGTATAAAGAGCAACTTCACCACATTGCCTTGCTGGCCTGACTTTCCTAAAAAGTACATAGCAATCCATGACAGCATTCCAGTCATGCGAGCATGTCTCTGTGATCACAATGAGATCATGGCCCTGTGACCACACACAGATCTCTAATTTTTCCTGCTTATTACCCATGCTGCATGCATTGCTATACAGACACTACAGAGAAGAAAGGGGAGCAGAAGATGCAGGTTTCCCTAGAGGGATGCAAGAGAATCCTCCATAGTTACACATGTCCTTGAGATGTCTGGCCTTCTGGTTTGTGTCATGCGAGGCACCTAAAGAACATTTGTCACTATTCAGGTTGGCCTGGCTTATTCCCCAGTTGGTTGCAATATTGTGAGCATCGCCAATTTGGACCCTGTCCTCCAAGTCCTTCAGTTTAAAGCCCACCTCACTAGGTTGGCCAGCCTGCTGCCAAAACATTCCTGGGAACACTCTTTGGTAGTATTTAATTTACTAACATAGGAATAGTCAGCGTATCTGGAACAGATCTTGTTATGTTGTTTCTATTACATAACTCAAAGTAACTTGAATACTCCTTTCCCAATCTAAGAACTAGATTCAAGACAGAGTTACTCAAGGACAATAATTCCTGGCTGGTAAAAAAATATTTCTGGACAGTACTTCTGTGGCCACTTGTGTTAGCAAGACTTGGTCTCATGCATATGCACAGAAAGTGACCATATGTGAGAAAGAATTTGCAGAGAATTGGAGTGACAGCACAGAGATTTTTGTTTGTTTTTCAGGGCGCATCCAGCACTTGTGATATGGCTGGAAATTGCTGTTGTTCTGCTCTTGTTTGGAAGCCTATGGGACAGGAATTGGTAGTCTCGCCTCCTTTCATACTCTTTGGCTATTCATGACATAGAAATTGTCACTGGGTGTTGGCAGACTTATGGAGAAGGTAGAGTGAATCACATTTGTAGATGAATGCATCTTCTTTTCCAGGACATTCTTTCACCAGAAAGGTTCATAATATCTGGTTGGGTCTAGAGGATCTGAATATGATGTCATGTTGTCTATATAATTTCTGCTGTTACCTGTGAGCCCATTAGTGTATTTGTATCTTTCATGTATCTTGAAAAAAAGAAGTTGCTTAAATGTTTTCCAGTGAGCATTTTGAAGCCTTGCTGGTATAAACACTGCAGGGTAGTACAAATTATCTCATTCATTAACAGTGGCAGAAGATTCCCAATTCTGATAAGAACTCATGAATGCCAGTGGAGGTGTTGCCTGGTGCCTCTTCTTTATCAAAATCAGTAGGATATTTACAGACTATTGTGCTTCTTCTTCCCCCACTCCAGTTATTGCTTAGAATCAAGTAACAGAATAATTCATTCTTTGCTAAGGGTCTTCATATTGCTTTTCTGAGCAGATCTCAAATCAAATACAAGGCACAGATTCATAGTTCTACATGCAAGTATGAGAGGGCATTCCAACTGGGACCAGGAAGGAAAAGAACATTAATGTGAGATTACTTCCAACCACTTCACAAAGTGCATTTCCTCTACTAGCACTCCACCACCAGCCATCCCAGCTGGCTTTGGGTTTGTCTGATCAACACCCAATTAAATATACCGGACATACAATGCTCAGAATGTATCTAAATGTGATAAAATTCCACTCTTATCGCTGTGTCAAGGGGTCCCAGGTTGTGGATCACAAATGTAAATGAGTGCAGCTGAATGCTTTTCCATTTTTGCGTTTGTTTTCATCATGGGGTTTGAAGTGTCACATTCTGTAATATAACTTCCCTTTTTTAGTCACAAACAAATGACATCTGTCCACTTTCAGTAATAAACTTGAACAGAGGGGACATTTCCTTCTAGCTGGTTGGACCCCTTCCTTAACCTTCAGATTCCTCGTAGAGCTGGGGAAAAGGAAAACTTAAAAAAAAAATCCCCTAATGATTAAACACACTAATGAAAAGAGTTTCCCTTCAAGCCCCTGAGTACTGTTTGCCTCACACAATCTCAAGCATCCTGATACAGTTAATGTTTGCTGCTCCCACTCTCATTCTTACATCATACAGGAAACCCTTTCAGGAAATGAATATTCAGTTAGCCTTCTCCTCCCTCAACACCTTGGGTTTACCAGTCTAAGACGAAAAGCATACAACGAAGAATTAAGGTGGGGTAAGAGCACCAGAGAGGCAGGCCAGACACTGATATGTCATACACCTTGATTTTCCTGTCTGGCACAAAGTTCAGTTTTCTTTCCAGAGATGCTTCTGTCAAACAATCTGGGTTTCACTGAGCAGGAAAGTTTCACTACCTATCCCACACTGGGCTTGTCATTCAGAGTTGTGTAGGCTGAACCTGCTTTGTGTCTGTGTATTCTCAATGTGCATTTTCAAAGGGATAAATCGAAATCAAATACCTCTCTTCAATTTCATGTGAAAGAATAGGCTTCCAGCCCATGATGTATCCTAAGCCAGTATCTTCTTGTGGCAACAATGAGGTGCAGCCCACTGTTGGAATAGTGGCAAGAGTGCAGTTTCGACAAGACTCAGCCAGCTCTTTTTCACTCAGGAGCAGGGAATGTCTGAGGTTATCAAGATGAATAAAAACAGAAACACATCATGAGCAGTAGTAAAGAAAAGCTCATTTCTTCTTTAGTTCTTAGTCACCATGAATACCAGACATCTCATTTTAAAGATTAGATTGTTTAGCGCAAGCCACTGCAGATGGTGCAACGCATGGTAAGTCTGGAAGCGATAATCCAGTTACTCCGTGAGGAATCACGTCCTCCCTCCTTCTGATGATTTATACACCTCCTTCCAGAGGACAAGGGAAAGATTTCTCCTGTCTTCCTCAAGCTACAGCTGAGGCCTGCAGAGTGGCACTATCCCTGCCACCAGAGCTAGTTAAACGTTTTCTAGATAATTGCGTTTTCTTTCTGCTGGAGATGTACTGGAATTGAAATGTTAAATGAAAGTGTGCCAGTTCTGACTCTGTTTCATGGATGTCCATTGCAAGGTAGTTGGGCTTCTGCAGCCTGCCTGGCCAGTTGCCTTGACAAGCTCAGGACTTCTGTCTTGCAAAGTGCTCAGGAAAACATCTTTTGGTTTCAAAACACAAGGAAATCCCACTGCAAGAATGGTTTTGATTTTCTGAAAGCAAATGAGCAGCAATCACTAAAGTAAAGATTGGAGGGACTGTGAAAGCCACTCACAAATTCACCCTTCTGGACTGTCATTATCATAACCTGAGACAAGAATTTTCCCTTGAAAAAGGCTCTATTCTTTCCCATGAATTTGTGGAGTTCTTGCTGTTTGTTCTGTAGAAGGCCCTCAAAGTTTCTGTGGAAAAAGAAGCTGGTTTGTGATGTACCTCCTAAAGAACACTGCCAGGCCACACCAGCCTGGGTGAATTCACCAATAAGCATTTGCTTCTTCCTCAGGCTGTAACAGGCACAGCAGCTCTGCAGTGCTATTGTGGGGTGCAGCATCTTTCAGCTCTCTTTAACCTAAGCCCTTTCTTTTAAACGTAACCTCCCCTGAGCAGCATTCCCCTGGACTCATTGGGAGAATATTTCCACTCAGGAAAACGCAATCGAACCTCTTGCAGCACATGAAGGAATATCGTTGTATTGATCCTGCCCTGCTTGATGGAGATAGTGAGATTTTAGCTGTTGCCAGCACATGGGTCCTGAAGCTGTACTTGGTTTGAAGGTCGTTGTGGGTTCTGCTGTTATTAGTGGTATGGCTATGCTGGTTTGGGAAGTCCTTAAATAATCTGAAACATGCAATATAGAAGGCAGTGAGCTGGCTGGTCTGCTGATGTTAACATCACCAGGTCACACTTCAGCTCCCTTCTCCCTTCCCTTCCCTTGTAATGTTCCATCAGGAAGGAAAACTCACTCTTAAAAAAAAAAAAAAGGTAATGAGACCAAATAGCAACAGGAGCAGAGTCCTGTGCTACAGCAAGTGGAGAGTCTGAGGAGCACACCAACTACGGCACAGCATGAATCAAAATGGTGTCATATGGATAGCAACACTGGGGACAAGTTTACACACAGCTCAGCACAACTCTCCATAGTGGTTGTGAAATGTCACTGTCACTATGCAATCTGTGAAGTTTTGGGAATTTACTTGTTAAGATGAAAGGAAAAATCTAATATGGAAGCTGTGGCTCCTTGACACCCTTTGTTTCCAAGGTTTGTCCAGAAGCTTCTCAGTGGGTAACCAGCCACCCAATGTTCTGCCAAAAGTCTGTCAGAACATATCAGCATCATCCCCACTAATGCCATCATCATCCTCTGAAGGCATACACATGCTATTTGGAAATGGAGAAACTAAGTTGTTTGTAAATATCCATGTCCACCTACAGAAAGGACATAGATATTTACATATTTATGTGTTTACAACAAAGCCGCTGTGCCTACTGCTACTACAGAGCTCACAGGAACATACTTCTAAAAAAATACATGAGATTTAAGCAAATATTATAATCAGCTAGTCACTTTCTCTATGGCCTTCTGAGGTTCTGATCCTTCAAGACTTGTGCTTCTCACAGCTTCTCTCTGCTACAAGGGTTTCTAGGAATAATAGCATCGGATCTCCCAAGACAAGTCACAGCACTTGGCCACGCAGAATTCTATTGTGGGATGAAGGAAAACACAACTGCATTGGTTAGAGACAGTTAATTGTAACTGCCACCTCCGACCTGGGAACAAGAGCTCAGGCCGTGTCTCTGAGTGTGGGTCACTGACTTCAGAGTCTGCGGTTGCATACTGTTCCCATCTCTAGTTCAGAGGAGATGTTCCGGGAGTCAGCTTAACTTTTTAGCCCATGAGAAGTTCACCCATAGTTTATATTTTCCAATATTTTCATGGTGACTAACAGTGTTATTGAACTCCAGTGAGGGCAACCTCTCTGGCCGTGGGTGACCAGGCCCACCGTGCTCCTTGTCTCTGAAACCCTGTGGTCCCAAGCTTTATGGGCTGTCCCACATCTCCCTGACCTGCTGCAAAATCATTAACGTTCCTCAATTTGCTCCTGATGAGACTAGCTGATCAAAGCAAAAATGCAGCTTGTCACACTTGCCAGTAACAGAGATCCTCACAGCACGTCTGATGTGAGCACTCACCTTCATGGCAGCTGAACTAACTGGAATTGAGTCTAGGTGCCTCCAAAATGGGGATTAGCTGGGGCTGATTTATCTGGGGTCCTCACAAACAGGAGAGACTAAGGTTGTGGGAGAGTGAATGAATGCAAAACTGACACCAGCATTTCTGAAGCCTCTGGGAAGAGCCCCTAGCACACGGTGCTGCCTCTGATATGCTTACCATACAAAAGTCACAGAAATATGCTTGGCTTGGAGAGTCACAGTGGTAGTACAATGCCTGACTGGTTTAGAAAAGTTTCTATGTTTAAGATAAAATGACTAAAATCAAAACTTGAGAGAATTCTTTTATAATCAAGATTGTTTTTTATCCCACATGCAGGAAAGCAAAAGGATATTGCAAGAGTGGGAGATTTTGCTAAGCGGATTAACATATTAACTAAAAATAAAGATTGGACATATTTGGAATTCTAGGATAATCTTGCCTTTCTGGTGACAATAGAAACCACTCAAGCCCCTCTCCCATGCTTACCGTAGAGCTCAAATTCATACTAGGCAGTTTATTCATGAATTTATCTATATTGTGGATGACAAAGATATGTCTATGCCTAGAGCACATGCTGACATCTGGGTCCAGATGATCTCGTGATTGGCATGTTTGGATTCAGTAACTGCATGCTGTAGAGTTAATAGGATTTATTTGTAAATTCAGAATTGGTCTTTTTCTGAATTAGTTACTTTACATCTGTTTCCCATACAGTATCTCCCTTTCATTTTGTCCATCCAAGCTTACAAACCTGATCAGGATGGAGATTGTGAAAAACCTTCTATAGTCTCAGCGCATTCTGATATGTCAAACCTACATGTTCTAATTCTGTGCAGCCCATTGAGAGCCTGAGGCAATCTAAGCCATGGAGATATCCCCTGGGAAAACAGCGTCCACTCTGTGTCTTTTTCTGCTGCAAATGCACATTTGGCTAAACAAGCTGGCACACAGACCTCCAGCAGCTCTGGGCTCCTTAACGTGGCCCCCTGCCTCTCATCAAAGAACAGTCTCACGTCTACTGGAGCATCACCCAGGGGACCTCAGCCCCAGAAATTATCAGTGATGTCCCCTTAGGATAGTGCCCGGAAAGCCAACAGCTCCACAGGGGTACAGGGACTCGATGCCTCCACTGCTTGTGTTATCTCCAAGTTGTGTTAATGAAGGTAACTGATGTGTTTTCACAACTGCTCTCAGGGGAGCCTCTTGCATTGACTTGATGACCAGTCTTACTGCAACTTGTGTTTGTGGAGGTTTCAGATGATGCAATACATTGGAAAGGACAAAGATCCTCCTGGGAAACTGGGCACAGTGGCACAGCCATGGGTTCTGTAGGTCTGCTAGCCAGCAAGCAGCCATTTACATTTGTATCTGGGCAGACTGATCTCATGATCTACCCAACTGTCTTGCAAATTAAAATGATTTCCTCTTTCTGAGCATAAAGACAGCTGAAATTGCTCAAGAATTAATGAAAAATAAATGCTAGAACATTCTTCTGTAGGAAATTTCCAGTGGGTTTATATGCATATGTGTATGTGTGTTCATGTACGTATACACACATACATAAACAGACTGCACAATTTCAGCAGGGGACTTTCTATTTTACATTCTGCTTGGACTAACACTTGCACTTTAATACCAGATATCACTGTGAGACATAATGAGGGTCATTAAAAGTATTTATTAGCTTATTAAACTGAACTGCCTTCACTGTTGCAGCTGGACTGTGTTTTATAGAAAACCCAGCAAATCCCCAAAGTCACACAACAGGAGCCCAACGCATTTTAGCTGATGACAGTGTAAATATCAAATTTACTAGGGCTAGCAAGTGGCAAACACAGTTCTGGTATGTTATTTAAAAACCTGCCATGAGGCATGGTGTGTAATTCTCAACTCTTAAGAGTAGCGTTGCTCTGTAAGGAAATATGAGAAGAATTTGATAGGATTTAGTGATATTTTCATGGATTGAGTTTAATTACAGGCAGTCAGAAAGCTCTTAGATACTAGTTGCGGGTCTGATCCAATGACCACTGAAGTAAGAGGAAAGTCTTCAGGTGGCTATGCGGGTCTAACAGGGGTTTTAAACATAATGTATGAGATATACTGGAATTGACACATCTTTATCAAAATCTATGTGTAAAATAAGCTTTTATTTTTAGTTAAGTTCAGGAAGGAAGTTAGAGAGTGCATCAAGTTTTGGTTGTGTAAATGGTGCATCTTTCTGTGTGTGTAGGTAGCTGTTCAGTAGGCAACAGCCCTTTCTGCTGGTTGCAGTGCAGCGTCTCTCTGATTTTTGAGAGGTGACAGTATCATTTGCCTTTGGATGTGAATGTTTCTGCTTTCACACCAGGGCTCCTCATTTTAAACATTTGAGGGACTGAGATAATGGGGTCTTTGTGTTTCCACCATTCTCTGTGCCCTAGACATGGATGGAGGCAAGAACAATGTAAACACAAGACTTTGTTCAACTGCTCACAGCCCCTTGGTTGGGGGAAATGCCTTTAAGAAGGCTGGCTGGTGCCAAGTCCCTGCCTGTGGGGATAGGCAGACCGAGCACAAGGCTCTGCCCTCAGCGAAATGCTGGGTTCGTGTCTCCCAGCCCTGCAGATGTTGCAAGGGTTGAGATCATGGAATTACGCCAGGATCACGCAGCCCTTTAACCCTCACTTTCCGGTAGTCCCACACGTGCAAGGATGATGGGAAAGGCTACAACCCTCTCAGACATTTCTTGAGCTGTTCCTCCAGGGCAAAGATGAATGGGCAAGTCCCTGGAGCAACTGGTAGCTGTAGTATCAGCCACACTTTTGGCACTAGATAGCTTTGCATCACCAAAAAAAAATCAGAAAGGAATTAGTCACAAGGAAGTGTTCTTTGTTCTTAAAACATCCTCTCATGCAAACTCATCTCTCAAACCTGCTCAGGAAAAGAGTCTGTCAGGGATGAGCAGTGTAGCCAGATGAAGGCAGAAAAGCTGCTTGGTCATTTTGAGATAACCGTGACTAAGACTGATGACCTCACAAGTCTGTGGTCTGTATTAATCAAAAAAAATAAATCCCATGCCCCTTTACACTGCCATTACAAGGAACTCATGAATAGTTTTGCATCATTTTCCATAAAGCAAAAGGAAAACCCCTGCTGAGGTATTTTTATTCTCACCCTATCTGACTGTCCTCCTCCAACACCCACAGTTCTCCTGAAGACACAGTCACTGCTTATTCAAAGTTCAAGTGTAGGGGGACCTTGAGCTGTTCTGCCAAAAGCATTCCCTCTCTCCCCCCACCCCCGCCTGAATCACTGGCAGCAAATATAATGGCAAAGGTTGTCACATTCTTTTTACTGTAATCCTGTAAAGCAGACTGGGATATTTTTTGAGATTTCTTGTAAAGCTGGATGCAAGCAACTGTGCGTGTCCATGTGTGCACACTCAATTGCCAGTAAATCATCTTAAACTCACACATTTGGAAAATTAATAATTGGGCTCTTTTCTTATAATTGTGTGTGTTCAAGTTATAACAGAAGACTTCTTCAAGCTTCTGTTCTTCCAAATGCTTTGTTCAATTTCCTGCACTAACAGCACAGAAGTGTATACCAGATAGCAGAAAGGCAAAAATTAGAAGTACCCACACCCCTATGCACACATTTTTATAACGGCTTAGACTGACAGAAGCCAGGAAATTCAGAGAGCAGTCTCACATGGCCTTAGTTCATACCTTTGAACACACAAACTCTTCTCTCTATAGGGCTATATTATAAAAACAGCCAGCAGGACTTAACCCCAAATCTCTATGTAGCCCTGATTGTGTTGGCTCTTCCTTTTTCAGCTTTATCTTTTGCAGGCTTTCTTGCTCATTTTTCAAAAGATAACACTCACAAAGAGAGACCTGGAGAGGATTAATTAGTTTTCTCTAAGACCAATGTTATTTTGGAAGCACTGGGATTTTTTTTTCATTTTAATATACCTTAAGCGTGCATATGTTTTAAATGTTGTTATGAACACAGTGAAAAATATTGTAATTAACTGATTCAAGGACTCAACAGTTAAGAAATGCCAAAATAAATTTATTGTACAACCTTGTTCCCTTCTCTTACACTTATGTACAGAGAGACAGTTTCCACTTGGGGTAGATCGCCACTCACTCTGGCCCTTGCCTTTACCTCTGCTATTCCTGTCCCCCTGGGTCCCTGCCACCCTGGGCAGCCAAGCCCAGTCCCCCAAAGCAGTCATCACATCACAACCTCTCACACCTCTAATCCCGTTTTTCACCCTCTCCTAAGCTCCTGACCCACAAAAGCCAGTGTCTTCTCCCAGCTCTCCTATCAAAGCGTGGTTTTTGCTGAAGACTCTGGTATGCAATGGTGGAGGGAAACTGACTGTAGGTCATCCCATTTACACATACACTTTCTACCAGCAGGTCTCCCACACACTTTGCTTACATTCTGCGCTGTTCAGTAAAGAATACAAATGAAGACAGAGGAAGGCCATAGGGACTAAAGCCAAATGCTCAGCACAGGTGCAAGCCTGTGCACCAATTTATTGGTCTCTGCCTGCAGCCTTTGGTACCCATGGACCAGAGGAAGGGGGTCTGAAGGGCCTGATGAGTGGTGGAAGAGGCATCTGCAGAGAAAACTGGGATTCTGACAAGAAATTGTTATTTCTTGTAGGAAACAAACCTGAAACATTTCACAGAATCACAGAAAGGCTGAGGTGGGAAGGGCCCCTGGGTCCGTATGGTCCAACCCCTGCTCCAGCAGGGACGCCCAGAGCAGAGTGCCCAGGCTTGTGTTCAGGCAGCTCTGAAGATCTCCAAGGAGGAGACTCCACAGCCTCTCTGCGTAGCCTCTTCCATTTCAACTGAAGGAAGAAGCAGTAGCAAAGCTGTTCCTCCCCCAGCATAAGAAAGATCTTTTCCCCCCATGCAGCTTCCCAGAGCCTTCCTGGGCTGAAGCTGAGCCAGAAGAGAGCAAGGTTCTCAGGCCAGCAAGGCAGCACAGGCAGAACCATGGCTCTGCAGCTGAAAATCGTGGAGCTTGTCGGCAAAGCAGATGAATTCTGCTCCCTTTTTCTCTATTTTTCTTTTAACTTCAGTGACTAGCTAGTTTGAAAAATGCAAGACCAAGGCTCCCCAGAAATGGGCTGCAGTGTCATGCCCCTTCCTGTGCTGTCTTTGCAATTCCTGCGTTGCTGAATTTGTTCAGAAATGTGATGCTGAGAAACGCCTGAGGAGAGGCAGCATCCTGAGCAGAGCACTGGCTGACAGCGATGTGAAGTAGGGAGCAACAGGACTGTCACCTGCAGTCTGAGACCTCCAGGGAAAGCATAGTTTCTGAATTTTCTGTAAGTAAACAGGATTGCCTCACAGACACAGCTGACTCCATCTTCGGTTTCCCGTGCAACACCTGCAGCTCCACATATTTGCTGAAGTTTGGGTCAAAAAAAGGGTAACATTAATATAATCAAAAGTAATGTAATTTATTTAACTGTGTGAATGGTTTCTAAACAGCCCAATGTCTTCTGGGCTGTGGACTGCTGGGATGCTGAACCTGAAAGCTTGTCAGACTTTTCCAGAAATACCAGTGAGTGTTAGGAAGGATATTGAATACATCCACACTGACAACCTGATTGACCTCATGTTCCCAGGGCACCTGAAACAGCTTCCACCCACGTGACAACATTTCTAGTGCCCTTGAAAGAGATGCTGTAGGGTTTCAGCTCTGTTTGCTTCCCTCTTCCCCATTTCCCACTGAAGAGTATGGGACCCATGCTGATGATCACTGTCTGAGCATTTCCTACCACACGGCTGAACAGTGTGCAGGATTCACACCCTGAAAAGAAACACATCCTGATCATATTCTGAATATTCCCTCAACTCAGTATCATCTTTCTTACCCTGAACAGCTCCTTAGGATGGACATACATTCCCAGCTTTGTTCATGGCATCTTCCAAGCTCTGCCAATTCCTCCCCAACAATCTGTTCCTTAGTTTACACTTCTCAATAAAGATATTCTCCCTGGCTGAAAGGATGCCCCGTCCTCACTCAAACCTTCTCATAAATCTTTAAAAAAAAACTGATGGCAAAGAACATCTTGTTGGTTATTCTCGCTGTGCCAGCAGGTGAAGCAGCCTACAGGAACAGGGAGTTTTCAGCCCTCATGCCAATGGAGGCACAGCTTTGCCTCCACCAGTGCCAGCAGTCTCCAAGAGTACAGAATACCAAAGTAAGTCCACGTAAAAAGCCCAGCAAATGAGATACTTAGGCCAAATTTGGATAAAAGGCTTCTTTACACCAGCTGCTTTGTGTGGTCAGAATGCTGATGCGATAGAGAGGCTGTGGAAGCTGTTTCCTTGCCTTTTGCCAGAGGCAGCATCAATGTCTGAGCTTTATATAATATCACTTATGACAAATACATGCAAAACTGCTCTGAACATTAAAAAAGTCGCTTGCCATGTGGACAGATTTGACACAGAGTAAGCCGTGTGGTTTGGATGCAGATTCAGGCTACTGAATGAGAAAAGGAAAGGCTGAAAGCTTTGCGGTGTGTGCGTGTGTCCATATCCAGAGCCTCTCTCCACAAGCCAGATGCTGTTAGCTGCATCATTTCGAAGTGAAGAAACTCAGGAAAATATTGTCTGAAGCAACTGGCATGTGCAGGAAACAACAGATTTAAAACTAAAATTTCTTTTTCGTTCTTTATTTCTAGTCCACTCAAGTTTCAGTTGGAGCAAATACCTTTCCTAAAGAAAAGAAAGAAAAAAGTTTGCACAGCAATTTGAGCTTACTCTTTGTGCAAGTGTCAAGTTTGAGCTTGTGAAAGTATTTTGCTGTATCTTTGATTAAAGACACAAGCTGCTCAGTTCACTAACACAGCTCAGATCACGCAGGTTGTCACATGGTTGGCTCCCATGTCCCTGGCAGCTAGCTGAAAGATCTATTCCACACAACTATTTTTATTATCCTGCTTTATTTTTTTTTTCATTTTTTCTCCCTGTGGAGGAACTTTCCAAACTCATTGATACATTTTTGTGAATTAGCCATTGGGACGGTGAGAGCGCAGGTGCTCTTAAAGGCGTGCAGTGTTAGGTTACAGAATAGCTCTGATATGATCTTTTGACTTTTAGGTCTGATTGTTAAAAATAAAAATAATAAAAAGGGGAAGAAGCGTCAGTTGACCACATTTCGTTAGAGCTTTCAGTCTGGCAAAGAGGCCAGAAGAATTTCTTAATCCTATATGTTTAATTTTGGGAACTTATGTGTAATATCAAACAGATTAAATGAATTGCATCAGTCCCTGGTTCAGCACATGCAGTTGAACTTTCCCGGTTGATCCGTCCTCTTCCTCCCAGTCATAAATAAAGTCAGGAGTGGAAGATTCCCTTCAAGGAAATTTATCTCTTTGACAGTCAAACAGGTGGTGAAGTTAATGCTAAGTCTCAAGAGAACTTGGTTGGTAAGAATGGCCCTGCAATAACTAACCACAGTGATTTACAAGGGACTAAATTGCCAGATTAGGCCTTGATAATTTTTCAACTCTTGACTTCATTATTACCTTGTGGATCTGGATCTTACATCACCTCTAGGAATGCCTGGGATCAAATTAAAGTGGAAACACCTGGTTGAAAGTCAGTTCAAAATACAGATTTAAGAATGAGGGGGCTATTTTTGTGTGCTGGGTCTGCTTTTTACGCATGGTAGACAGCTATAAAATTGTTTCTCTCTGTTCGAATTCTGTTTTCAAATGCCAGTCTACCTTGTGTGGAATCACTTCTCTTTGTAAATACACTCACTGCTTAGGCATCCACAAACCTGATCTGTGAAGCTGATTTAGTAGTTAAATGAAGTGTCCAAGCAAGGTAAACTACAAACTCAGAGACCTAGTCCAGGATGAAAACCTGTGGTTTGATCTAACACAGCATGACTAGCAAGGGAAGAAGGCAGAGGTAATCGGGCAACAAGGACTCACAAAGTAGCAAGATGATACTGCAGGACATGTAAATCATTTTTGTTTACATGTGTGTGAGATCTGCAGAACAATTTTCACTAGGAATTCATAACCTTGCACAATACAGTGATACGTTCAGACACACAGTGCTGTGATTTAATGACTGGAGACACAGTAACAATACATAGCACTGTTTGTGGACAGACTTTTGCAAGCCCTTATGCCTTCCCTCCCTTTCTATCCCAGCTGCCCTTCTCCAGCTCTGGGCTCCAGGCTGGATGCTGTGAGCTCGTGGTTCAGGCACTGGCACAGAACACACAAAGCCGTAAGGCGGAACAGCAGTGGGACCCTTTTACAGGACACCAGATAGAAAGCCAAGTTTTATGCAGTTGGCTGCCAGGCCATCTAGGAAGGTGGCTATTTATAGAGTAAAGAAATTAAAAACCAAAGAGGCACACAGACAGTGGCTGTTTCAACGGAGAGCCTCCACTCTCCCAATGAGTCCAGCTGATTTTATTGGGTGCCTGCCTGGATGGCTTTGGGTGACAGATCTGGCCTAACAGCCTTTATCCTTGAAAAGCAATTGGTTCAACCACAGCTGCAGTCTGGGATGGCAGAAGTTGGACTTGAGCCATTCCTTGAGGGTGAGCACAGTGATGGGTGCAGCACCACATTCAGAAACCAGGGTACCTGTGGGACTGCTCATTTTGTGTCTCTATTACTGATGAATTGCTTCGCCCACTTCAGAGGTTGGAGGCGAGGTTCTCCCACCCATGGCTGCTTTCTGTTTGAGAGGGCCACACCTGGGGAGAAGTCAAGGGATTCACCATGCCCCCCATCAGGACACAGGGCCCTTGCCCCCACCCCACCCCACCCTTGCCATCTGACTCATCCGTGAGAGTGCGAAATGCCAGCCTGGGTGTTTATTGTGCGCTGGGTGTGTCAGGAATATTTTTCTTGGCTCTTGCAAGGACAGAAGGAGCCAGAGCAGACTCAGCCCACACAGCAGCACAGCCCTGCCAAAGGCCTCAGCTCCACTCTGGGTTGGTAACAGGGTGGCACAGTGGCTGCCCTCGTCTTCAGGGCAGAAGACAATATATATATCTGCTGAAAGATTCATTTAAATCCCTGACATTGCTGTGTTTAGTAACTGAACCATGTCTGCACACTCCTGTTCACGTGCCTATATTCTCTCACTCCCTTTTTCTGCCAGGTGAAAGGAGTGTCAGGATATGTGTCCCCTGCCTTTTATTTTCTGTGGCTGAAGATGCTTTTATCCAACTGAAGGGCTGTAGGCAGCTCTTCTCACAGGACAGCTTCTCCAGCCCTGAGCAACACCAGAAACTTGGTCAAGAAAAACCACCACTGTGCACGGTAAATATCACTCCCACATATTTTTGTGGGCGCTTGAAACTTCCCAGTATAGGCTGGGAGAGAAGCAAGAGCACAAGTATGATGGTAAATAGCTTCCTTTTCCCCTCTCAAAGCTGACGCGGTCATCCACGTGGGTCGGTTCCTGACCCCCGGGTCAGGTCCGGCACCCCAGTGGGGAGAGGGGCAAGGATGCGGCACCTTGGCAGGTGAGAAGCCTCAGAGTCCTGACCACAACACTGGGATTATCTTCAGGGAGTGGGACTTGGGGAAAAACTCCAGACAGTGACAGAACAGGAAGTTACAGCAGCTGTAGGAGCTGTGGTTAATGAATTTCCCAGTGGGGCTTTAGCTTTTGCTCTGCCTTGTTCCCTCTGGCCCACAGTGCCGTATTAGTTTCTCCACTTCCCAGCCATCCCAGTCCCACAAGCTGTTTTGTGTAAGAATTTTCAAGGCAGCAGATTGTGTTATGAGTCCCCAATGAGAGAATAATTTTAGGTCCAATTCCAAATATTTAGTAACAAAGGCTCGGCTTCCCAAGGTGAATCCCAGGAACACTGACAGCATCTCCACATCTGATCGTTCAAGCATCGGGAGGAAGACAAAAATGAAAATATGTGTTTTTGAGAAAACAAGAAACTTGAGTCTCACAAGCTCAAGGGTCATGGAATTTCATGTGCAGTTTTGCCCCTTCAGTAAAAAGGGTCTGCCTTGGCTGACCTGACTGCTCATATTAGATGCTCCAGGTCTTCAGAGGAGAACCTTCACAGGGGACTGCAAATATTTATAATACCAAAATGCCAGGGAAAGTTAGAAGCTGCTTCTTGGAGAGTCTGGGAACACTTACCTCCAGGTCTATTGTACTTCCTGATTTCAGCTAAAATCTTGCCTCTTTCTTAGGAATGAACAATTTAGGCGTAGTTTTTCTTCCAGTCCCTGTCCCAGTCCCAGTCCCAACCTGAGATGGACAGTGGCTTGCTGAAAGTCACTACAGTTCTCTTTCAAAAAAGTGAAATGAGTTATTTTCTTGAGAAAGCACTGTCTCACCAACAGCTGTGGCTTGTAAGTACTCTGTACATAAGGATTCCATATTAAAACATATTTCAAATTATTTTTAAAACTCACTCCCAAAGCTTATAACCTTTTCATACACCTGGTGTTACTATAGAGAGCTTTATTTGTTCCCCTATCTAGAGGGGACAGTTATACACCTTCTAATTGCTCTGTTTGCTCTGCTTTGCTACACAAAATAAGGGTGTGAAAGAATGCTACCCCTGAACGGACAGTCTGAACTATCACTTGATCAATCTGAATTTTCAGAACCATTCTAGATCCTGGTATTCCTCAGAAATTCCCAGTTTAGCTTTGCAACTAATGAAGTGCCTTACTTTGCACGTGCTAGAAGATGATGTATTATGTGAGTCACATGTTATTTTTACATGTCAAAACTGTTAGTTAAACAGCCAGAGAAGTGGTCACTTCTGTAAGTTCAGAAATAAAATACGGAGAGCAATTGTGTAAATGATTTTTATTTTGAATCCCCGCAAGCAGAGAGAAGCTGACATTTCTTATCATGTTGTTTGGATTGTGGATACAAGTGAGAGACGAGAAAATCCATGTATCAATGTTTTTGCTGAACTGTTCTTGTTTATGATCCCTCCACTGGAAGCCTTGGTCTCATCTGCCTCGTGCTTATTTCCCACAACTGTGAGCACTTGTTAGACAAGAAGCTGGCAGTCCTCAGCATTGCAAGCACTGCAGTTCACAGGCAAGCCCTGGGAAAGCTGAAGCCTTGAGGAAGCCCTGTTCCTTTGGAGATGTATCCGCATTAAGGCTCCTGCTGTTGCTACCAGAAGCAAGGCTGAGTTAGTAGGAGCAACAAAGCGACAGCTGGTGACAAAACCTCAGTGCAGACACCCATAACAGGGAGAGCACTGACACTAGGTTGATTTTGGGATGCTTAGGAGACCTTAATAACATCCTCTCTTCTGATCTTCCTGTTGACAGGACACTCCTCACCTCACATGCCAGAGGTTTAACTAGCCAGGAGTACCTTTCCAAAAAATCTGGAAAGCTCAATATTCCCAGCTTCTGGAGCAGCAGGGATACACTCTGAAAACCTAAAATCCTAATTACCGTGGCACGCGCCCGCCTGGCCACTGGCTACTGACCTAACTAAAGACCTAAATTGTATAGAGAAAGGTTGCTTCTAAACAGTGGCTCAAAATGTTCTTGTCTGGTAAGAGAACAGAACAAGTTTAAGCTAACTTTGCTTATCCTTAGCTTAAGTGGACGTGTCCCGATGAAAGTTTGTGATTATGTTCTAAGGGCTTGTTTAGATGGGACAGTTAGTGTGGATGCGAGTACAATAGACATACAAAATGTGCTGGATAGCCCTGGGTAATTCCCAGTGCACAGACCTAAGTTTCTCCAGAGCCTTGTTCTTAAATTAAGCTGGAACAGTTTATGCTCGTTGCAAAATAGAAGACAAGCATACACTTTAGCACAGTCATCCCAGAGTAACTTCTGAACTGGGATGTGCACGGATGAGCACTGGTAAACGTGCTCAGGACTGTGGCTGGCCACAGCTGCAATCTGGTGAGGGCTGGATGTCAGCATGTGGCCGGGCACTGTATGTGCGTGCACGCTGCAGCAGAAGCTGCTAACATGGGGTATGGATGAGAAACCCCTAGGGCCATCTTTGCACCCCATTCTTTCTCTCCTCCTAAAAACCTGTCCCTGAACACAGCAACTAGCTTTGCTAATGGCTCAGCTTGAGCTGCTCCCCATGTCTTAGTGCCACAGCAGCTTTAATCAGTAATTGGATTAGGAAAGAAAGGCTCCAGTTATCCAAGTGCCATAGACACTGGGACAGGCATATTGCTTGCTGAAATGTTCTCAGCTAACATTTTGAAGGCAGTTTGGTCAGGCTGTACAGATAAGGCTGCGTTTAAAGGGGTTGTTTGTGAAAATCCATTGCAGCTTCTTGGTTAAGAGCTACAATCACCCTGCTTAGGAAGAAAGAAAAAACATCCTGCTGATCCAACTTTTGTACACACACACAAATGCTTGATCATGATTTCTGTGCATTCATCATTTAGTTCAAAAGCTTTTTTTTTCTTTTTTTTTTTTTTTTTGTGTGGAAGAAATGAATTGTTTGTGTATAGCCCGCATTAAGCAGCTAGATAAGTATGCAAGCTGTAACGCTATTCCTGAAGTTATTTTAAATATTTGGGCTGTCCACTTAAACTATGTTTAAATAAAGTTAGTATGAATTTTTTCATTTCTTTGATGGCATGATAAAGCCAGACTTTCTGTCACTGCATACATCAGCATTTAATGGCCAGGTTGAAGAATGGTGGGCTAATTGGGATACCAGGCTTTGGGGGGGGGGTTTCTGTAACTGCTTCTAACTTTGCCA
>WBMW01003269.1:28914-58110 GCA_013396635.1 Penelope pileata | reverse complement strand
CCCCAAGGAATAGGGGCAGCTGTGTGACTAAACACCTGGAATTTAGGGTTAGGAGCTTCCTGACAAAGCCAGCCTTAAATCAGCTGCCCTCATCGACCGATTCTGGCTAACTCCATTCTGGGGGCTGTGAGAAAAGCTTCTCTATGGGACAGACAGTTTTATTTCCTGCTTGTGAGGTATGAACTTGCAAGCAATGAGAACAGCCCCAAGTTTCTGTGCTTGGAAAACTTAGGTTTAAAGCATTAATGGACAGAAACAGACTCTGAGGCTAAGTACTTAATGGATTACCACTTATGCTTTGATCATCTGGTTTTGTTGAATAGATGCTTAGGACTTGTTTACTCAGAGACAATGAGAAATCAAATTGAGAGGTTAAGTTAATGCTTTTATAGGCATTAAACTCTTGTGCAGATGCACACGTTCAGACCCATAGTGACCACGATGTAATCCTTTAATTTATGTGCATTAGTTACACATCTTTGATTCCTCTCAATTTTCCAAAGTTCCTCATAAAGACAAGGCTTTTCAGTGTGACAGTGTTTGAAGGCAGAGCACAAAGGTTGCTCCTGGATTATTTATTCATTATGAAGTGAAAGGATATGGTTCCTGATTAGGTTGCCTTACTGAGAGATGTTCTGCACAAGTAGCGTAATGTAAGGGTAGGTACGCACTTACTGTGCTTTAGCAGCTCACCACCTGAACAGGCCTAACCATGTGGGGGGAAAGAACAATTTACACTGCAGTAGGCATCTAACTTTGGTGCTCCAACCTGCAACTAAATTAAAACATAAAATAACCAATATGTACCTGGTACAAGAAATTGCTGACACCAAAACCGAAGATATTTAAAGCCCAAATTTGTCTTATCTCACTCCAATTACTTAGTGGGTACACCCAGTTTAGAAGCCTGGTGACCCCATATTTCTCATAAAGGCTGGGGAGTGGAAGAGAATGAATAGAATCATAGAATCACTAAAGCTGGAAAAGACCTCTAAGATCACCTAGTCCAAACATCAACCCACCACCACCATGCCCACTACACCATGTACATGTAAACGATGCCCACCACGTCTACACTATTTCCTGAACACCCCCAGGGACAGTGACTCCACCACTTCCCTGGGCAGCCTGTTCCAATGCATTACCACTCTTTCTGAGAATATTTTTTTTCCTAGTATCTAACCTGAACCTCAAATAGCTTGGATTTTACAGTGATGAGTTTTCTCCCCCAGACTTTTCAGTCCTTGGGACAGAGGGAAAGCCTAGGTTTACAGGCTCTTATTTAGCTCATAAAGTTAAGAGATTAATCCAGGCTCTACTTCCCATTGGTTGGTGCACTGAAAGTGGATTCAGATCACTGTAAATTTCCTCTCTGTATGGCGAAGTCCTTAAGAGATGCTCGTTCACTTTCACAGCACGTCTATCAACCAGAATGAAGGCTCCCTCCCTTTGTCTGAAAGAATGACAGGATCACAGAATGGCTGAGGTTGGCAGGGACCTTTGAGTCCAGCCACTCCAACTCCTGCTCAAGTAGGGACACCCAGAGCAGAGTGCCTAGGGCCATGTCCAGGCAGCTCTGAAGATCTCCAGGTAGGAGACTCCACAGCCTCTCTGGGCAGCCTGTGGCAGTACTCTGGCATCCACACAGCACAGAAGTGCTTCCTGGTGTTCAGAGGAAGCCTCCAGTGTTCCAGTTTGTGTCCATTGCCTCTTGTTATGGCACTGGGCACCACTGAACACAGCCTGGCTCTAAAGAACTATTTGTGTAGACACTTGGGAACTACACAGACAAATTCTTAAAGCATAAGCTCAGGACTAAGCTACCACAAGATAAGCCTGGTTGTGAACACGTTTCTTACATACCAGTTATACTACAGCAGTTGCCTGTACGTAGGGCAAATGTTTATTCCTTAGAAAAAGCGTCATCTCATACCTTTCAATCTTTAGTTTAAAAGGAACATGTGTAAACTCTTAAGGTTCCTACTCTCATCAAGCACAGATGATAATGTCCGAACTAGTTAGCCAGACATCTTCTGTAGTGAGAGAGAATCCACCTCCTTCATGGTAAAAGTACCTGACCCTCGGGTAGGCATGCAGCTAAACCAGGCTGAAAAACCTCCCAGTTCCTAGCTCAGATAGTACCCATTTCTCTCCACTGACTGTTAAGCCGAGAGTACCACTGTAGATGTGCCAAGTGAAGGGCGTGATTTGTCCTACTCACTAGGAAATGCAGCGCTACAGAACAATCTTCAAACACCTGGTTTACACGACTATAAGCCTAGCACAGTTAAGATAGGAGCTTTCTTTGAAAATTTCAAGGACCTGCCTATTCCATCTGGTTGTTACAGCATGTCAAAGACAGAAGGATACCAAGAGGTGTGCCACTTTTGTTCACTTAGGTGTAACAGTAAACTTTTGTGGCATACAGAGTGAAGGAAAATGTTCCTACATCAAGTTGCGTATCTACAGTATTAGTTTAAAACCTTACCTGAGCTGTTTAAACTACGCTGGCTTTGTGGTGAAGTCTTTTCTGGCAATTTGTGTGTTAGCCATAACTCTGAAGAGACACAGTAATCTTCATAGTTTCTGATCCTAGCGTTAAAGGGAGCTCTCAGCACCCCATGGTATTTGCAGCACTTTAGGGCAATCTAAGTGGGGGAAATCTTCATTCCCACTCCATGCTCAGTCACACGTTTTCACTCCCTACTTTGTATTAATGCGGCACCCACAGAACTGGAAAGCCAACAAGTGAACAAAAAAATGTCTTAGATAGGGATAGGTGGCTGTCTTTCTTATGTGCTATTTCTTTTAAGGTGTGGCCAGAGTTGCTAGAAGTTCCAGGACTGTTTCCAAATCAGCTTCTTCATTTCAGGAAAAAGTAACATTTTGAATCTGTTAATTGTGAGGCTTGAACTGAATCTAAGCTCAGTGCAGCATTCTGCAAGACATACTATCCATTCTGTTAAGTCTGTAGTCGTGGCTGTCTCCAGGGAAGTTGCATGCAATAACTTTGATATTACTTGACAAACTAGAAAAATAAAAGATTAGTCTCAAAGGACCTCTTGACAAGCACTTAGGCAATTCTTACAAGATCTACAAGGCATCTGTTATCTCCTTTCTCTATATGCGGCTAATTGACTTTTGAACAAGAGATTCAAAGTTAAGAGTCTGAACACTTTTAAAAACATAGTCACAAAGGGCACAAAACATGAGCCTCAGCCAAACGGTTGAAGCACAGAGATGAACCATATGTGCTGGAATGGTATTGAATTCAGAGAAACCAGTACAACATACTTGATAACTGAAGCAGAATGCTACAAGCTCTGAAATTTGCTTTTTAAGTTGGTCTGTTACCCTCATAAGATGGTATTATGCTTCATAGAAACTTAATATTACTGGTCAGCTTTTTGTTTCTCCATTTCTGTCAGGCTAGTAAGTGTTTTGGGAATCAATATATCAACTATAAAAGCTGCTGCTTAGTCTGAGACAGCAATATAGATTAATACATCTTAGAGAGAAAAAATGCATTAAAGTGATGCTGTGTAAAAGAATGAAATTTGCTGTACTTGCTCTTAGTGCCTTTGCTGCATGAACATTGAGTTAATTACTTCTCTAGGGTCAAATTAAGAGTCCTTTTCAAAAGAGCATGGAATCTGGAAAAAGGGCTAATGTAAACTATTTCTTCTACCTTAGAATAATTTCTAAACAGGTTTAGTTAATACACTATTCCTCACATATATATATTGATTTTTTTTTTAGTTTTATGTATGCTATATATATGCGTGTGTGTAGTAGTAACTGCAGCTACACTGAATCATTTACTTTTTAATTCCTTACACCCACACCAGACTATTTTTTACGTAGATCTAAATGAAGCCCTAAAGAAAACCAAAACTCTTCAGATGCTCTTTGACCAGCTACTTGATTGAGCTTAGAAAATAGAAAAAACTGACTGCCAGCTCCTAAAGCCTAATTTCACAGTACTTACTGATACTTAAAGAGATCAGACTGCAGACCATGTAGTTGACAAAGTGGACACACAGGAACCGAGCAATAAATTCATTAACTGTGTTGATACTAAAGAGCTACGGAACAGGCACAAGTAGTTTGAACAAGTCTTTCAAGGGAAGCATTCCAGTCATTGTTTTAAGGAAAAGGTGGCTCACTTTAATAACCACAGGCATTGGTCACTATGTAACAAGACATTCTATAAAAAGTAATCACAATTTGTCCAATAGTAGTTTACAAGTGGATGGTATACATTAAGATACAGAGGTAGAAGTTCACTTTTACAATGCTTCACTAATACAGATTACCAAATTCAAGGCACAAAATTGTTCGCTTTACAAAAAATACTGTAAAAATGTCATTTGCTGTTCTACAATGTGAGTACAATTCAAAAAAAAAATCTTTACATCCTTCCATACTCCACATGTAAAGTTGCATCAGGCATTATTCTGTTTTTCATTTGCTAATAGTTGGCGTATGACCAGCAGTTACATAAACAGTTTTTATCTCAGCTGAGTTGCTTTGTCTTTTAGGCAAAAGTCCAGTTACAGAAATTTAGTACAACAGCTTCCTCAGGGGTTGGGAGAACTCTGTCAGAAGTAAGAATAAGTAGTAGGAAAAGAAACATACAGTCCATAACAGCAGATTGGGCTCTGACATGTATAGAGGGAAACAGGACAGAGCGTATTTCAAATCAAGTGACTTGAAAAAAAAGTCAGATTAAGTCACTGACTGCATTCCTAGAAAACCGGATGCCCAGTACAAGTTTGCTCTGAGAGTATGTCCAAGACATTCACTTGCCTTTGAATCGGCAGAGATTTACAAATTTATTTTTATCTTTGTTTAAATAGAACACACACGATTGCTACAATAGAGAATTACACCACAATGTTGGCCATGTGTCCTTTAGAGAGCTTGGGTTAACAAGAGAAGAGACGCAGTCAGAAACTGTCCTTGAATTTGCTAAAATGTCATAAGCAGTAGCTTAAATCTCAAGAGTTCCCCCCCCAAATACCATAGGGAAAAAATGAACAACTTCTGAAACATTGCATCTTCTAGCTGTAGACAGCCCTTATAAACCTTGGCAGGCTGAGGAAGAGATATCACACAGTGCATCCCTACGAGAAGTAGTATGACTAGTTTACTGTACATACAGTGATATTCTAAAGGACAATGGTGGCAGCTACATTGTAAATTCACCTTGTTTACCTATCACATTTTCCAAGTACTCTAGTCAGTTTTATTTACAGTATATAAAAAAACCATTGATTTTTAGAGTTCAATACACAGGTTGAGGACCCAAGAGAATGCCACAGTAAGACGTTGACACCTGCATCTGTTAGATGCAAGTGCACTTCACAATTCACTCATGTAACATTATCATATTAATCTGTAAATGTTAGTCCATCCAAACTAGTGTTAAATTCCATTTTTTGCTTCATTGTTGTTTGTAGCCTGTTTCCTTTGAGCAATGAAAGGGTACATACACTTGTCTGCTCCCAAAAACCGGTACATGCACACAACTGCTTCAAAGGGCAGAATACTGCAAAACACAAGTTATAAAATTGTTAGAAGATGGCACAAAAGTGAGAAAAACTTCTACTTACAATCTTGGTCTTCCTAAAAAAACAACATAATAGGGTCTTCCTAAGACACTTTAAAAATTGTCTTTTCCAGGACCATTTACTGAAAAAATTGAAATTCTAGGGAGACCCAGCCACACAGACAGGCATAAAGGAAGAAGAAGCTATTTATTCACATGCTTCTAGCTTAGACCAGATTTTCTGCTGCTTCTTCACAAGCTTGTTTTGAAGAGGTAAGGGCAAGTGCACCACAGAAAGCCAACAGAAAAAGTTTCTGCTCAAAGTACTGTCAGTAGAAGGCATCAGATGTGTAAGGAAACTCTAATTTGGCAGTAGTATTAGTTAATGCAGTTCTTTGATCATCAGATGTCTAACAACTTTTATACATACTCAGTCATCCATCCTCAAAAAGAGGTCTGAAGTAAAGAAAGCAATTTCCTTTCTGCCCCCTTCAGATAAAATTCCAAGAGGTAAATACAAGATGAATATCTGGCTGCAGACCCTCCCCCCCTTCCTACATCCACAAAATAGAACTTTTATTTCAAGGGTAGTACTCAGGAGCTCTAGTGAGGGACTAAGATGGGATTTCCTCAGCCCTGGGAACCAGTGTGACAGACACTCATTTAGTGAAAAGCAATGCACAGAATCTAGGCGCTAGGAATAAGGATCACTGAAGCACTGCAGTAGATGTCCCTGGTACAGGTGTCTTTGCTGGCAGTAGTACTGTTTGTGCAGTAGCCACTGGAGGGCCTTTGATCTGAGTGCTGCTGCCTGAGGCATGGATTACGCAGAAGCTTTGATCTCCCTGTTGGAAGCTAAAGCACTGAATGCAAGAAAACCCCAAGGGCCTTTGATGTGACTGCTGCTGCACAGGGCACTGCTTGTGCAGAGAGCACTGAAGCACCCTCTGAGCTTCTGGTTGAAGCTAGCTCAAAGACTGTTACAGTGTTCCCAATTTGTTGGCAGAAAAGAGATGATCGTTCAAGGTCTTCCCTAGTCTTTGGTGATCCTTTCCACCACGAGGGACTTGAAGCAGAGAACATCTCCTTTGAAAGTAGAATAAAAATCCCTAGCCTCTCAGTTTCAACCATCCCTCATAGGACAGTAAGACAACGCTATCTTAAAGGTTCCTCCTACACACTACAGATCAAAAAACCTGAAAAATCTTTACAGATGTGAAACTGCTCTCTAAAAACCAGCATGCAAGTGGTGTTGCATTAGTGGAACTGAGCCAGCTCCTGTGTTACGCTGTGTCATTGAAATGGAAGGCTAGTTACAGATCAAAGAGTTTCCATCCGAAAACCTGTAGCATTAGACAGAACAAGAGAGATGATTCCTTTTAAAAAAAAAAACCTTTTATATGAACAGACTCTGTGATTTGGTTCTGAATGTGCAGATTTTTGGTTTGTCAACTGTACTGACACAAGTCCTAGAGAATCTGCGGGCAGGTTCTCCTGCATATCAGTTCTGGAGACAAATAGCTACAGGTTCTTCTGCGGGAAGCTTTCTTACTTTCCTATTCTTAAAAAAAAAAAAAAAAGTCCACAAAACAGAAGAAATGTCTGTTGAAGAGACAATGAATCTAAGGAGGATGGAAGACAACAGAAGGGCAAGACCAGGATGTATAATACATAGGATCTCAGTTTTATGAAGCATCCCAAGAAAGCAACCTACACTCACAAGCCAAGAGACAGGAATTATGACTAAACAGCACCCGTGGCTTGTATCAGTAGGAGAATGTTGATACTTAAAGTGAACATGCTCATGTATTTTGCTAGCATTCGGTTGCTTGTATTGCCAACTAACTGGCATTCCAGATATTACCTTTTCATGAAGGTGACCATATACATGAGGCGAGGTGTGCAGATCATGGGCTGGTCTGTAAGGATAGCTCTCATAGCTTGCTTCACACAGTATTCTGGTTTCAATGGTGGTAGGAAAGGCTCAATTTCTTTTCTGAAATATTTGATTGAGATTAATCAAGATATACAAATAACTGCAAACCTCATAAATCCATTAATTCACTTTCTTTTGGATGTCTCAGCAAGGACAAAGACTTGAACTTCTGCATTCACTGTTCAGTTATAAGAACTATAGGTCAAAACTTGCGTTGTCTAAGCATGATAGAAGAAGTTCACTGAATTCAGCAAGTCCCTTTCTGGAGTACGGATTACAGATCGCACTAACATATTAAAATAAATATTACATCTGCTTTAGTATTTTCCATGGTAACAAAGTTAAATTACCTTCAAGTACTTTTATAACACTACAAACACAGGACAGATGAATTTTACTCACCTGATCCTGCACCCCCTGAACATTCCTGTATCTACAAGATAAGGGCAGACTAAAGTTGTTTTGATTCCATCCTTTTCAGCAGCTTTCAATTCATGGCTCAAAGACTCATGAAAACCTACAGCTCCAAATTTGCTGGCACAATAATCCTGTGTTGGCAATGAACAAGGCAAAAAAAAAAAGGCAACTTAAAAAGGACAGATACGAATCACGTTTAAAGCCAAAGCATATTTGATGCGATTCTACACAGATTTAGAAAGCAACACCAAAGATACCCACTGAATGTAGCATCACATCAACTCATTTATCACTTTTAAGACAATTAACACAATCATGAAAGCAGAAAAGCTGAATGTAGGAGATTAACTTGGATTCAAGTCTTTGAATTAGGCAGGTTCATATGGCAAGTTACTCCGATTACCAGTTTGCTTAATGTTAAACGTTGTAATAAAGGACTGAGAAATCTAATACTACTGAGGAGTCAGATCTGAAGAAGCTTGGAGATTTGGCAGGGCATAGGTGTAGAAATCTTAAATGCTTCATTTTTATGTTTGTTTCAACAGAAGGTATAATGGAGATTTGGGTACCTTACACATTTCATTTTCAGAGGATTACATAGTTTTGCTTTTCTCAAAAATACTCAAAATTCAAAAAGAATTGCAGAGACAGCAATAACATTCAAGTTTTCAGCTGAATATGCCCACGGCCTAGAAAATTATCTCAAGAGTTCTCAAGATAGTAAATACACTAAAAAAGCTTTAACTTACATCAGCTTAATTCATTTCTGCTAAGAAACACTGCAGTTTAAGACGCTGGACTGAGCCTAAGCTATATGCAAAAGAAGCCTGTGTCTTACAGGGTAGTAAGACTATCATTCTGTTAGACTTATTAATTCATTTTCACTACTTGAGTGATTTTCGTTCCCACTTGCATTTGTGCTAATAACTCAAAATGCAAGTTAATATGCTCTAATCCTCACCTAGTTTTATGTACTAAACAAGTCACAGAAACTGGTGTTCTCAAATGGCTGCCAGCACCTACATGACCTACCTACTGCTTGTAACTTGGAGCCTAGTACAGCAGGTGGGCAACATATTCTGGAAGGAAGGTAGGTAGCCATTTCCTCACAGAAAAAGGAAACCAAAAAAAACATTACTCTTCAAAATCCTTGCCTTTGACTTCAGGCTTAGCACTAAAGTTCTTAGGAGGAATAGGATGCCTTTCAGGTTACTAAAAGTTACCAGGTTACTCAAAAATCATTCAGCATTCTGAAATCCTCAGGTGCCCTAGGCTTTCACTCCAAGCGGCAAGTCCAGCTGCAAAGTACATAAGTAAGGTGTCTGCCTGAGTCCTGTGTTTCCCCACTCACAGGGGGTGGTATCCATATTACCATAACCTCCAAATATCTTTGAAGATTTGACTACTTTCCTCTAGCTGCTAATACAAAAAAAGTTTAGCATCAGCAAAAAAAATTGCCAGATTTATTAACTATAGTCTAACAAACCTCCACTCCAGCAGTACTGAACAGTCCCAACGAACTTGCAACCGTCACAATGTGTCCGTGATTCATTTCCAGCATCTTGGGAAGGAATGCTTTAGTGGTCTGCAAAATAAACAACAACAAAAAAGAAAAAAAATAACATGAACTACTACATTAGTTATAAGCATTTAAAACCTTTATCTCAATTTACTATCAAGAATTTAGAGGATGACTGTAGAGGTTTTGAACTTCTTAGTTTTTCAAAAAAAGTCAACTAAAAATCTATAGTACGTTTGTGAATTCAGACAGCAAGGATTGTATCTCCAGAAATCCGAAGGTTAAAGGATCAATTGAGCTCAGACATGTTTATTTTTCTGCAAGAGACTAGTTATCAGAAAGAGATAATTTGACCCTAGAGTAGAAGTCACTTTTTTTTTTTTAAAGACAGACAGAAAAAGGAATGCAAAGTGTTTAATTACGCCATCCAGCACATCTGTGTTAAGATCAGTGCCAATTACCAGTTCTAATTATTGACAGCAAGTTTTGACAGATATGGCTGATTTTATCCACTTATCTTGTGCATTTTACAACAACGAAACACTGGAGAGGCAGAGGTTTTACTGATGTTACCTTTTACATACAAAATACACTAAATATCAGCTAGTTTGAACTGTTTTCCATCTTCATTATTATATCCATTGGCATCGTTCTGACTCTAAGTAGAGAATGTATACGTCCATTATTAATTCCATATCTTAAAGGTTTCAAAGATAAAACAAAATCAGGTGTCAAGATGAGATGAATGACGTCAACCATCAATCTTTATGTTTTGATTATCTCAAAGTTCGTTTGTTTAAACACCCAAATCAGAGCTAACACCTTTTGAAAATTAAGTTTTAAGTGATAAATTAAAGGCAGTTGGTAGAATATCACCTCTCCTAGAACACCTAGCTTTGTCATCTGTTCTTTGTCATGTTTTTAAAGCTAATTCAACACTATTTTTTTTAAATAGTATAAAGCAGAACACCACATATTCTTAAAATCAATTAAGTAGTAAAATTGTTTAAGCAGTTATGATTTACCTCAGCCTGTAGGTTACCAGCATACTATACTAGCACACTTATAAACTGCCAATTTCAGATAATATGTGTTAATCACAAATGTGTCTAGTTAATACATAAATCTACTCATGGCAGAGCTGCTATTCTATTCCAGCTCATGCAGAACTACAAATGCTTAGTTCTCCCAGAAACCAGGTCTTCCCATGTACTTTGGATCCAAACACAGAGCATGCAAATGCCCCTGAAGTATTTGCTGCTTGCTTAATTGTTGGTCTGAATCATGTCAGCTGCATTGTTAAAAAGACATGCAAGCTACAGCTGAATCCATCTAATTCCATTCTTATGCTGTCTGCATTTTCCAATCACAGACGTCAGGACAGTTTTGCTCTAATGATTTTCACATGTTCTTGTACAAGGTTTTTGCCTGCAGGTGTTAAATGACTAATCCAGACCTCCTAACACCACACAAAAGAGTGTTTTCACTGGACAGCTGGCAGATGATAGAAGATTAACAGACCTCCTGACTCCTTGCCGTTTCTACTGTTGATTCATATAACTCCTAGATTCTGTCATAACTGCATAATGAAGCTAATTATAAAAAATAATCGGAGAGCAAGCTGTCTTGCATTTGTTTCTTCCCTCGTGGCAGGGATCTCTAAACCTCTTATATAGAGCCTCAGACAAGAATTTAGTTCACTTGTTAAACTAATCTGTGCCAGGCACACGAAGTTTCAGCCTCTCTTCCCATGTTGCGTGGCAACAAAGCCTAGTCATCACGAGGCAGCACAATCTTAAAAAGGTAAGAGGCTTCACTTTGCTCAAGTTTTACAGTACATTATTTCTCCACAGTCACCTCCCAAAACCAACCACTGGCCCAGATCTTCCACACCAACCTCCTCAGAAAGCAGGGCTCCCAGTTCAGTCCTGCTAACAATTTACTCCCCTCCAGAGCATTAGTCAGTTCCATCAGCAGTTTCCACTTACGTCTCAGTTATCTGTCCACATCACATCGGAATGACTGATTGCCACCCCACATAGCCAGAAAGCTTGATAATGCAGACTGAAACCCTGCTTGCAAAGCACAGGAACTACAGAAAGGAAGGGGCACTTGCCTTGGAGTTTGTGTCTCAGAAGGTGGGGGAAGGAAATGAAAAAAGACAAGTAGCAACAGATTTTTTTGTCCTACCACATCCAAGGCACAGAATGATCTTCTCCCAAGAGAGAGGGGCACAAAGCTTCTTTGTGCTTTTGGACTAGTTTTACTATTTTCTTTTTCAATTCTATTCAAAGTGCCTTTTTCCTTTTTCCTCCCCCTCCAATTGAGGGTTGTGGAGGAAACGTGTTGAACTATAACAGTGTCTATAGATGTCTATACTTACCTATGGATAAAGATGACCAGAGTTTTCACAGACGTATATACATAAGAAATAACCAGAACAGGAAGCAGAAAGTTTCAGGAAGCCCACTCTTAACCTTGCTATGTTCCTTCAAAGCATACAGATTACAGAGACTGAGTTTTCAGAGACCATTGCTGAATTAATCCATTTTCAGTCAAGAGCAAACCAGTACACGATGAATAAACCATGTTAGGAACACTTTGGGATGATGGCTTCAGTAACTCAAATGCACACCAAACAACACCAGCAAAACCCTTCAGAGGCCACATACAGCCACAGCCACTCTGCTCTGAAGACAATTGGCAATTCATGGCAATCTTTGCATGAGACCTCAATATTCTGAAACAGCCCATTCACAGTGAGCCTCTCTACTTTATCATGGAACATTTTCCTGCAAATCCATTTAAAACCCAAAACTAAGGCAGTTGATAAAGACAGTTGCACTATCTTATGTACAAAACACAGCAGTCGACTATCGACATCTCAGCTAAATAAATGACAAAGAAAGTCATCTTGGTGCTGCCATCCTCCAGCCATCTGCTGCAGCTGGGAGTCAGTACTTAAAACACGCACTGCGAGAGACAGACACACCCTATTGGGGGACACATTTCCAGACTCAGAGTAAGGCTTGCCCACTGCTCCTCCCAGCCTCCTCTTGCTGGGAAAAACAATCCCAAAGTGAAGTTATTCCCTTCCGTGGTATAAGCAATCCTCAAATAAATCAGTGTTCTTACTGAGTTTCTGGCACAGCCTACTTCGTTGATCAAAGCAGCTTCCTCCATACTCTGGTCCCCAGTTTTTCTGTCTGTTACATAAACCAGACCAACCTATTTTCTTGTTTCTAGTTTCTTTCAGCTTCAGCTACATCTGCCTACCAGACCTGAAGCCTTCTGTCTGCTTGTTGTGCTGCTGAGAAACTAGTTTAGAGATCAATTGATTCAGGGGCAAGATGCCTCCTGGGTGGCCTTCCCATCTGGCGTTTGTCTGAACAGGTAGCACAGCCCACATCAGTCTTCTGAGGTGACGCACGGACATGCTAATCCTCCACCAAAAAAAGTATTAGAAGATATCAAGCAAGAAATGTGGTATTGTCCATGGCATGAGAGGTCACGAACCAGGCCCCTAAAATAATTCAAATCAACTCAAGTGATTTAATCAAACTATCTGCCTTCTGGTTTGATCCTTTAATTTCAGTTTTACCTCTCACAGCTGCAGAGGAACAAATTTAACTATAAACATTTAAGTGCTCAAAGTCAGAGCTAGCTCTTTTATTAATGACACGTCATACACTTTTCAACACAAAGGAGAAACCAGTAAGCATAGCAGATGAAAGGATTTATGCTGTGAGGAATCAGGAAAGATATGCAGTGTTTGACATCAAGAAATTAAAGTTAAGCATCCTCTTTACTCAGAATTAGCTCTTTTCTTTTTTTCCTCTCCCAGAAAAAAGAATAACCCCCAAAGCATGGTACAAACACATGCTTTCTGACATGTTTGTTCAGGTTGGATAAAGCAGGTAGATAGGACAGAACATATGATGCTGCTCTGAATAGAGAGCAGAGTTTGGTTTTTTTTGAGACTGTTTAATCTTTATGTTTTTATGAAGCCTAAAGACCAATTCCAAACCTTCTAAGCCATTTCCTCCATGCTTCAGAATACTCCATGCTTCTGAATCTATCAGTAAGAACAAACTATTCCCAGTAGCTGTAACCAAACATGTATATCATGTGCACACAGCTTTAATGACTTATTTCTCATAAGTGTGAAATTGAACAAGCATTTACATGTCACTTCATAGCTTTCATAATCTGTTCTCAACATTTTGGTTTACGGCAAATTAACTTCTAACAGTCTAGCACTTCTTCCCTCCCCTTCCCCAAATTCTTTAGTTCCATTCTTAATGAAACAAAACTCAAAAGATTGTGCAACAAAGAACAGCACAGCTGCAATGTCAAGACAAATTAGTCTAAATACAGCAAATGAGAATATGAAGAAATACTGTGCTTGTGAAAGTGATTTTTTTAATTAAATTTTGGAGTAATTATTCTTAAAGTAGAAAGCAAGCATCCACAGAAAATAATGTTAGATGCACGCGGATCAAGACAAAGAACACAATGCAGAGAGCACACAAAGTGGAAAAGTACATGCTACCTCATGTTTATAGACTTGTCTCTATATCAAAGAAAGAAATGAAGCAGGTACCAACATGTAAGATCCTTTAAGTTTCTGTTTTTCAATATAGTATGTTTTCTCATACTTGCTGCCTTCTGTCAATGCCCAACCACCCTTTAAAACTATTTTGATAACATAAACAAGCTGCTTTACATAAAGGCAGAAATTCCTTTATGCCAGAGGGATAGCTTATTTTCCATATGACCCCTTCATGTAAGGTGGATGAAGTGTCATTAATTTTTCAGGGGCTGACTGAAACAGGTGAGTTCTCACATCGCTGTTATTCGACAAGAGCAGCATATTGTTTTAACAGATAAGACATTTACCCAAGGCACAGCTATTTCTGACAGAACAGCCAGATGCATAACAGTATGCATAGGTACAATGTTTGGGTAACTGCATTGTTTTATCTTCATGTTAAAATTCTTCAGTCAGACTCATGAAGCAAAATTGATGTGATTAGTCAAGGACTCACCCAGATGACTCTGTTTAAGCCTGGAACAAAGGCAGCAGAAATTGTAGTATCCACTTGCACCAAGTGGGTTGGCTAATGCCACCATAGTAGTAATATGAAGCAATAGAGACAGTGAAAAGAAAATGTTCCAGTTTTTGTCTAAAATGCACCTTACATCCTTATACCTTGAAAGGGCATGTGGTTTTCTTTCCTCCCCATCCCTCACGGACCAGAGTAAGACACTGCAGGTTCTCTCATTCCCACGTAGGACAGCACATGGCTACCATGGGATGAAACACAGAAATTACCACATGCCCAAATTTCTCTTTCCGTTCCTGTAACTGGGAAGTAAGGCACAGAAGTCTGACAAAAGAGAACCTTTAACTGTTCTGCAAACTGGTTGTGGCAGCCTAAGCCTCAAACTAGGTTTTTCCAAACTGGGTAGAATAGCGCTAACATACTTCTGCGTGTTAAAAAGAAAAGTGATACCTGAAAGACACAAAGAACCCCACAGCAAGCTTATCAGTAAATATACTGAAGTTATTTTCAACTACAGTCATGCAGCCCATCTCATTTCAGAAGATAACCACTTGAAATACATTTTATAAACACAAAGTAAAATTTCATTTACAGGATTACAGCTAAAGCCATTGCCAAATATTTTTAGATGAGGTCTTGAAAGTATACCCTAGAACCGTGTAACTTTCAAAAGAGAATGTATTCGCATTAGAGGCTATAATATCCCAAGTGCTTTCTCACACACTAAAGCATGCCATTACAAGCTTAGATTTAACTGTTTATTTTCCTTTTTTTTTTTTTTTAATTTGGTTCCAATGAGAACCGAGCATAATAATTTGACATTTGCACTGTCATTTCATTTACTTTATCTGCATTGTATCCCTAACCTTCTTAAATTCCATTATACAAGCATCTCCAAAACATTATTTTAAGACTACATCAAAGGTCCTGAGCTGGACACTAGAGAGACTACACAGCACAGCAGACATGGCTCTGTCAGTAACAGGCTGACTACAGAAGGTAGACAGAAGTCTTCAACTACTGTTGACCTTGCTAACATAAGGGACCAAAATTGTGCCTCGACTTAAAAGGAGCTCAGATGTCTCTGCTGGCTGGTTTCAAGAAGCACTGGGCCCCCTCTGGATAATTAGCCACTGTCTAAGTAAATATTTAAATAGCTGTGAAGATCAGTGCTATTTTTGATCTCTAGTTTCTATTCTCAAACTACTATGAAAAACAGGCCAGAATTATGCAAATTTCATGAAGTAATGAATTAAAAAAGAAAGCTATGGATTTCTCTGGATTGTTCATGGGTATGCCCAGATCCTTCTGGAGTAAAAAGCATCAGGAGATACATATGGCTTCCTCAAGCCAAGCTTCCATAGACAGCTGTATTAAAGGCATGAAAAGAAACTAGTCAAGGATTGCCCTCAAGTGTGCCTTGAACAGGCCTTCCATTCAAAACAAAAAGCTAGAGCTTCCAATATTTCATTTCGAAAGGAGTCCCTTAGTTATTTACCTCCTGGCAGGCAACACAACCTTCAATTTCTCACTAAAGCTTTATATGTCCTTCACATAAAAACCCACTGTTTTGAGGCCACAGGGATTCCTTCAATATTGAACTGCAACAGCAGTTAATGCTTAACATACATGCACAGTTATAACGTTACAGTTGCCTTGCAACCAGAAGCTCATGAAAGAACAAAGATATTCCTTAAACAGAAGCCTATAAGGATGACAAGTAACCAGGAAGCAAAGCCACACACAGGGGCACACCAGTACTTTGTATGCCCTACATTTGCAGATAAACTACAGATAAGATCTATCCAGGTTAAGAGGCGAAGTAAGGAAACAAAGGTCAGTACCCTGAAGAACTAAGTCACAATGAAAGGCAACATCAGTCAATTTAGAATTATATTCAATTTACAGAGAAACAAGTGTATTTTTTTCCTCTCTCCAACTCTGCATTAAATACTGCTTTGAAGTACATGGAGCCTTCACTTTGTAAAAACATAACCTATTACGCGAATCACTTTTTTGATTTTTAATTTGTTATTAATTCATGTCAGTAATTAGTGCTCCTGTTTTCTCCTCCCTTGTCGCTGATCCATACACATAAAATCCCCTGCTTCTCAGGAGACATAATCAGCTGAGAAGCATCAAAGTTGTACAAAACTAGGTTACATCTCATTTACTGAAGTTTAGAAGTGGGATTGTTAGTAGTAACAAATATCAGTCATGCCATTTGCTAAAGAAAAAGTATGTTATGGTCCATATGTACATTTCTACATTGTTTAGCATTTGTAATATCGACGGTCCTATTACAAAATTTCTTGAATTTTCAATACCAATAGCTACCATTGTTCCCTGTGAATGTTTCACTTGTAGTAGTTCCTCTTACACTGACTAAACTCATGTTGAGTGCATCAGGAGAAAGCTGAAACTGAATTAAGTAGTTTCTTTAATCAGAACTTAGTGCCACAAAGTTGTTTACAATGCATAGACAGTAAAGATAAGATAAGTAATGCTATTAAAAAAAGAAATCACAGGAAACTAATACCACTAGTTATCTCTCAAACATTAATCATTGTTTTCCACTCTTTACTACCAGAACTAATTATGCCATGCCTACGGCAACTGAACATAGCCTGACTAAATTGTCCTTTGTATCGTTTGTTAACAGGACTTAGCAGAAAAGGGTTGTCTACAGAGAGTAGAATATGGAAAGTGCTTAGGAAAGGACCTCACAACAGAAACTCTTGTTACTACTGCCTTATCATTTCACTACATTGTCTCCTTCTCCCCTTTCATTCAAGGGCTTTGTTTCCTCCGATATTACCCCAAATTGTGTAACTATGACTGGAGCAGAAAACAGCTTTGTTTGCCCCCTTCTCTGATATTTAGGTGAGTACTCAAGCATGCTACCTACATAACACAATTCCTGCTTTCAGACACTTTCCTCTTGAGATTCAAGATGGAAATGGTATCATTACCTAAGGCTTATGGCAATCTAGTGCTAATCAAACTCCCAGTTGCCTTACATAAAGCTTTTTTTTTTTTTTTTTTTTGCATTCACCATCATAGCAGCACTCTAGATTTTGAGTACACCTTAACCTAGGGCAGGGATTTAGGCACATGTACCACAGCCAAAGACAGCCCCAATTTCTTCTTAAGAATGTTTCACTTCTGTTTAGACAGGCCACTACTTTGTATGCCCAGAAAGCATGAAGAAGTTCAAGCATTCAAGCTGAACTACCCTTGTTAATTCTATACCAGCAAGTGGAAGTTAGAGCTTTTATGTTACTGGTATGCAGTCTCCACCTTTTTGCTCCTGAGAACTTTTGTATTTTCTCCTCCTGAGAAGAAACAGATTGCAGATTTTTAAAACTTTTTAAACTATTTCCACCCAAAGATGTCAGACTTGTACTGTAAAGTGTCTGTTCTTTCTAATGAACATATGCTGCACCAGTCATTTCAGTGGAAGCATCTAGCTGCCTTTCATGGACATGCTTGTATATATACTACCATACATGCACATAAACTTATCTACTGTGATCAATACTTGCAGATACGTCTTGTGTAACTGCTTCATATATACGCATCAGTATATACCATTGCTTAAATCACCGATTGTATATTTAGGGCTTTTCGTTCCACTTTTTGCAAATCTTTGATTTCGTATGTCTATGAAAAATGGAGCATGTTCTCCACTTAAGAACACCAACTCACTTCTCAACAAACCATTTCTGTGCCTCTTGCAGAGAAAGAAGTTCATAAGCAAGCAGAAACCCTGCATTCTTTGTCCCTATGTTAAGTACAAGTTTATAAAAAAAAATCTTAGGAAAGGATGCTGATTCCTCTGTCACTTCTCTCCTGTATCTCCCACATACAGGCTTTTGTCCGTAATAAATTATCCTGCTCTGTCTGAAATAGCATCTCTTCTACTTCCACTCTTTCTCCTTTGGTCTATTCAGCTGGAAAGACTGAGTCCCATGAGGCAGTGCAGAGCACCTAGACAGCTTTGTTGTGGAACTAACATATTTTCAGCTGACTCCAGAACATATGTATACTGTGCTATCTTCAAAAATACAGTGATGTCCTCTTGCTATCAGAGGTCCTCCACTGACTACATTCCCTTGCCAGCCTCTTAAAGGTATTCAGAGCACTTACAGACAATTCTGCCTGCTTTGAAATTTAATGGCTTTTAAAGCTGACAGTACAGTCATACTGGATTCCCAGCAGCTAGCAATGAACGAGGGGGAAAGATTATCTACTTAAGCAGTGCAGAAATGCAGAATGTAGGTTGTCAATGGTGTTTGCTGTGTATTCCAAATGCCAAACTAAAATTCAAAAGAAGTATTAATAGTAGGTTAGATAGCACGGTAAGAGGGCTGTTGGAGGCCTAGCTATGCATTTAGTCTGCCTTGTGCTGCAAAATAAGCATGATTGTCTTCAGTCTGGGCTGAAGTGGAACTTAGAAACAAATGCATACAACACGCAGGCTTCTCTGGTCAGCACAAATTGTAGGCATAACCAAACATGAGAACTGAAGCTTTCAGACAAAGCAAGCATGCTCAAAAGCTGAACTCTTCCCTTTTGCCCAAAGCTGTCTTATTATGTGAGCGGATATTTATTCTCTACGAACATCATCTCATTATTCACTCAGACTATTACAGCTACCAAATCACAATTACTATTCAATTTAAAGCAAGTACTACACAGTTGGCAGTAGTCTCTGAAAAGTAACACACAGTTTAAATACAGCAAATCCTTCTGCTTGGACCTACCATGTTAGCATTTGAACTTTCCAACAGAGCTCCAACACCACTCTGAGAGCCCAGGTACACTCCTAGAAACTAAGGGACTTCAGTTACAATCCCAATAGGCAGCACTACCAACCTTATCTTCCACAGGCAGATCAGTCAAGTAAAGATGACCTAACTTGCATTTATCCAAATGTCAAATTTGAAATTACTTTAGAATTTGCTGGTCAAGTGATATCAGAAGTTAATGGTTGGCTACTCCTTTCCACAAGAGCTGAATTTAAGTCCTGCTAAAGTCAAGTGACTAGAAATTCTACTTTGTTTATATACTGACAAATGGCCCAGTCAAAGAATTTGTGGTGTTCAGGGCAATGTTGACATTAGTGTAACAAACACATTAGTCCCTCACCTTCATTAGCACAAGTTTGTAGCAAATGTCCAACCATTTGGAGAGCAGTTATTTATTGCCAGCTATTTGATAATCTTTACAAAAAAAAATATGAAAACATGCCCCTATGAGTCAGTGAAAAATCCACATAAATTCATTTTAGAACTATTAGATAAGATCTCAGAATATTCTGTTCAGTGAGCAAGAACACAATCCAACTTTCAAATACACATTTTTCTCCAGCTTGCCATAAGCTTAGTCATGCTCTGGAATCCTTGGTAGAGCTTAGTATTTCAGTCTGCATATTTCCAAAGAATTACTAGAGAACAGTACTGTTAGAACTACTTAAGGAAAATATGAAGTCATCACTCATGTTTTACAATTTATGTAACAGACTTTTCAAGAAGTGTCTAAACAGAAAAAGATCGTCTCAGATTTTATAGATACCTTAAGGCAGTACCTTCACAGCACTGCTATTGCTCTGCAGTATCTGCATGCAGATGAAAGCTGAGTCGCTTCACTCATCCTTCCCAACTCAGCAACTAAGACATTGTTTCGAATCAATTATTTTATAAAAAGGAAAGTGTGCCATAACTGAGTATCTCACAAGAGAAACAAGATAAGAGAGCTTCCCTCTTCATTTAGTAGTCTAATTTATTGGAAACAGAAAAATACAGAGGCTATTGCAATTGAATGAAAAAATTAGCTTTAAAGTTTGTTTAGGAACCAGTAAGACCCTAAAACAAGGCTCCAATTTACCATGAAGTAACTCATTGAATGAGAAGCAACATGTTTTAAACACATGGAGATAGAAGGCTTTTAAAATACAGAGTAGAAATACTTCTACCTATCCTTCCCAAAAAACGTCTGCAAAAAAATGTTAGCAGGTAAATTCTCACTTCATAAGATACAAATGCTATAAAGAAAAACTACAGTGCTATGGCCTGTTTTTTTCCATATTCAAACAACATTAGTACAACTCCAAGAAAACAGTGCAGCAGGCATAGAGATCATTCCTTTCTATGATGCACAACAGCAATCGCAGCATCTGTGCAAGGCAATAAGCTAGAGTTGTTAACACAACAGAAAACTAACCTACCTTTATCTAAGGGTTTTTCATAGTGCATAATCGCAACACTGCTCTCTAGAAATGAGGTTGTTAAATTCAGACTATTATGACTGACAGATTTACTGTAGCTTGGAACCATGTATGCCTATTCAAATATCAAATATTTTAAGCCTGTAAATCCTATCCTAGAAAATCTCTACGAGAATGAGATTTCATCAGACAGTTGTAGAGATCCTCTCTACTGCTACATAGTTTTGTTCTTCTCCTTCCAGCCTCTTTCCCCAACACGCAAACACAAGTTGGTCAGCGCAACTCCAAAATTCTAGCAATTCTAGTCTCTAAGCAGAGAAACTAATCAATTTGGCCAAGAAAACAAAGCTTTCCTCTGCACCCTCTGAAGAGCTTAGTGAGCTGAACTGGCTCACCCAGGAACCAGACAAACACAAACTAGTGCAAGGTAAGACATAAATTCAAGGAATATCCCCATGCTTGCCACGGCTAAGCTGCCTTGAAGTTTCATCATAAGTCAACAGAAATTGGGGGTACTTTTAAGCATATGCTGAAGCACTTTTACAAACCGATGCTGTAAGGGCAGTGCTTGAGAAGCTGTCACACAAGTTCAAACAGATGGCAGAAGTGACCAGGGCACGTTTAGGTGCAGAATTCAACAGCCAAACAAACTTGAATTTCAAAAGAGTCACACCAAACCAGTCACCTCTGCTCTGCAGCTGTTCCTGCATTCCTTGGCCTGTAACGCCCTCCCCTCCTGATTGTGATACCTCACTCGTGTCAAGTGTTAATTTGACTGGCATATAAATCATCACACTAATACAATTATTTACAAGAACAAAGTGTTCATTCAGAAATTTAAGCATAGATGTAAATCTCTTTCCCATTTGTGACGTATCTCCTTTCACTTTTTTTTAAACAGGCTAAGAAGCCTAAGATCACAGGTACAAGCATACAGCATCACATGTAATTCAGCACCAGCTTGCCTGTGCAGAAATGCTTCCACAATTTTCCACAAAAGACAGACAGGTCAATAACTCAGTTGTATCATCAGCATGATTAGTTAAAAAGCTTAAAGGACGGAGAGCAAGGTTGATCCAGTAAATGATGCTCTGACTTCTACATACAGAGGACTTCAGGAGTCTTTGTTATGTATCTGTAATATTAAATCTGTCTGAAAACAAGCAAAAACTCACACACACAGACACAAAAACAAAAACACAGATCATATTATGAGAAGCACTAGGAAAGAATAATATTTTCCAGTTGATAAAGATAAAAGTAGAGAAGGTTATAAAAGTACAGTGCTGAAAATGGCAGGGATATTGCTAGAAAACATAACATTCACCCTTCCTCAACTTGTCTAGTCAGAGTAATTGATGGCACTCAGAACTACAGACAAGGATCGCTAAATAGCACAGTTGATTTGAGACTGGTCTTAGGCAATGATGAAAACACTGGGCTAGCAAGACACTTAGCCACAGCATAATTAAGATTACTTTTCTCTGTTATCCAGCATGCCAACACATCTGTCTTTTACAAGTATGCTGTAGTCACTTGGTTATTGCAGAAAGGTAATAACGTAATAAAATCTCATTAACATAGTGGCTTTTTGTAAAATTATAGATGTTGCTTGTAGGTAGAAGAAACAGGAATTTTAAACTCGATTGTACTCTATCAACCCACTGCTCTCCTAACCTCCACAGGGCAAAGGTGGCATACACAATCTTTTATACAGAGTATTTCCTTGAAACAGCAAAGAGGCACCCTCTATTCTTCAAGCTAGGTTAGGCACCACGGTGGCAAACACTACTGTTCTGTTCAAGGTTTCTTGCTTCCCCAAATTCTTCACAAGTAACACCAGACCAAAGTCAGTGCAGAGATTTTTGCTTATTCAGCTGATTTAACTCATTCCAGAAGAGGCAGGCATTTAATCACCACACTGATCACTCATCTTCAGAGCAGATTAGCAATCCCGAAAGCACTGATATGGCTAGCTGACAAGTCTCTAACCCTCATAAAAGTCACAGGAGACTGAAGTGTGAGATTACCCCAAGCAGCACTCCTCTGCAAGCCACATTGCACTTCCAGCTTTATTTTAGAAGGCTGTTGAATTACAAGCCGCTAATAATTGACTAATACTTCAAATGTGTTTCAAAGAGTTTGAGAAGTTTTGGCATGTTCTCTTCAGAACAGTTCTCGCCTACCATGAAGGGACTATCACATTGCTCTTCTGTGAAAAAGCATTACTGCTTTCACCTAAACTCTGCAAGCTGTAGCCAGTTAAGCACACAGAGTATCTGGCTGACCACATGGTACACTACCATCACAGGCACTGACCTACAGGCAACAAGCAATTCACAGGTTTCAATCTGAGAATCTTTATTTTCTGTAGTTTGAGTCCAAGTTCCATGCACTCTTCAAATGACACAGCAAATTCATCTCCAAAGCGTGCCTGGGGGCAGCCGCAACAAGAGCTGGAGTGTAACCAAAGCAGTTTAAGGAAGACCCATTGAGCAGCCATTTCAGATTTGTGAGCTGACTGGGACAAAACTCACATGGCTTTAGACCATTATAGAAAAAGGAAATGCATGGATTCAGCTGCTGCTTGAACAGAAGAGGTCAGCATTCCCCACCATGCAAGACTGCCCAGAGCAGAACCTAAGTGCAGGAAAGCAAGTTTTCTACCACATTCAAAGAATCTTCAATATGCTTTTCCCACTGCCCTGATGGAAGGAAGTGTTGCTAATTAAACAACTCAAGAGCTCTAAGCTGTTCTGTTCAAGCTCCTTGATATGTACTAATTTATCAAGATACTGTAGGCTATGGAAAACCATGACTGAACAGGCTCAGTAGGCCTCAGGGAGTAAACTTTTATGTTCGCATATGCCTAAGACCCATCTACCTCCCCAACATAATGGGCTTGATAACTCTTCAGATGAGCATGCTTTTTTTTTTTTTTTTTTTTTTTTTTAATCTTCGCTTCTGTCTAGTCTGGGAGCGATGCAAGAGCCTTTCTGCAGCAGAAGCTTAGATATCTAGATGCCTAATGGGATGTATTTCTTTTGTTTGTTTTCCCAAAAAGGATCAGGGAACTGGGAAAAAAAACTTCAGTAAAAGATTTAAAAACAATCACTTCAACTTGAATATGGCAAGATTAGATTACAGATGCATACAGATTGCAAAGATAAAGGTACTCAATTGTTACAGACTAGAAGATTTCAGGTAGGTCACAACTGTACTTGACAAGCTCCTAGTACACCATAAAATAAATCGGTGAAGAAAACTCCAAGCCAGTAGTCTCATGCCCAATCATGCTCCAGAAATTTACATTCAGCCATTTATTTTCTAAGGCTTTTGTCAAGTACATTGCTGCATAAGGAAGGGAAAATGTAGTTATCTAAAACATACATCTGGAAGACAGTATTTTCCTAACTGATAGAAGATTTCCTCTATTTCCTTGATAAATAAACCCAAGAACATATGAACCACAGAAACATATCAAAGCACTTGCAAGCTTTAAGTATGATCAATACCCCTATTTCTGTAGCTAAGAGTCTGACTGCTTTTGGTTCATATTCATTACTCAGCATGCTACCACATTATATGAAACACATGTGCTGTCTAGGGTAATTTACTGGTGGCATGTAATTGGAATCATTTTGCAAGGGAAGAGTTAGTTTTGATGACACTTTTTGGATCATATACGTATGGTTTGGCTTGAATTTGATCCAACTCATTTTTCAAAGAAAGAAGTCAAGAACTTAAACTTTGTAAGCAAACTCATGCTTCTTTCGATATGTTGTCATGAAATTAAAAAAACAGCTAATTTCACTCATCCAAAATGCTAAATGCAGCTAGTTGACATGTCAGCAGAATACTGTATATTTGATCATAAACACTAGAACTCTAAAAACAAAGATAAAGAAATCAAACTACTCTACCAATAGTCTACAAAAGATTTGTCCTGGCACAGTTTCAGATAGCAATTTCATCTAATTAAATTATCTTATTAGGAGTCAGCATGCACACTTGATGTGCAATATTTTCATATTTAAACTAACCACAGGTATAAATGAGTTTTATTGAACACCAGGGAGCTTCAAGAGATTAGCACACCAGTACTTATAGATAAGCATTTTCCAATGTTTTGGCAAGTCTCAGAGTCTGACAGTTACAATACCTGCATAATTATGTATTTGCTTTACTAACCCCTTCAGATTCCACTAACTTTTTCTTTCAAAGATTCATTTATATTTGAGGGATTATATAGTCCAGAATAGCTAGGTTACTCTAGCAGTATTTCCCTCTTTACTCAGTATTTCTCTTCATATTATCAGCATTAGACCACCTAAGATTTGTTACATCTCTGCAAAGATAAACGTACAACTTGAGAAATAGAGTAGTCTATAAGTGAATGAACAGGAAGGCAGCAGTATACAAGCCCAGGCCTTAGACTTTCACTTTAAATATGACAGAGCTGGAGCTAAATGCTTTTGCTTCCCCCTTTTGGCAAGTTGAAGAGAACTCAGCTAGGAGGAGAGCTTCAAGTTGAAAGTTTCAGAGGATTCAGATAACAGGGAGAAGCAGAATAGCATCACTGTTCTCTCAGAGCTGGATATTGAAGATCCACGGTACCTTCGTATCACAGAACTCACAGAACTTCGTGGTGCCTGATCATCACCTTGCCCTGTTTAATGACTGGATGTCAGAGGAGTCCTCAGGAACTATGCTGATGTACAGTATTAATATTTATTCAACAGTAGCTTTATAACATTGTGTTTAGGCAGAATAATAGATGCAGAAGTCTCAGTTCATCCTCTAATTTGTACAGTAGTTCTACTGAACAGTGTTCTATGATCTAAAGCACAATAGGTTGATACTTGAGTGAAGCTTTATTGCTAAATAAAAAAAACACTTGATCAATTTTAAGCAAGAAGTAACAGTTCAGTCTTGCACTGATTTAACATTTTTCTGGACCCTAACATAGAGGAAAAGAACTCTGGTCTGCAGAAGTTCAGCTCCAGTAATAGGCAAGTGCAGCCAAGTTAGTTATTCTTGCAGACTGGCAGGAAAGATACTGTTACATTACTGCTATAGTTTTACACATCTGTGAATTATAGTAAACCAGAGCTGGCTTGTTTCAAACTGAGAATGGGTTTTTGTCCCTATGTTTTCAATATCAGAAGCATTCAAGTTATCACAGCATGAAATAACAGGTTTTTAATACTGCAATGGATTTTATGCTGTGGAAATCGCTACATGATGCATTGGTGACATGTTTATATAGAACACACATAGGAAGGCTTATACAAATCATGAATGTCAGCAAAATGGAAAGCATCTGTTTAGGCTGTGGCACGCTGCTAAAGCACTCCTTACTGCCAGGTAGTGATCCTTACTGCCAGGTCGTGATATGGTACACAGCCCAGTTAGAGTCACAACAACCAGCAACAGGCTTTTGTTTTATTGCCTACTGCTGAGGATTGGGAGCCTTTGAATCATGGCTGCTGACATAAAGCAACATCAGTTCACCTGCATTCTGCACAGAAAGCAGGCAATCAGCCCCATTTCACAGGCTTCAGGGGGACAATGCCATAGTTCCATTTGGCATTTCTATACAGAAGCACATTGAAGCTTATTAGTGATCGAGGTATGAGGGAAAATGTCCTGTGTTACACAGGAGAGAGAAGAAACTAACAATAACCCACAAAAGCATAGACATTGAACTACTGAGCAATATAACATGGAAGATTCAAGTCTTTATGAAATCCATTTACAGCTTTTTGGATGGAACATCCTTCAAGAATAGTTAAAAGTCTACATAATGCTCCAGAGTATTTACTTTGCTTTTGGACCACCAGTTTAGCTGACACGGAACACTCTAGCTGCATGAGACTTCACACATCTAGACAGATTGTTTTATTTAAGTCAGCATTGACTTTCATCAAAAAAATTGGCCTCAAATCAGCTGATTCAGATGATATCTTATGAATTAAGTATTATTTTCTAATAGAAGTCCACCCACTGTTGGCCAAGCCAACCTTTTCTGAGATCAGGAAGGGGAAGACTAGGAAGAAAACTTTGCCAAGAGCAAAAAAGGAAAAAACCAAAGCAGGACACAGGATTTGCAGGAAGCATACATATGAACAGAACCTCAAGTAAATATAAAGGGTGTTGACTGCTCCTTAGACGCTTATGCCAAGATCTCAATTTGCACAGTTCAGATCTAACTATACCTTTTTGGAAGTCATTTCTTACTAACATTTAGAAATAAATGAAACTTATGGAAATAACAGTCACAGAAACACTAAACAAAGTTTAATTTTCTATTACTGTAGAAGACAGAACACACACAGGGTGCTTTAAAAAGGTCTCTGAAACAATGTTATAAATAAGTGTATGACTTAGGCCTGAAGGAAGAACAGCTGGAGAATTTAGAATCCTCCCATATTTTAATTCATGGTGATGTCATAATTTAGAGTTCTTGGAAACTTTGTCAATTCTGCTTTTAAACCACATCAATAACAGTCATTAAATCCAGGGTACATCTCTGTTTGCCTGAGCATCAGTTTAACTTTTATAAAGGGGAACATGCAGAGCTCTTAGTTGCTGCAGGATTTCTTAAGAACTTTTTCAGAACTTTTCAAAGTTGTATTAAAATATACTTTAAGCTTTAAGAGTTTCTAAACAATCTCATGTGCATTGAGGTTTAAGCACTCTCAGCAAGCTTTACAATACATCGGAAAAAGACTGCTCTGCCATTAAGTATTCCACAGTGCAGATTTGAAGGGGCTCCTTTAGGGTTATGAAGCAGCATTTAACTTCCACATTAAAACCCCAGGTTTGGGTGGCCCTTCAAAGTTTTGAAGATGTGGGTTTTACAAGATTTTATTATCCAAAGGTAAGAACAGCCAAGAAGGCTCAAGCTGAAGTATATTTCAGATTGCTTAATCTTTTGATTGTTATGCAAGTGGATTTCATAACACTATTTGAAGGACCAAAGAACAGTTCTAATACTAACAATGGACTCAGTCTGACAGCTAATGCTAACCCAAGTGTGCATTGTGCCCTCCTTCAACACACCTATTTATGTAACTCCACTCTACAGTGAGCTTAAAAATAAAACTTATAGGAAAACAAGATTTAGGTGGACAGTAAGAGTAAGATCAGATAGTTCCTCCTTGATAAGGATCTGATAGTTACAGAAACAGTGTCACCTCAGAAGCTACTTTAAAGATTTTTCTTACTTCTACTGGCAGCCCCAGGAGAAAGCTATGAGGACAAATACGCAGGATTCCTGAAAAAGTGTTCTTGGCTTGATTTCTTGGGAGATCTTTCGCCTCTCCTCCCAGCCTTCAAAAGGAACAATTTGCCTCCAAGGCAATCTGAACAAGATCTCCAGAGTTTTTAATAAGTATTGTTCTCCAAAAATGTGCAACTTCACTAATGTAACCACCATCAAAACAGCATCTCAAAGCTGCTAATGTGCTGGTGTAAGACTATGGGAGGAGGAGAGTGGAGTCATTCCTTAACAGTAGCAATCTTTAAGTAGATTCAGAGGTTATGCTTACAAAGGATTTCACATCCAGGTCTACACAGAAGAGCATGAGATTGAGTTCCAGATTCTAGGAGTACATAGTCAATTTAAAGCTATTTATTAATAACTTTAATACCCACCATACCTGTTAAACAGAAAGTTAAATTAGAAAAGAAAAAACCTACAAAATGGTGAGCTTGCAAATGAGAGGGAACAAGTGCAAAACCCAAGATGACAGGAGTGAAGCAACATCAGTTAATTTCCTCAAATTAACTGGCAAGAAGGGCAGCATAACAAGACATATAGTTACCCAGAAGTGCGCGTGACAGTTGACCATCATGGTCCTCTCAATAAGCTCATCAGGACACTCCAGGAGATGGTGCCCAGAGACCACGCCAGCATTGTTAACCAGGACAGAGACCTCGCCAACCTCTTTGCGGACTCTCTCTGCTGTCGTGTAGACATTTTCTCTTTTGCCCACATCACAGGTGTACGTGTAAACCTGCAAGCTGCAATGGGGCAGCGTATCTTTTTCTCCATCTCCAGCTACTGGGGAACACAGACGAGAGAAAAAAAGAGCAATGAAGTTCTTGCCTAGATTTCAACACACAAATAGCTGAGGGGAAAGAGCAAACTTACGTCCACCACGCTACAACTTGTACGCGCGGTGACACCAAGGCAAACCCAGGAGCCCGTCCAGCCGCTGTCCCTGCCAGCTCCGGGAACGCCGGCGGAGCCAAAGGGCACAGGGCAGGCGGCCCCCCCGCCCCGCGCGGAGCCCGGCAGCGCCCGCCGCCCCCCCGCCCGGCGCCGCCCTCACCTGGCGCCGCCCTGCGACCGGGACACCCCCGGGCTCCGCGGCACCGGGACGGGGCTCACCTCGGGGGGCAGCCTCGGCGATCTCGCGGTAGATGTGCCGCACCATGCCCGCCGTCTCCTCGTTGCTGCGCGTGTTGATT
>WBMW01003269.1:0-27030 GCA_013396635.1 Penelope pileata | reverse complement strand
TGCTCCGTCCCATTCCTTTCGCAGGCGGTGGCCGCTGCCTCGGCGGCCCGCGGAGGGGAGCCGGCCCCAGGCACCGCTGTGCCGGGTGGGGGACATGGGGCAGCTGAGCGCAGGCGGCGGCTGTGCTGGGGTGGGGAGCTCACGGGCGGGCGCTTTTGGGGCAGAAGCTGCCCCGTGTGGGTGTCGCCGGTAAGCGCCCCTCCCGCACCTCCCGGGTGCTGCAGCACCGCAAGTGCGAGTAAGCTTTAAAAACAGGGAGTAAGTTTCGGATGCGTCTGTGAACCGATGGAAGACAGCGAGGCCTGTCTGTATGTTGTCTTGTATCGGCTTCGGTGTTTGTGGTGTGGTGCTATTTGCTGGTTTAAATAAACTCGGATTTTGAGAGCGTTCTCTTGTCCCTTAGAGCCAAGAAGGTGCCTTCTGTGCCGGAAAGCCTCCTGAAGAGGCGGCAGGCTTATGCAGCTGCAAAAGCCAAACGTCTGAAGAGGCTGTTGGCTCAGAAAAAGGTGAGCGTTTCACGACTCCATGCTTGGATTGCTGCCTGGTTTGTAGGCAGGTCAGCAAACTGCTGTCACTGCTGACAGGAAGCAGCGAAGAACTGTGCAGTACTTATATCGAATGCTTTGTTATTTTCTTTATATATAGGTCTGAAACATTGGCCAAAAAAATTTAAAGTTGTGTATAATGAACCAGATTTAGGCAGAGAAAAGGCAAAGTGCACAGTTGTCTGTAAGAGTTAATCCTCTGCAAGGAAAGCTGTTGCAGTGTTTGTGAGGATGAGCACAATGTATGGTAACACATTGATCAAAATGAAGCACGATTATAATGCCACAGAGTCCTCCACAGCTCTGCATCACTGGTCAGACTGATGTTCCTGTTACCTGTGGTGTCTGTGGGGAGTTCTGGAATACTCTGCGTTATTTGAAGTTGATTTTTATGTATTAAAAGGCGTTATGTAGTCTTAAATAACATTTGGTTTATTTCAGTTTCGTAAAGCGCAAAGAAAAATCATCTATGAAAGAGCCAAAGCTTACCACAAGGAGTACAGGCACATGTACAGGCAGGAGATCCGGATGGCCAGGATGGCCCGAAAAGCTGGCAATTACTATGTTCCAGCTGAACCGAAGCTTGCGTTTGTGATCAGGATAAGGGGGTAAGAATAAGAATGCATTTTCTTTAATATTCAAAAGCACTGAAATAGTCTTTTTTGTCATCTCTCTTGTTTTGAGGGCTTAAGCATGTAGATAAATCCAAGCCTTTTGTTGGCTGCTTGGAAAGTTATTGGCAGTAATGTTGAGAATGCACGAGTGGCTTGTTCAGTGGAGTGTAAAATCATTATGCTGCATGTGTCTGCTGCCTTTAGGAATCCTTGATTTATTTAAAAAAAAACAAGAATGGTGTAGTTCTTGTTTCAGTTCTTTTCACAGAGCTTTAATACTGGAATACACAAAGATGATAACATACTACATTTACTTTGTGGATTTGGTAAAATAGTGATGCATTTAAATAGATAAGCACTACTGTGTTTTTGTTTTGTTGTTGCTGTGATGATAACATCCGTATGTATTCTCAAATGCAAATAATTGAGGCATTTTTGCTGTGTTCTCTAGTATCAATGGTGTCAGCCCCAAGGTCCGTAAGGTGTTGCAGCTGCTTCGCCTGCGTCAGATTTTTAATGGCACATTCGTAAAGCTCAACAAAGCTTCTATCAACATGCTGCGGATTGTTGAACCCTACATCGCATGGGGGTGAGTAACATGGTCAGTTCTATCAAATTGATGCAAACATGGAGCGTCTCTTGCATTTTACTACACTAGACTTGCAAGTTTGCTAGTGCTGCAAGTATTTGGAAATCAAAGCAGCTGAAACAAGACACAAAAACATGGTTAAGGCAGTGCTTGCTACGTGTGATTACATTCTGAAGCCAGCACTGTTGGGAGCTCAGTAGGGGCAGGGTTTGCTTCTATCCTTGCTTTTATATTTACATTTTGGACATGCTGGCATTATCTTAAATTGTTATAAAATTCCATTTGGAATGCAGCTTGTAAAGTTTAATAATTCTAATTTTCTCCTGACTGCTGTTTCAGTTATCCCAATCTGAAGTCTGTGCATGAATTGATCTACAAGCGTGGTTATGGCAAGATCAACAAGAAGCGCATCGCTCTGACTGATAATTCCCTGATTCGGAAATGCCTTGGTAAAAGAAAACTTAACAAAAACCCACCTCGTTGCATTTGGGCAATTAGTGCTGAGCTCTGGATAACTGTCCTTATTTCTCTCTGGAGAATAGTAGCCATTAGTTAACTGGCTCCATTTCTGTCTTGATACAAAGCATACTGGATGTAATTTTTGTTATAAAGTATTGAAAATCAAAATGTCAGGAATTAATTTTAGGATTTTAGATTTGTAAATTTTAACTATAAGCTCGTGACCTTAACAAGACAGTAGTTAACTCAGTAAGGAAAATGTGCTGGACCAGGAAGGAAGTTCATCATATGTTGCTTTGAGGTTTTGAATTTAATATTGGACTTTGCTTAGAATTTGGAAAGGCATTAAGAAAACATGCTATTAGATTATTCAGTAACACAAATTGTTTAGTGAGCTAAACAATGTTTAGTGAACATAAATTGTCTATTTTCTTGAGCTATATGTAACTACCATTTAAGTATATTTAACATAGTGTGTTCTAGTGTGTTTTTGTTTTCCTAAAATTCACTAAGCAGTTATTTTGTTTTTCCTCATTTCTGGCTACAAATACACAGTATCAGTGAAGTACTGTTGAGTTAGCCTCAGCAGATGTATTTTATTTGGGAAAGTCAGTCATGGGCTGTCTTGACAGAGTGGATGCTGTTTTACTTATTGAAGTTTGTCAAGCTAAATAGATGTGACAGTAATGAATAGATACTTTTTAGCTTGTCATTGATAGTGGCCCTGTAGCACTTTTAGAAACAACTTTTCTGAATTTTAGGAAAACTTGGCATCATCTGCATGGAAGATGTGATCCATGAAATTTACACTGTTGGCAAGAACTTCAAAGTTGTGAACAACTTTCTTTGGCCCTTCAAGTTATCCTCTCCTCGGGGTGGAATGAAGAAGAAAACGATCCACTTTGTGGAGGGTGGAGATGCTGGTAACAGAGAAGATCAGATAAACAGACTCATAAGGAGAATGAACTAATGGTAAGATGCTACCAAGAATTATCACTCTCTGCTACTCTGTTTCCTAGCATGTAGGCTGGAGCTGTTACTGCCTGCCAGTTCATGTCCAGTATATATTCACTCATGCTAGAGTAGTAGGTACCTGGAGTAACTTAAGTCTACGTGAAGAAGTTAAATCTTGGTTATACATTTGGTCTGATACATTTATGAAGTGTAGGCATTACTGTTATCTATTTTCCATCTACCAACAGCTTGTTTGAAAACATTGTTTGGGTATTAGAATGGGAAGCCTTGAGATTTTGGCTACAACTTTCAGTCCTCATTAGTATACTCTCCATACAATTAAGGTTTTGTGATTGTAAATACAATATTTCTTGATATTGTCTGATTCTTGAGGAAAAAAACTTTTATAGGGTTGGGAGAAACTAAATTCTCAATTTACAGCATTGTAATGGTCTAAAGTTTCTTTCAAAATGGTTAAATTCAAGCCTTCATGTTAACTAAGATTTTAATTTTGGAAGGCTAATTTGCCCATTTGTATTCACTGTCGTTTAGAAATGGGAAGATTTTTTGACACTTCATTTTAGGAGTGGCTGCTCAGTTCTAGATTTAGTATCTGCTTCAAACCATGTGTCCTATCATCTCCTGTCCCTCGTTGACCCTGTTTTGATGAGGAATCTCTGCCATTCAAAGGCAAAACTTTTTTTTCAGAAGTCTCTTTCTTTCCAGCTTTCTTGCACACTTAAGCAGCTTCAGTGTTGCCCATATCAGTTTTCTATCAAGGATAAATGCCTTTTTGGTGTATCAAATATTGTGGAATTTAAGCAAACTTTGTTGTTTCAGAATGCTTGGAAAAACTAACAGGCAAAAATGGAGTTCTCCCCAAACTGATTTCCTTCAAAGGCGAGAAGCTTTTCTGCAGAAAGCAGACGTGTTTGGTTTACTTAAGAACTAGTGACTCCAAAGAGTTGATTAATGAAAATAGCAGATAGTAATGAGATTTTAGAACTTAAAATGCAAGTAGAAGCTATTTGGATAAATTATTCTTAGAAGGGAAAGAAGTCTCTACTTTTTTTCTTAAGCCTTTTTTTTTTTTTTTTTTGAGCATTTCTGTGGACAACAGAGTATAGCCAGTTGGCCTCTTTCATGTCTGCTCTGTCTGTCCAAGGGGCTAAAGAAGACCTTGTGAAATAACCCTCCATTAGCCTGGCAGCTGTTTTACTGGGGGATATATGTGGATTGTTCTTCCACTGTTCCCACTTCCCCAAGTTTCATGCATGTGGTTTTGTTGTCTACTTGTGTGAAGCAGTGCAGCTTTAAAGCCCTGGTTACATGACACATGGAAACCTGGCACTTGAGGAAAATAGTTCCTTACTGGGGACAATGTTCCCATAAAGCTGTTCAGCTTGTCCTTGGGAGGAAGTGAGTGATTTTGAGAAGCAGAGTTGCTGTAATGTTTTGTGCCTTGGATGATATGTCACTCCTGGTGGCGTTTTGTAGAAATTTTGCTGCTGGTGGCATGAACTACTTGTTTTGTACTGGTGGATGCTTCCCTTAAGTTAATGTGTGAGTCTTTAAAAGAAAGATTGAACACGACTACTTTCATGTCATGCTTCTTGGTGGTTCTTGAGCGCAAGATGAAAGATGCTGTGTCTGATTCAAACTTTGCAGCTTTTCTGTCAGTGTAGGTCCTTTGCCCTCCATCTTCACTGGCAAGCATCTGAACTACACTAGCAGATAGCAGGGCTTTACTCCATCTTTAAATTTAAAAAGTGCCTTGCAGTGTCTTATTTCTAACTTAGGAGCACTTGTTCTGCTTTGAGTGCAAACAAACATACCGCTGGTGTAAAGCTAGGATGCTGATAGTTCTTATACGTAGAAAATAGAAGAATGTTACAGCTTTGCTGAGGTAATGAAAACTAGAGCACTAGTTCAGAAGAGATAGATGCTGCCTTTCTGAAGGGCTATGGATCGGAAGGCAAGTATTTATTCCTCTTCCTGATACATAGATGGCTTCCTGCTTTTTGTCTTTTTCTTGCTACTTAAAAATTTCAAATACATGAAAAAAACTCTACATTCCATCGCTGATTCTTTCATCTAACTTCGGCAAAAGCTAGGGCATAGTACTCGATTCTGAATTTTCTGATGACTCAGTGTAGGCAAGATACTGAATGTCATTAATTCTTAAGCAGACTTCATAAGGAACTTAAGACAAGTTTGTTTTAATTCCTGTATGTAAACAGTCCCTGAAACTTGCTGAAAACTGTTACTGGAGAAGTTAAACTACACGCAGTGCTTCAGGATGTCTTTACGTACCAAATTATCTTCTACTAAGCTTTCAGACAAACAAGAAAACAGATAATAATTCAAGGTGTAGCTGTTGTATTTGGTTAGTTCTGCCATTAGAAATCAGTCTTTTCAGTGAAGAGACGTCAGTTTAGAAATCATGTGCAAATCTAGTGAAGTCTTAAGCATGGTAAAATAAAATGAGTCAATATTTTTAGCCCACATTATAAACTGCAGAAGTATATGAACTCTTTGGGTGGCCAAAGCAGTTTCAGATCCACATGTGTCTAATGATGCTTCTTTTTTTCCCTTTCAGATTCAGATGTCCAGCTGCAGTCTTTCAAAGTCTGGTCTGTTAATAAAATCATCTTGCACAAAACAGCATTATCTCAGTTTTCTTTTTGTAATTCTTCTTCACAGTGGCATTATAACCTTGTTAAAACTATGAATTCCTCTCTGAATTCACAGTGTGCAGGTAATATTGTTTCAGCTTCACTTGGAGGGAGAAAATCCCATGCAGGCAAGGAATTAGTTATTTTTTGAGTGGCAATAAATACTTAGTTTTGTTGTTTTTGAAAGTAGAATAAATGACAAACTCATCCCTCTAAGCTGTATGCAGTGGAGGACAGGATTCATATCTGTAGAGCACCAGAGCGCTATGTGAGAAGATTTTTCTGTGGAAAGAAAAGTCAAGGTTAGATCTCTTATTCTTAAAATGTTAAGATCCTGATTTTAATTTTGAAGTAAGTAATTCAAGCTCTGAACAACTTCAGATTATTATCTTTTTATCAAAGGAAAAATATGATATACAAAAAGTGTTTTAAACATTCTAAGTAATTACTCTGCTTTACCTAATTTGATTGCAGTGTTTTATTTCAGATATAGAAATGGAGACCACAGGATATGTGAGGATATGAACAACTGTTGCTTGATATGTGAAAATAGCAGAGTGCAGGGGCTGGTAAAAGTGCAGAACTCTTGAATGTAACTTGTATTCAGACTGGCTCTTAGTCACTCCAGTGAAGGATCTTAGCCTGCTGAAACATTTAGTACAGTAGATGAACAGGTTGCATCTATTCTGTCTGAAATGCTTTTCTCTGTTAAGTTGAGCTGTGTTTGTGTATTTCACTAATGGAGGAGGTTGGTGTAAAAATTACTGATGTTTTTTTTCCATTTTCTTCAAAAGCTTCTAAGAGGAATGTTAGTTTGTTAGAGCTTGTCAAAGACTAGGTTTTTTTTTTTTTTTGAAGAGCTCAGGAAATGAATGTAGTGGCTTCACTGAAAATAGTTGAGTGCTTTCATTTATTACTGGGAGGACATTGCTGAAATGACTGAGTGTTGATTGGTGAGAGTATTTTCATATGCTCGAGCAACTAAATTATGAAACCTGAAGAGAGGTGACAGTTTACCTGTTGTGACTGGAGCTCCAAAATGTATTAACACAGTTCTGTGTGACTGAAGTGAAAATAACACCACCTGTGTCTAGCTAAGCTAATCACTATACTGAATCAGGATTCATCAGTTCCTTACAGATTTTCAGTGCAAGTATTCATATATTACGGATAAAGAAGTGGATTTGTGAGTTGAAAACCATCAAAGTACTTCATTTTTTAGGTATCTTTTTTAGTGTGATAAGCAGTGTAATTTACAATGAAAAAGCATTGTCATGAAGTTGCTGGATTAAAGGAAAAAAGTCTTCCTGTGAAAAATTATACATGTGCTATTATCTTCATGGGAAACCTAGTTCTTGTCCTGATCTTTTAAAAGTGCAGTCTTAATTCTGTTATCTTAAAGCTACACGGACAGGCAGTGAGATTCAGCTATGACGTGGAAAAAAAATTGAGCTAAAAATACAGTATCTTTGTTTGTTTTAATTGGCAGAGTGCTGTTATTTTGCTACTAAGTTTTTAGTTATTTCCCCTTGGCTCATACACGTTTTCTTGTATTCTTATTGAAAAAACATGACGTACATACGGTGAAGCAACACAAATGGATAGCAAACTTTGTATAATGCATTTAAGTAGAGAATAAAAGACGTCATGAAGTTAAATGGTGCTGTCAGACCTACCAGTTACCAGTTGTCTCACAACAGTGCTACTTAGGTCCCAGATTTTGTTTAAAGAACAAGTGCACTAAAGCGTTTGTGAGGAGGAAGTTAACTTAGTTTTCATGGTACCCGAGCAACTCATTTTTCTTAACCTGCCTCTGAAATGCACTTTCAGATGACTACAGAATGTGAATACATGATGTGGAAACTAATATTAAAACACAGCGATGTTAAAGCCTCGTAATCCCGCATAGTTAGAAGCACAAGTTTAAGGATTTTGGTATTGCTCTCCAGGCATGTCCTGTAGTGTGCAGTTACAGAAACAGCTCATGGTTGGATAGCTAAGGTCAGAATTTATACTGGAAATGAGGCATGATCCACTTACAGAATGCATGAATAATATGTTTTGGAGCCTTTACAAAGCAATACGAGTTTCAAATGTAGATGTTTAAGAAAATCACTTGGTCCCTAAACAATAAATAATGTAAATCCTTTATCATCATTTTATGATAAAGTTCAGGTTCTTGTAAATATGTGATTTTCTCACTGTTCACAACTGCCAGCGTCTGACACGTTCTGGAATAAAATTTCTGTGAACTCTTATCCTCGTTCGGAATGGCCATCATCTTCCTCTTTTTCTCAGAACTGAAGCCAGAAGCTTTTCCTAATAGCTATTGGAGAAGCAACAGGAGACTTTTGAAACGCTAACAACTCGCTTATAAAGTTTTCAGGCATGCTAAGGTTTATAGGCTTTACAGTTAATTGGTATTCCTTTGCTGGTGTCCAGCTCATACAGCATGTTTCACTATCACCAAGTGTAAAGTCATACATCTGGAAACAGAATGGGAGCCCATCCCAGGGATCAGTGTTTTGAGAGAAAGTTAGGAGACATGATGGATAGTCAGCTGAACATAAGCTCCCACTTGGCCAAATGCAATTCTTGGATGCTTTAAAAAGGGAATATCAAATGGTATGGGGGAGGTAATATTACTTTTGTTCCAGTAGTGCTTACACTAGTGCCAAATGCAATATCCAGTTCTTGTGCCAAGAATCAAGAACATGCGGTATAATACTAAGCTTAATTTACTCAGTTTGAAGACAGACGTGGTTGCAAAATGTATATCTACCTATAATTACCTCCGTGGAGAAAAATAGATTGATAAAAGAATTCTTTGATCTAGCAAAGTTATAATAGGATGAAATGTCTTGAAATTGAAGCCAGATAAATTTTGGCTTCAAATAATTTTCATGGAAGATAATTAGCCACTGGAATGCTTAATGACTAATGTGCCAGGTTCTTTGTCAGTGGTCATTCCTAAATAAACTTTTTTTTTCCTTCCCTTAAAACATATGTTACACTTCTCAGAGATTTGGAGACAGCAGTCACAGAGGCTCTTACACAGTAGAATTAAGTGCAGGCTCTTCAGGTACTCAGAGGACGCAAGTTAGACCCTTGCTTTCAGACATCTGGCCACCCACGGTGGAATTCAGCCCTGCAGTGGTGGTTGTTACATGCTTTGCAAGGGGGTTTAGAGTAATGCAGCACACGCAGTGGCAGGTCACCCATCTATGTCTTAGCAGTAAATAGTGCTCAGGACGAGGATGGTAGGCTTCTAGGTGTCTTTAATGGGCTTTGCTGCTTCTGCCCATTTGGCATGCAGATCTTGAAGCTCTCTCCAGAAGACTGAGACCTATACATCTATATGCATGTATGTGTATATATATGTGTAAATATATTTTAGAGAATTAGGTGGATCTTGCTGTCAGTTCAGAGTCTCCGATAAGGAAAATGGAGTCTGCATCACAAGATAACTCTCACACCTAGGAAGCTGGGTGGGTGTGTTTTGTTCAAAAACATTCCTTCTGTCTCCCAATTTCCAGAATTTTACAGAATTGTAGGTGAGAAGATCCATGCTCATTGCTCCTTGTTGAAGTTATGTGCATGTCTGTGGTGGGTGAAGATACTGATTTTAGCTTTGATTTGAAAACTACAGGGTGGACAGAGATCTGAAAAGAATCAAGCTTAGAAGGGAGCAAAGTTTCAGTCTCCCAGATCCTGAGAAAAATGTTCGCTCAGCTAGTTTGATTCAGTATAGGTTACAGTAGGAATTTATTTCTCTTCAGGGATGTTTAAATTGATTGTTATCTTTTGTGGAGTTCCCATTCTTCTTGGCATTCTTGTTTTTTCTAAAAGCTTTACCGTACCAGACTACTCCAGGTATCTGGGATCCCAAAAGTGTCTTTGTCCTGCCTAAAGACAAGTTTAGATGTAAGCAGGCTCTTACACAGTGTTTTTCATGACTGAAGAGTCTGAAAAATCAAGGACTAGCTTACAAATGGTGGGTGCTAAGAATGCAGATGTTCAGAAAAAAAAATTCCACGCAAAGCTTCCATAGTTTTTTAATTTGTCTCTAGATGATGACACCAGGTATTTCCAGTCTTATCCATGAAAACCAGAAGTGTTCTAGTAACTTTCATTGTATTGCAAATAAGCAAATTTTCAAAGTTCAGAGTTCTAAGCAATTTTCTCTGAATTATTTTTCTGAAGATAACAAACTCCACAAAAGCGTTTTTTTTATCTGCTAAGTATTTCTTCATATAAATTCCTCGTTGTGCTAAATGTCTTACATGATGAAATAACAACACACTTGGTTAGAAGAGAGCAGTGAGAAATAAGGGAGTGTACTGTCACAGGGCCATATGTTGTATATGGCAAAGCAGTATCTAGGGTACGGGAGGAAAAGGGAGCATAGGGAGGTATAAGCAGCAGTATTACTCTTTACTTGCTTAGCACAGTTTTGGCATTGCAGAGGGGCTGTAAATCCAGTTTAACTAGCCAGCATGCCGCATGCTTTACGTGCTTCCCATCCTGAGCTGAAGATGTTTGGTACGAGTTAACCAGGCGTGGAGCCTGCCTAAGGTGCTTGCCAACGCATGGCGAGCGTGATGCCCACTGCTGCAGCAGCGTTGTGAAGCTCTGCCCGTGGTACGTGTTTCCACTCCTCCTGCACTTTGTAAAGAGCTACATGGGGATTACAATGCTCCGTCGTATCTGAGGGCAGCTGTTATTGGAAGCATTATGCTCTTTCTTGACTTCCCAATAAAATTCAGCCGAAATTTTCAGGTCTTTTCTTGGTCATTCTGAACATCTAATACGTAGAATACCACAACAGTATCTAATAACTTCAGCACAATGCATGTTTAAATTTTTGATTCTAATACTGTATATCACACATCATCATAAGGCCTCCAAGATAGAAACGAATACGCTGCAGTGAGCCAAGACAAGTCAAAAAATGAGATTCAAGCAAGGCTCCAGGCATCTCTAATTTTAGTTTGAAAAACAGGTGGACTTTTTTTTCCTTTAACTTCTTTTGCCAGCTATTATTTAACATGACCGAGCTGTAAAACTAGTTAACTAGTAAATTGTAACACTGGCACTTTTTTTTGTGATCTTTTATGACTCAATCATTTTTTGCTATTATTGTATTTTGATATTTGCCAGCAGGACTGAAACCAGCAGAAATAGTGGGTGACAGTAATTTACAGTTAAGCATAGGAAGTGTTATTAAGATGTTAAGAAGAAATTAATTATTTGCTAGCACAAAGCTCTGGATTCTTTACTCTAGAAGATTAGAGGATCTAGGAAGTAAATACTGCATTTATATATAACCCAAAGTGTTGAAAGTGAGGAGGTCTTAGCTCTAAGATGAGTCCAGTGTTAACTCGTGGATGACATTACTTTTCCTATCATTCCGGTTTAGTTTTAATGGTCACTCTGTTGCGTTGGAGCCTGGTGTTTGTGGAGGTTTCTGCACGATCTTTGCTATGTTACTTCTCATTGCTACCTCTGAAGCTACTGCTCTCAAGTAGGAGTTATGAAGGCATGAAATTTGGTAGACAAAAGTTCTAGAATAAAAACAAAAACTCATTTAATTCTTTTATTTTGTTTTTTTTACTGTATATAATTAAAAATTACCTGGCTCAGTGTAGGAAGAAGTGAGTGACTCCACAGGCATGTATTTTGAAGAGTACTTCCAGGCTAACTTGTTTCCAGTACCTGTAAGGACTGAGTTATCTGTCTCCCAGCCTGTCTGCCTGACGTTTGGCTTTCTACTGTCATGCTGTTCATTTCTACTCTTCTGGATTACAATCAGTGGCTTTCTGAAATGAACATTGTTTCCAACTACTGTTCTACAGCTTCCATTGCTAAAGCCTTTCTATGGCAGTACTTTTCTTAGCAGACTTTGAAGTAATTCACCACCGATATCAATACTGCTGTCTTCTTTCTGCTAGGAGAAAGGCCTACATGGAAAACATGATTTGCCAAGGTTTGCCCAGCAGGCTAGTAGCTGAGCCAGGACTCATCCCAAAAGAGTAGGAGGGGAATCTACAGCCTGGAGTTAAGGAATTAAGCTTCCATGCGGTGCTGGGGAGCAGGTGGCTGTGGCTAGGAAAGGAATTTGTGCCAGCTGGCATGCTATGCCCCTGGGGTGGGGGTGCTCCGACGCCTGGTCACTACAATCACAAATGAGGGGAGATGCACCTGAAAACCTACCATTATAAAACTGGTTGATTTCTCACTCCTCACAGCTGCTCAACTCAACTGTCCTTGCAGGTGGAGTGGGAAGTCTGTCCAAAAGCCTGTCCCAGATTTAGTTTTCTTGAACATAAAAGCCCAAGACAGGTTTTCAAAAGTACCTGGATATGTGGCAACTGTGCTCTTTTTAATAGATTGGTGGAGTGTACTTACCTGTGAAGAGATTTTCTGTGTATATAAATAATCTTCTGTGATTGAGATAGGTTCAATTTCACATCTATCAGCCTGCAGCGAAAATGACGTACGCTTCTTAGAAAAGTGAGTATTTCTGAGTAATGGCAATGTTTTCTTTTGAACTCAGCATTACATATGGTATGAGTTAACTTACTGGCTTGAGTATCTTTTGGTCTATGGGCATGTATTGTGGATGTGAAGTAAATTTAGACTTTACATAAATACTGAGATTCTTTGCCCTGCCAAAATGTTCATTATTCGGAGCAATCATGGTAGGAGAATTTTAGTTGACACTTTTGGCTCCTGTGCTCTAGGACTAAGTTTGTAGGTACGTGTCCCCAATTAAACACCAGTTAGGTGCCTATCTTCAAAAAAGAACTGGATCCAGAGCCAGATCAAGTCACCAAACTTTTCACTTGCAGTGGGGATTGGGCTGGAAAGGCAAAGGTGAAGCATCTGTGGAGTACTCCATTCTAGTTCTGCTCTTCTTACATATGTTCAAATGAGCCAGGCTCTCTTTTGGAAGTCAGTACTCGATACTTTTTATTTGAATTGGCTTCTTTTCTTACAGCTTTTGCTCCTGGTTTCTGAGAAAACTGGAGCTGTGGAAAAAAAAAGGAAAAAAAAAAAGCAAAGGGAATGCAATAATTTCTATCTCTCCCCCTAACATTTTTAACAAGTCCATTGACTCTCCTCTGTACAAGTAATCTAGATTAGTAATCAGCTTTTTTTGGAGTAGCAAGCCAAGACCTGGGTTAAACTTACAGAGTTTTGCTCTAAATGCTGTGCTCATACTTTCTTGGAAGAATGGTGTTGTACTGAGGAAACTGTAAACTAAAATGATTGCGGTTCGTAAATCAAGTGATGGCACACACATTTGATCTTTAAAACTTAATCTTAGTGAGCCACGTTACATTAAAAACATTTAAGCATAGTTAAATTGTAATGCAGTTCTGGTTAAATGCCTCGATTATTATCAATTTCACTGATCTCTTTCTCTTCTTAGAAATTAGATCCTGCAAAACATACACGCTCAAGCAAAAAGGGGCTGTTTCTGCTAGAATTGCGCTTTTTCAGAACGCAAATTTTGATTGCAGTAGTTAGTTTCTTACCATGTTTCTAATCTGAATGTTCCTGAATCAAAATTTTGCAATGGGAATACATTTCTCTGAACTTATGCTTGGGAGGTGAGCTTCTGAAGTGAATATAGATTTTTATTTTTTTTTTTTCCCAGTGGTAAGCTGTTACTTCTGGGAAAACAGTCAAGATGTACAGCTTTTCTTTTGATTGTTTACAGAAGGTGGCTTTCAACAGTATAGATAGATGTGTGCAGGTAATAATTGCTATAGATGGGAAACGGAATGAGATCCATAGGAAAAGTCTCTGTATCCCTGAGGAAAAGCAGGACTTTTCTCCAGCTGGGAAATAGGGTAATAAACTTCTGCCTCCACTGATTGTTCTTCAGGTTGGAGTTCCGCTTGTACAGCCAGGGACTTCTATTGCTTAAATATCTGCAATAGACTTCTTTTGAAGTGCAGAACTTCCACTTGTGTGCATATAGCACTGCTGTACCATATGAGTAGCTCCTGGGTCTTTAAGACCATCAGGATCCTATGAAGATGCCAAAGCTCGTGGTATTGACAGCTTTGGCAAATTCACTCCTGCAGTAACATACTGTGTAAATGTTCCTCCTGCCACCAGCCCTGTACAAAGCTACAGATAGCTGAGGGCTACAAAAAGGCAACTGCTGTAGTGTGTTGGAACTCTTTTATTTCAAACAATTGTGCCTAGACCAAGGTTCAGTAATACTATGAGTTCTGTGAAATTAACAGTGAAATTGCATCCAGAGCAGGCTTTGGATCGGAAGATAAAATAGCCCCAGTCCAAAAGCTACCCATTATCCATCTGGAGCCTTCACGAGTGAAGTACGGTTCTTGTAATCTACACTTCTGGCTGCTGCTGAGTACCTAAGTTTCAAAGCAAATGTTAAGAGACAAGCTCTGCAGAAAGTTATTGTCACTTTAATAAAGTTCACATAGACATAAAGAGTCTCTTTTAAGCGTGCATGTTCTGTGGGGTCCTAAAGGCATGGGGTTTTGATCCAACAGCAATCTAAGCATGTAGATACTCAATTTCATGTACTTTTTGGTCTCTTACACAAAGCCTGTATGGAAATTGTGGATGACTGCACCACTGTCAATTTGTAAATGAATCTCTAGGTGGAGCCAAAACAGATCCAATGTGTGAGTTTTGCAAAGAAATGACCAAAAGATTTTTTTACTGAAGGCCTATGTGTGTGAAAGAACATCTCATTCCACAACGGTTCTTTATGTGCGCCTGAAAACTACTTAGGTTTCTAGCTGGTTTTTAAGCCTTTAAGCCCAGGAGAGTTGTGTAGTGCTCATAGTCTAAACTACTGCACATCACAACATTTTACTGCACATTAACTGCTAATGGAATGCAAGGATTTCTCATCTCAGAGTAAATCTGTATCAGTGAATCCTTTACGTATGCAAAATCAGTATGATGGTTCTTCAGTATGGTATATGGGTATTATCAGTATGATGTCATGGTTCTTCCTTGAATAGATACTTGCACATTACTGACTTTCAGAACTGTCAGCATCTACAAGTGTCTGTCACACATTCCCTTTTGGTCCTGTATTTATGGTGTGGTGTCTGGTTTGCCAGTCAATTACTTGTGCACTGTTTTAGAAAAGCACCAGCTATGTTGTATGTGCAGGATAAGGAATCCCAACACTACTATTGCCACAAGTGCTTATTGGTAGTTTAAAGATAGTTTTGGACAGACCAGTGCTTGAAACCCTTCTTGTCATTGAGAGGAGAAGTTGCTAAGTACAAATGTTATACTTGGTAAAATAACTTTTGATTAATTTTATATATTATTCCTAATTATTTCTGTAATGTAGACCATACCATAATAAAGACACTTTGAAATTGCTTTTGCTTTTATGTTTTCCTCACAAAACCTTATAGAAATGCATGGCTTTACAAAGTCACTGTGGTAACTGCTGCATTTGAAAGAGCAGAGAGGCATCTATGTTAAACTGACCAAATTAAAACAAGTTTCTGAGCTATCAAGGTACTTGATAACCTTGAGGCAGATAACCTCCTCTATCCTTCTTTCTGCTGAAGCTAAAGGTAGCTGCGCTGTAGAACAGGGCCCTTCCAGCCATTCCTGTATCAAAACAGTGAACTGATGCCATACTGTGTAAGACTAAGAAAAAGCTGTATCTTCCATAGCTTTCTATGACTCTGCACTGACCTTGACTTACTGCTTGGACTGCTTGATCTCGAGTGAATGCTCATTGCCTTGCAATTCATAGAATCATAGAATGGTTCAGGTTGGAAGGGACCTTAGAGATCATCTCGTTCCAACCCCCTTGCCATGGGCAAGGACACCTCCCACCAGACCAGGTTGCCCAGTGCCCCATCTAGCCTGGCTTTGAATGCTTCCAGGGAGGGGGCATCCACAGCTTCTCTGGGCATCCTGTTCCAGTGTCTCACCATCCTCACAGTGAAGAATTTCCTCCTTATATCTAGTCTAGATCTACCCTCTTTCAGTTTATAACCATTACCCCTTATCCTGTCATTATCTATCCTTGTAAAAAGCCCCTCCTCAGCTTTCCTGTAGGCCCCCTCAGGTACTGGAAGGCTGCTATCAGGTTCCCCCGCAGCCTTCTCTTCTCCAGGCTGAAGAGTCCTAACTCCACGTCCTTCTTGTGTTGGGCGCCCCAGAACTGGACACAATACTCCAATTGCTTTCTACTGTGGCAAAAAGGTAAGATCCCAGCAGTGACTGTGCTCACAGAAACTGCAGAATCCAGTGGAGCAATTTGAAGCGGAGCAAGTTGAGAAGTATGAGCACTGCCTTGCATGGAACCAAGCTGGCAGCAGTTCCTGGTAACTGCTCCTGTGATGTTGCAATAATCTTCAGCAATGGCTCTGGCGAAGACTGCAAGTAACCCTTAGTTGCTCAGCCAAAAGTCCCACAACACATCATTTTATTTTTGTCTTTATTGCATGAGATAACTCCTCTCTTCAGACAACAGTACTTATATTCATATTGACCCAGAAGCTTTTTGCCCAAATTAGCAGACAATCCTTATTCCGGGACTGAAGGAAAAACTGCAAGCATCTCTCTGCAGACTCTGTTGCAGGGCAGGGACTGTCTTTGCTCAGGCTGTTGCTGATGAACGGTGTCCATTCAGCACAAAATGTGAAAGCAATTTTAGGAACCGCATGCTGTTTCAGTGATTTATTACTGTTGTCATGACCTGCAAAGAGAGAATGAGGTAAATGCAGTAAATGTATGCAGACAGCGTCTTTGCCATTATCTGCTGTTCGATGTGAACAACTGCACTAGGTGATATGGCAGCTCTAGTTCTACCACAGTATTCCTCTATGATCTCTGACAAAGCGCTGAGCCACATAAATACTCAGAGTGCGATGTCAAATAGTAGGACATTATCTCTAGCCTCAGCAACAGTGAGATGTGATTTGTGTGAGTCAGAAAGAATGTGCTCTGTAGTGACAAGGAGCTAATTTTAAAGTAAATGGCAACCTCAATAGATAATAGAGATCAAAAAAATAGGTTGGATGAGAGCTTTTGAAGTCATTCAGCTACTAAAAGTACAGTAACCCCAAAGTTAGCTCAGGGTGCTCAGAGCCTTTTGCCAGAGTTCTCCAGGGATGGAGGTGTTACAACCTCCCTCCGTGTTACTCAGTTACGTTCATGTAACTAATTTTTCCTCTTGCAGCTTCTTGTGCTTTTACTGTCTGCTTCCATGAAGACGAAGTGTGGTTCCATCTTCTCTCTAACGTATAATTAGTCCTAACCAGAGAGAGTTAGAATCCCCTCTCTCTTCTCCTTTAGCCTTCTCTCCTCCAAGCAAAACAAATTCAATTTCTCCAGTCTCTCATCATGTGTGTGCCATTTTCCTAAATATCTTAGTGACTCTCCTCTAGATTTTCTCCAGTTTGTTGATGTACCTTTTGAGAGGCCCCAAGCTGGACACATTTCTCTAGATGCGGTCTCACCAGTGCCAACTAGAGGGGAATAATCCATTTCTTCAGTCTACTGGACATGCTCTTGGTAACATAGGTCAGTACGCAGTTAGCCTTCACCACTGCAGGGGCATATTGGTGGGCTTGTGCCACTCAGGACCCCAACATCTTTTTCTTTGTACATGCTTCTTAAGCCTAGTTTAAAGCCCTCATTACTAGGCTTGAAGGTCTGTTGGCAGGTATGTCACTTTTTCCCAAATATCCCATTTTTTCAGGTGGATTCTGTCCTTCCTTGGCAGTTCTCATTCTTCAGAGTCCCGTGGTCATAGACACCAAAACCCTGCTAGTGACACTGGTCACGCAGATACTGAGCTGCATTTCCACACATTCCAGAATTTTCCCTTGACAAGCAAAGCTGAGGAAAATGCCACCTGGAGCTCCATGCCCTTCACTCTTGCCCCCAAAGGACTTCAGTAGTCTGCTCAAGACCTGCACTAGCATGATAGTACCATTAGTGCCCATATACATGTGGATGAGAAGCAAAGCATAATAGTCCGAACCAAGATTGCTCAGCAGGGTCTCAACAGTGTCTCAGTGCAGGCCTCAGGCAAGCAGCAACCCCATGGAGACAGCAGCTCGGTGCAGCAGATAGGTGCTTCTGTCTCCCTCAGAAGGGAATCCTCCATGTACTANTTTTTTTTTTTTTGGCAGTGGTTCCCATCTGAATGGCCTGGATGGCCCAGATGCCTCCTCTGGCAGAGCTTGCTCCTCTTGTCTCAGGGCCACACTGCTGCTCCCCAAACAAACTGCTGCAGTTGGAAAAAGCTCTTCCTTGCTCTGGGAGTCACAGGATTCCAGCATCCATATCCTCTTTTATGAGAAGCATAGCTTCTGCCTCTTCCTAACCCTGAACAACATGTGGCTTTGTCTCTTGTCTCTGCTAAGGTTTTGTCTTCTTTTTCACCTTCTCTGATGCTACAGTCCGTTCACTTAGTGATTTGCCCACCAAAGGAGACCTCCAGCAGGTGACACTGCTGTTGCCTCATCACAGAGAGGAGCACCCAGCACTCCCTGCAGCCTGGGAGCTGTAGGGCTGCCTTCAAAGTTCTACCCAGGGACTGGCCTCTCACAAATGCACCTCACAGCTTCAACTTCTCAAGCTAAAGACGTAGGTCGCATGTTGTGCGCTTGACTCTAGACAGTCGCCTCACAAATACAACTTGGTTTCAACCCCTTTTGAAATGTGTTGGTCTTAACTACATGACCACGTGCAGGTGCTTGCCCTGGTGTCAAAGGGAACTCATCTCTCTGTTCTGTGTCCTCCTTCCCCTTTCCCTTGAATTCTCTTCTATCCCCTCTAGTCTGTTCATACCCCTTGCCTCTAGCAATGAGCAAAGTTCGAACAGGAAAGACGCTTGTTTTTACAATCACCATTTGTTTTACTGCTGGAGTTTAATGATAGTAAGTAAGATATGGGAGAGAAAGGTCTCAGTTCTTAAAGAACTGAATTCCATTGCATACAAATGATTGCATCTACACAATTCTTTATTTTCTATGTGCCTGCAAGGAGATCACAGTGCGTTACTTGCAAAAGGCTTGAGAACTTGCAGTAAGAGCAATGAGATCTGTATTTTAGCATAAGGGGAGCTATTCCATGCAAATGATTTGAACAAACCAGATTCAGAATGCCTCACATTCGGCAACCAAAGCCAGCAGATGATTTCAGATGTCATCTCTGTGTGGTGTAGCCCCTCATCTATAACAACAATAAAATAACTTGCTTTGTGAGACACACGTGTGCACCACACTGAGGAAAATCCCTAAGAGCATTCATAGCTCTGTCTTGAAAACAATATGCAGTAAATCAATTTGAGGGCCGCACACTGAGTAACCAAGGGAAAACAGTACTGAATTGTTGTTCGTTAAATGAGTGTCCTTCATCTGCTGCACCCAATGAAGCAGGAGTGCTGCTGAATAAAAAGATTGTGACAGTATAATTACAGGGCAGCTTAATAGCTTATTCTAAGGGAAAGCAAAGAAAGAATCTGACTTCCATGATATAAACTCTAGCATAGATATGGTACGGAGACATTAAACTAGACATTATCTTCCCAACACAGGTATCATCACAAAAATTTTTGCCTTTTTGCTGAATGCAGACCAACCCCAGAATGTATCGTACATATGCAACACAGCAACACTCTGTACTGTTGCTTTTTTAGCTGTTGTTTCAGACTTTCGTAACTAATAGTTTAACAGGCTTCCCTGCTAATCACTATTACCCATTTTCACCCTTCATACTTAATTGACCTTAATTCATCTGAGGAAGGTGACAGTGATGAAAGCATAACTATTCAGAAGGAGTAAGGTCATCATGTTTGTCAGCTGGAGGAGATGTTTGCTTTCCAGGGGGCTGGGATTTGTGGCAGAGCTCTTTTGGACCACGTGTATCTATCAAACTTTGTCACTTTATGAGGCCAAAAGCCTGATCTAAATCTTTTCTGCCTTCTTGCTGCCTATTTCTGAATGGTTACATTTTCATAGACTCACAGAATCATGTAATTGTTTGAGTTGGAAGGGACCTTTAAAGGCCATCTAGTCCAACTCCCCTGCAATGAGCAGAGACACCTACAGCTAGATCAGGTCGCTCAGAGCTTGGTTCAGCCTAACCTTGAATGTCTCCAGGGACAGGGCCTCCACCACATCTCTGGGCAACCTGTTTCAGTGCCTCACCATGCTTATTGTAAAAAACTTTTTCCTTATATCCAGTCTAAATTTCCCATCATTTTGTTTGAAAACATTTCCCCTTGTTCTGTTGCTACAGACCCTACTGAAGAGTTTGTCCTCTTCTTTCCTAGAGCTCTCCTTTAGATACTGAAAGGCCGCTATCAGATCTCCCTGGAGCCTTCTCTTCTCCAGGCTGAAAAGCCCCCGCTCTCTCAGCCAGTCCTTGTAGGAGAGGTGTTCCGTTCCTTGGATCTTTTTTGCAGCCCTCCTCTGGATGCTCTCCAACAGGTCCATGTCTCTCCTGTGCTGAGAACTCTGCATCTGGACACATCCTTTATCATCATCTTCCTTCAAATTGAGTGAATTTTATTTATCTATCAAGGGTGAAGAATGACAAACAGGGTAATGATGACAGTTAGCAGAATAAAGTATTAAGCAATGTGAAAGATCATTCTGAAACATCTCAGCTGCCCAAAACTCAACATCTCCTCCAGCTGATGATCCTGCTTTTGTTTCTTCAACTTCCACACCATACACACTGTCCTCATGTATGTAAATTGTACTTAAGTCCATCTATGTATCTCCCATCTGTAACAGTTATTTTTTGGGGAAAAAATTGCTTTGGCATCTGTTGACTTGTTGATTACTGCACTTTTTAGGAACACTATCATCATGGATGGAGAGGAAAGCCTGTATCAAGCTACCCAAAGGGATAACAGCTTTGTGAAGTTGTGGTAGATGAAAATAGGGTTACACTAGTATTTGTCACCATCTTCCTAAATCTGCTGATAAATGGAAGTAAATAATCTTTTACCACCTCAGGCAAAATGGACCAGCTCATTTTAATCCATCAGTGAAGGTGATATCAGCTAACCTTCTTGTCTTTGCTGAGGGGATAGAAGCACTCTAACATGGCTTTTCAGGAACCTGTAAAGGCTCCAGATGATGGACAGTGCTAACCAGCTAACAGCAGTACAGCTAGAGCTGAAAGTGAATATTTTCCTAAGGATTTATAGCAACAATCCTTTAAAGTTGACCTTTCCTAACAGTAGGAAGCAGAACAAACTACAGAGGGAATACAAACCCTGTTTATTTTGTTATTGTTATTTTTCTTTTTTTTTTTTCTTTCTTTCTTTTTTTTTTGTTTGCTTAAAGGATTTGGAACAGCCAAAGACAGTAACTGAAAGCACTTACCTGCTGATGTAGGGTGCTCGGCTACTATAACGAGTATTACAAAGACTCATGAATTCATGTTTCTCTTAGCACCTGAGATCATTGTGCTGCAGGGTCTCTGATTGCTCCCTCTCCTATGTGATAAAGGAAGAATACCAAGTTTTAATGTCTCTTTTGAAAACATAGGCCTACTTTATTTTTAGGACACACAAACACAAGTAGGAGAAGGCACTTCCCATCATCTTCATACCACATGTTCCTAGAGAGCTCAGTGTTTGTAAAGATTTTTTTCTCCTATCTGTATTTACACAGGATAAATGTAATTAGAGGTTGGGATAAATAAGGCTTTAAGCAAACAAAATAACCCAGCAAAGAATTAAAGCTATCTTTAGCAATTCTTGCTGCATTTCTTGTTCCAGGAAAGAAGCAACCCAGTCTTTACTGTTGTGGCACCACAAGAAGTACAAGTACAACAGCAGAGAAGTTGGGCTGATGTCGGTGTTTTCCATGACAATAGTTCCTGGAGACAGTCTTTTTAGCAGTCGGGTCTTATTGCAAGATTGCAATTCTAGTACTGGTGAGAAAGAAAAGAGAACACACACAGACGCTTTCTTCTGGGAAGTGGGCAAATGGTGGTCTGGTTTTCTTCCAGCAAACAAGCTAACAGCAGCTAGATTTCAGTCTGCTGTAGAGATTTCTCACAGGCAGATTCTCCCTCAGTGGAATCAGGTTAACTCCTTTTGCTTGTTCAGTGTTTTCCTTAATACTGCATTACTTTATGCTGGAAATGTTAAGTGTTTACAATATGGTTAAAGACACCTCCAAAACTGCAAATTTGCAGATTTTTGTACTGAGATATACAGTGACCTCTGAGTATACAGAGAAATAAGCGCTGCATTATCTCCAATTATGGAGACAAAAATTTTCAAAACATGGAGTCTAAGAGAGAGATTACGGATAGCATGATGCAGATGCTTCTGAGTCGCTATGTACTGAAGTAGTTCAAGCTGAGCTGCACTTTTTCATGTTAACTTTGGAACTTGGAAGTAGGTGTTGTACAGCAATCCTTCTGGCTACTCCTCCCCAGTACTGCGTGGAGGATTTGTTAGTCTATGGAACTAGGAAGCTAGGGCTTGTTCAAAAATTCACACAGTGCTGGGAGAAAATAAATAAGCCTTCTGGAAACTTAAAGGCTAGAGGAGAAGAGCAGATTAACTGGTTTGCAGATTAACTGTGCTACAGACAAATGCTAGTCTGATTGAAACTACCAGGATTTATTAACTAAAGACAAAACTATGTTGTATGACTATGCTGCTGTTAGGGCATAGTCATTAACCTGTTTTTGACAGGTTAATCCCTGGAGCTCCAGAGACATACCTACAATACACTGGTATTGTCCCATACTGTTCTTCGGAAGAAGTTTCTTTTAACAAGAGCTTTTAAATACAAGCTTTGTCTAGCTGTTGTGCATATGGAGGGAAAAAACCAATAGTTACGATGGAAGAAAGTAAAAGACAGGCAAAAATTAAAAAAAAAAAAAGAAGAGATGGGGGCAGAGTCTGTGAAACAATGAGAAAAAGACTTCACTGTTTTCAGATCTTCTTTCTCATAGGATTCCAAAATATTTCAAGCGATGTTTGATTCAAATGTCAAAATTGAAGGCCAATGGTTGGTTGGTTTGCATTTTTGTTTTTAAAAAAGCATTTTTATGATGAAATAATTTTTATTTAAAACAAACAGAACTCATCTCTGGCAGAAGATCCTAATTTGGAATACATGATCTGATGTCCTTATCCACCTCCATGAAGGCCAAACCAAAGCAATTCAAAATGTTTTGTCAAGAGTCAGTCTTCTAAATACACTTTACACCAAAGATCCTCTATCTCACAGGTATTCCCTCCCTCACATTCTAAACTTGAGAGTGAAAAACTCTAAGTTTCTTTTCTTGGCATCTCTTCCTACCTTTCCTCCTTTCACACACATTGTTGTCTCTTTAGGAGATACAAGACTTACATGGAGCTTTGAAAATTGAAGTAGGGGTGACTTTGTTTTGCTGTCTTACTTACACGACTAAATCTAAATGCTGTTGCCAGTTATTTATCTGGAAATAGCTCTAAATGGAATGATTCAATTCATGCATCTGGTACAGATTCAGGGAAACTGAGAGGCTGAACTTGATCAGATTTTCACCAGTTAAAATGTACTGAGCATTTTAGAACATTTTAAAAAGCAATTTGCCTAATATAGGTCAATGTAAAAGCTCATGTAATGACAAGAAAAAGTTATTTTGGGATATTGTCTATCAATTCTAGACTACCTTTGTTTAGCAAAAAAAAAAAAAAAGAAGAACAGAAGAGACATGCCACAGCGCTTATGCATGAAGACAGTGAATGCTTTTTAAACAAAAGAATCAGCATGAGAGCTCTGAACATATTATAAAACTAAAATAATGAAAAATTCTATTGGAGTCTTAAATGTTTATTGTGAAGCTGAACCTAATTCTAGCTTTGACAGACTCAAGACTGTTTACCAAATAAGGCAGCAGATTGCTTAGTTCCTTGAGATAAGCCATTTATTTCAGTATTGTTAAACAAGAATTCAATCAACCCAAACTCGTCATATTTAGAACCAGCTGTTCAGAATTATTCTCCATAGTTTTCACACAAGTTTTCTGGATTCCAGCAAAAAAGGTAGGAAAAGTCTTTTTCCCCCCCATATTGTCTATAATGATTACAGCATAGCAGCTATTTAAATTAAAAAGTCAACGGCTTCTAATTCTGCCAGAATACCTAACGGATAGCATTGAAAACACCTTTTTCAGAATCAAATTCAGCCTATGAATTAAAACTAATTTGGCAAAGAGAAATCCTTAAACCTAGATAGTTTAAGGATGTCGTACAATAGTACCTGGATATTACTGTCCCAGATATTCTAGGAAAGATTCATAGAAAAAGAAGTTCTTCTGTGTCACAGTGAAACAGATGAAGGAATCAGCCCAAGACAGAGCATTAAGTGCAATGTTAATTAAGTTAACTGATGTTAATTAAGTGCAACTGTGGCATTCCCTGGTTCAAAGATTTAGACTTATGTACTGGACATCAGGAGTAGCATTTGGGATAAATGACTTCTGCACCTCCATGTAATAAAGAAGACCATACTGAATAGTAAGAAAGTTTTTCAGGAAGAGGATTGTTCTGAGTACCTGTAAGATGACCTGGTCATGATTTAAATTCCTGAGAAGGCTGTAGGATATTGCAGTTGGACAGTAGATGAGGATGACTAGATAAATATCTGAAATTCAGAAGAGCCAGGCCAAAATGATAAATAATTCAACTATAGAGAAGAACAACTGTATTTCTTGGCATGAAATATATGAAAAGGAGCATCCTTTTATTGCTACAATGAAATGAAATCATGGGCCATGTGTTCAGAGATTGATCACATATTCAAGAGTTTTCTGAACCAGGTCTTCGTAGTCACACGTTCAAAGCCCAGAAAAGCATTTTTGGAAAATATTAAACAGATAACATTTTTTACTTGAACTGAAGCATAACCTAATACAACTATCTGTATTTCAATTGGTGTTTTGAGTTTTAGAGGACAGAGAGATGTCAACATCTAACTCTGTTAAATGCAAGAAATAGTTCCTTGTGAAAAGAAGGAAGAGAGAGAATCACAGAATCACAGAATTGCAGGGATTGGAAAGGACCTCTAGAGATCATTGAGTCCAACGCCCCTGCCAAAGCAGACTCCCTACAGCAGGTCACACAGGTAGGCATCCAGATGGGTCTTGAATATCTCCAGGAAAGGGGACTCCAAAACCTCCCTGCGCAGCCTATTCCTGTGCTCCGTCACCCACACTGTGAAGAAGTTCTTCTGCATATTGGTGCAGAACTTCCTATGTTCCAGTTTGTGGCCATTTCCCCTTGTACTGTCACCACACACCACTGAAAAGAGTCTGGCCTCATCCCTTTGCCTCTCACACTTTAGATATTTACAGACATTGATAAGATCCCCTCTCAGTCTTCTCTTCTTCAGGCTGAACAGAGCCTAGTCCCTCAGCCTTTCCTCATAAGGGAGATGCTCCAGGCCCTTTATCATCTTTGTGGCCCTCTGCTGGACTCTTTCTAGGAGGTCCCTGTCTTTTTTGTACTGGCAAGCTCAGAACTGGACACAGTACTCCAGGTGAGGCCTGACCAGGGCAGAGTAGAGGGGGAGGATCACCTCCCTTGACCTGCTGGCAATGCTCTTTTTAATGCACCCCAGGATCCCATTGGCCTTCTTGGCCACCAAGGCGCCCTGCTGGCTCATGGCCAACCTGTTGTCCACCAGGACCCCCAGGTCCTTCTCCGCAGAGCTCCTCTCCAGCAGGTCATCCCTCAACCTGTACTGATGCATGTGGTTGTTCCTCCCCAGGTGCAAGACTCTGCACTTGCTTTTGTTAAACCTCGTTAGGTTTCTCTCTGCCCAACACTCCAGCCTATCCAGGTCTCGCTGAATGGTAGTGCAACTTTCTGGTTTGTCAGCCACTCCTCCCAGCTTTGTATTGTCAGCAAACTTGCTGAGCGTGGACGTTATCCCTTTGTCCAGGTCGTTGATGATGATGCTAAACAAGACCAGACCCAGAACCAACCCCTGGGGAACACGGCTAGTTACAGAGAAGAATATGTCTTTCAACTTAAGGCCGTTGGAACACTTGTTCAGAATCTCTGTTCAAGCCCCTGGATCCAGGCAAACATGCTCTTCAACTACATTTGTACAAGCTAGCAAAATTTTTGTTAAACCCTCTGAAAACACAGACCTGACCAGATGAAGTTGTGATTAACTGTCACAAAATAGGTGGTTTTCTCATTTTAAATTAACCAGACAGAAGAATTAGCTATTGAGGAAATACCCTGCAAAAGCAGAATAGAGTTCTTTATGCATACTACACATTGGCAAGACATCAAAACTAAAATGTCAGAAAAAATTATAGCAATCCAGGCAAATAGAAAAAAAAATCTAGTCAAAGACTGATATAAATAAAAATTCAACATGTTAGACAATTACCATATCCTCTTGGAAGATTCACACTCTTTGAAACAAATCCAGACAAAAGTATAAGAAAATCTTGAGATACATGGGACGGTAGATAAAAAAATAAAACAATAAAATACAGATTTTTCAAATTATAAAACCCAGTCCTGGTTAGGCAGTCAATTTTCTTTCTTGGCAAAACTTTCCTAAGGCTAATTTTGAATATCATCCATAAGTATTCTGTTCAGCTACATTGCAAGAGGAAAGAAAAAAACTAGAAAAAAAAACCTCACAGCTTGAACAGCTGAATCATCAAGATACTCTCAGAGAAGGACTGAAGTTTCATAGTGTGATTATGTTACTGTAATACTGAGATATAAAAAATGGTGTGTGTATACATTTATATAATGGTTGGCAAAGTATCACAGCATGATCTGCTCACCTTTACCTGTTCTATTCACTTATACGACCCGTAGATAAAGGCCTGAAATGGAATACAAGTGCTGCTCTGAAAGTAATGTCTTATTTTATTATGTTGACCCATGCCATCAGAAGTGGATGTTGGTGGTATGGCGGTAGAGGTTGGACCTTCCCACCAATATTCTGTTACAATTTGTTGCTATGCAACAAATGGCAGCAGAGGGGCAGTCTGACAAAATGATGTCTAACATGGAAGTGCATATGAAGCAAAGGTGTGGAATTGAATCCATCCATGCAGAAAAATGGCACCCATAGACATTCATTGCTGAACCTTTCTGGAGACCAAACAGTGGATGTGAGCACAGTGAGGAGGTGCTTCTGTGTTGCAGCAGTGGTGACAAT
>WBMW01003268.1:132733-323111 GCA_013396635.1 Penelope pileata | reverse complement strand
GGGGCTGATTGTGCGCACAGACACGAAAGGGGGCGGGGTTCCCTACGCGCCTGCACAGGGCACACAGAGAAGAAAGGGGCGGGGTTTCCGGTGCGCTTGCGCAGTGCTTGCTTTGCCTCACGCGTTGAGGGGAGGTGTGAGGGCGGCGGCAGCGGAGCGTTGTGTGCTGTTAGGCGTTTGCTGCCTGGTGAATGCGCCCTTTTCAGTCTCTGATGTGCGTCTCAGGCCTTTTCTTTCAAATAGCTGAATGTCTGAGGTTTGCTGTGCTGCTACCAGGCTGTGTTGTTTTGGGGTGAGAGCCCCATTGTGGGGCTCACGGAACTCTGCTCGGTGCTGTAGTGTCTCCCCGGGGCTCCTGCGCTTAGGAGGTTGCAGCTGTGGAAAGAGGCCCGTTGTGGTGTGTGGGGATCGAAAAGCATGGGGTGTGGTGGTTTTGCTCTGGAGAGGGAAAAGTGAATCCATCAGAGTGCTGGGCTGTGGGTGCGCTGGGGTCAGTGTGTGTACCTGGTGGGGTTTTGTTGTTTTTTTTTCGTTGGAAGTGTCTCAGTGTGATAGTGTTAGCTTTATTGGGAGAGGATTAAGGCCAATTTTTAAAAGTGAGGGATGTCTGTTCTCATCTGCGTAGCCCGCTCCTCCCGGCCAGCAGGCGGCGTCCTTTCACACCTCCGCTGTACTCGGCGCTGCCGAACTGAGGGCGGTGTCGCTTCCTCCGTGCCGCCAGGGGGCGCCCGGCGCGGCTGCACAGCCCCGCGGCCCATCCTGACGGAAGCGGAAGCGCCCGGCAGGGCGGCGGGGCAGCATCGCCGCCGCGGAGCGCCGTGCGTAGCGGGGCAGGGTGAGATCCGGCATTCACGGTAACGCGGCCCCCGCCCTGCGGGGCGCTGCCGGGAGCGCTGGACTGGTAGAGGACCTGGAGGAGGTGGGGAACTTGTCCCCGGGCAGCCTGGCTTGCCGCCCCCGGCCAGGCCTACCCGCTGCCCCCGGTGACGGAGGGCTCCCCCCGGGCTCTCCCCGCTTCCTCCGGTCGCACGGGCAGGCCCGCGGCTGTTAGCCCCGCTCGGAGCCGGCCTGCTCCTCCGGCACGGCCCTGCGGTGAGGCGGAGGGGGAATGCTCTCCGTGGCAGAAGGAGGCTGTGGCGAGCGCTGGGGCAGATGCTCGCGTTATCCCAGGCCACGTCCTCTTGCTGGGGGCACTTCTCATGCCTGGTTGCCTCTTAAGGCTGCTCCTCTTCGTTTTCTCTCTCTTTTCTTGGGAGGGCTGTATGAGAAGTAGGTCAGGTTGATGTACTGGCATCTGCACGTAGGTGGGGAAAGGGGAATTTTCTTTATTGGAATTCTGCAAAGTAGGTGAAAGTTTTCTGATTCAGGTTTGAAGTGCGGTGCCTATTTTTTAGCTTACTCTGAGCAGAGCACTGTGCTGTCTCTGGGGCTGGGCTTGCCTTCCTTTGTTGCTGTGTTTAAAGTTTGATCTATTTTTGTACAGCAGATAGCTCAGACAGAAGAAACACCTGTTTGTTGTGTTTGCAGAGGTGAAAACCAGCTTTTGATTGAGACTTGTGCTGCTCTGCTGTTAGCATTTGGTGTTAAAATGGGCTCAATCCAAGTTGCATGCATTCTTTCTCTCCTCTGTGAAGAGAGATCTCAGCTGCTGTGCAGAGCAGCAGGAGAAGCTGATCCATCAAGGAACTGTGTCTGTGGTAGCTGTGCTGCCCATGCCTTGAAATTTACTGCTCCTCTGGAGCCTGTTTGCTTGATTTGTTTTGTATTAGTGTTTTTGGCAAGCTCAGGCCACCAGGCTCTGCCTCTTCTGTAGCAGCACACCAAACAGTTGTACGGCCTTTCCATTTTATATCTAGAAGAAGAAACTCCTTTTGAGGTCTGACAGTCCTCACACCTTGGTGTCTCTGTTAATGATTACGTGTAGGAGTTTGGAGCTGGGGTGCTTTTGGAGTTGCTCTCAGATCAGGCTTTGCAGTGGAAAGGCTCCGTTTCCTCCTGCCAAATCTCGGGGCTGTTTTGTCTAGCCTAGATATGCTTTGTAAAGCAGAGCTAACTGCAGGAAGAAGTATCTGCTAACTGAGCACCCTGTTCAAGAGGATAAGATGTTCACTGTGGATAAATTGATTTAGAAAATGCTCTTTTCACTGTTTCACCTTCTAGTGTGGCCTCATACCTGTGTAAGGATCTCACCCATTCGGTGTTTGTAATAGTGTGCCTGGGGTGATATAAAAGTGATGGCATTGACCCTTCATAGACCCTTCAGAGCTTTGTTTGAAAGGAGAGACAAACTTGAGAAATTGTAGGGGAATAATGCTTGCCCAGCCCCGCTGTGTATGGTCATTTGGTTCAAAATCAACTGCTGATACCATGTCCTCTAAGCAATTGGTTGTCCCAGCTCTTGCTACAGTCCCAATCTGCCTTTATCCTGATAGCAGTGTAGCAAGATGTTCATGCCGTTCACGGGATGGAAGAAGGAAGTATGAGCTTAACAGGGAAAGATTTATCCCCTTCATGAACTGAGAAAGGCAAGCAGCAATAAATCTGTGGATCTATGAAATTATTAGTCCTCTTCTGAAAGGCTGAGTGATGGCAGCCTGTTTTTCACAGCAGAAATCTGTCCTCTTCCTTTCAATTTTTTTTCTTTTCTGCATGAAGTATGGGGTTTCTTACAGCACTTCTTCTGTGTTGTGTTTTGGGAATGTTGGCTGGAAGGCAGAGCTGACCCTGTGGTGTTATTTCTCTTCCAGAAACATGCAACATGGCAGCAGCCATGGAAACTGAACAGCCAGGCCTTGAAGTCTTCGAAGCTGCGGGCTGCGAGGAGCAGGTGCAGAGAGAGGAGCAGCCAAAACTGGAACCTTTCTATGTAGAGAGACATTCCTGGAGCCAACTTCGGAAACTGCTCACGGATACACGGAAGTATCATGGGTATATGATGGCAAAAGCCCCGCATGACTTCACATTTGTTAAGAAAAATGATCCTGAAGGACCTCATTCCGATAGGATCTACTATCTTGGTAAGTTTGCTCGCACAGTTTGTGTCTTGACTAAACAGTCACTGCAGAGGTTGTTTGGATTTGACTGTTCCCCATTGTGCACCTGGCTCCCTCTGGGCTGATCCCCATGTGCCTTGGCAGGAGCTATCAGAAATCTGAATAACACTGGGAGAGATGAGCAGGAAGGGGGCATTCAAACCTTCCTAAAGACGTGTTATTTTTGAAACACAAGCTGTATCATGCTGTATTCCAGCTAGGGAAAACAGCAGAAATTTCTGAATTTAAAAGCTTATAAAATAAAAAGAACCCCCCAGCCTTCAACAAGACAGGGTTTTGCTTCAAGCAGCATATGGTAAGCCTGGCTGTAGTTCTTTGTTCTCTGCCTCCTCCGTGACTTGCATTTTTGAGAAGCAGAGAATTCTGAGTGTGAGGCTGCAAAGCAGGGACTGTCAGTACTTCCTCTGTTAAGAAGGGCCTGTGAAACTGTTTCTCAGCATCTTTTGAGTGTTTGGATTATTGTCATAAAGCTAGTCTGTTTGATTTTCTTCTTTCTTTGACAACAGCAATGTCTGGGGAGAACAGGGAGAACACGCTCTTCTACTCTGAAATTCCAAAAACCATAAACAAAGCTGCTGTCCTCTTGCTTTCCTGGAAGCCTCTCTTGGATCTTTTTCCGGTGGGTCCTGATTTCTTTCTTACTTTTTAGCAACATAGCAAGGCTTTGTGGTTGCACCTATAATCAATTACTGTGGTCTTAAATGTTTTAAAATTCTCTTTGTATTTGGCTAACTCTGCAGCCGTCTCAAAAACAAGCACAGCTTTCTCATCTGTTTTTGGAGTTACAGCCTGTGTGTGTCATAAAAGCTGTGTGTGCTGGTTGATTTCTCCTTTGCCACCAGAGACTGCAAGTGCTAATTTGCATCAGATTCTCTGCTGTGAGATCCTGGGGATTGCTGGAGGAGTCTGTAGTCTCTGATAATCGCTGCCTTGCAGGGAGAAGCAATGAGTCCCCCTGAGGATCTATCTGTGGCTCCATGACTCATGCTGAAGCAAAGGACATCTTTTCCACTTGGGGATGCGTGTCCCCTTCTCACCTCTGTGCAAAACAAGCCTGCACGGGTGCCCCATGCACCATAGCAGGCTGGAGAAGGCTGTACAAACCCTGTGTGGAATTAGGTGTGTTGTTTTCCCCATGTTATTTCCTCAGGCTGCGTGCCAGACGTAAAATTCATGCTGTGCTGTCCTCCCACCAGACCAGTCACCACACATCTTTGCAAAAGTTAGCAAAGGGTGGCCTACTCATTCTAGAAATAACAGACCCTTCTGTCTGATCTTTCTCATAGCAGTGTACATTGGAAATAATGCCAGCCTTGCTAAGGGAGAAGTGGCTCTTGGGTTCACAGTTTTGTGGGATCCGGTCAGGGCCTGCACCTGCAAGCTCTGACAGCAGAGGCCCAAGCAGGTGTGGGCTCCTGGCTGCCAGCAGGATTCTGGAGGAGGAGGGTGTCTGCGCAGCCATCTGCTCCTGGTAGCTTGGCATGCAGGAATGCTCTGACGGTTTAGTAAGACATGCAGAGCAGAGGTGTTGATGGTGCTTCTCTGCTCGTATTCAGGCCATCCTGGACTATGGGATGTACTCCCGTGAAGAGGAGTTGCTACGGGAGAGGAAGCGAATTGGCACCATCGGGATCGCCTCCTATGACTACCACCGAGAAAGTGGCACCTTTCTGTTTCAGGCTGGGAGTGGAATTTATCATGTAAAAGATGGAGGCCCTCATGGATTCACTGTAAGTTTACTCATCTCTGTCTGTCTTATCATGGTGCTTCTTGCCTCTGGCTAGAAGTTCCTTTGGTTTGCAGTGAAAGTTTGCAGTAGCATCAGCTACTGCTGTACTGGCATGGCAAGTTATTGCTGTGCTGGAGGGGCAGGTAGCCGTAACAGTCCTTGGAACATGGAGAAGTCCTCCTTAGGGATGCATTTCCATGGTTGTAGTAACTTGGAGAATTAAAAAGAAATGGTAGAAACAGGGGTGGCAAGACAGGACACCAGATGTTGCTGATTTTTCGTAAGGAGCGTTACCAATACAAAGCAACATGAAGGCTGTGATGCTCTGTACTCTTTCATGAAGTCAGAAGTTATATCAGAGGCAGCTTGTGTTCACAAGCTGTGGTGTGGAGGTCAGTGTTCAGCAGTCAGCGCTGTACGTGATACAAGACTTGGCTGTAGAACTTTCAGAAGCAGCCTTTGCTCTTTGCTGATGCCAGACTTCAAAGCTGAAACCATTTCTTGTTGTTATAACAGATGCTGGATGTTTGCCTAACCCTGTTGGCAGGTGGAATTTACCGTATCTTGAGTTGGTTTTGGAGGACAAGATGGCTATGTGTTCTTCCTATCCATTTTTAGGGTGCTGTTTTTAAGAGTGTGCTGGGCTTCTCTAGGCAAGCTGCCTTCTGATTTGTGGTTAATCCTCAGCATTGGTGAAAGACGTCCTGATGGGATCTGTGTGACTGTGGTAGAAGCACAACATTCCCTATAAAATATCTGCTAGTATTTTTGTTTTGAAATTGGATAGATTGCTCTCTTGTATACTTGTTTGAAGTCAGCAAGCATACTCCTGTAGTTATAGAGACCTTCTGGTAATCCAGTTCAGTTTCTGCATGTTTCTCTTTCACTACTTACTGCTGTTTTCTTCTTTCAAACAGCAACAGCCTTTAAGACCCATTCTGGTGGAGACCAGTTGTCCAAATATCCGGATGGATCCCAAGCTTTGTCCAGCTGATCCAAACTGGATTGCCTTTATCCATAGCAATGACATCTGGATATCTAATATAGAAACCAGAGAAGAAAGGAGGCTAACATTTGTGCACAATGGTAATTCATCCTGAATTTAAATCTCTGCACCTCCTCTGCCCTTACTCTTGCTATACTGAATTCAGCAATGGCACTGGGGTTTCTTCCGAAATCTGAGGAATGGCCACTGTTTATTTCACCTGGGATTTGATTGTCATGTTCTACGTTTCATCCAGTGCAAATATTGTAGAATAACTATTTTCTCTGTGAAACTGGGAAAACTGGGAAAATCTGGCTGAATGAGTTATTTGTTGAAGACATATGGAAAGACTCTTCTCCTGAAACACACAGCACTTCTTTTTGTAAACTGAAACAATTGTTTTTGCATGGAGTAGCTGTGGGTGGAGTAGAGCTGGAGGAAGGTTTCTGTCAGTGGAGTCAGGCAGCAGGGCTTTTTAAAAACAACGTAGACAGTTTCTGAGTAGCACTGTGGCTTCTGCTCGTGCCCTCATACTCAGTCACTTAGATTTGCACTTCTAGCCCTCTCCAAATCTGTTTTAGACATGTATCCTAGAGGCAGGAGAATGAAAAACTAGGGATAAACCACTTCTTAAAAATCTGTTGCAGTTTGTAATTGAAGTATGATTAGTGTATTTAAACTATATCATTTAGTTCTTAATTAAAATTTTTGACACTTCATAATAGTACTTCAGCTTATTTAACTGCTAGTTATTAAAATATTATGTAAGTACATTAAAAATAAACTGTAGCAATGACTCCTTCTCAGATGATAATTATTTATGGAGCGCTGCTAAGTTACCTCCAGGGTAACAGGAAAAATATTGAAGCCCTATAGATATGTCATCGTGTTGAGATGTTATGTAAGTCTGTTACTTTTGAGCTGCACTGTGAATGAAATGCTGATAAGTTTGTTTTTCTGAATGTTGGTACTTGCAGTGTCAGCTTTCAGAATTTCTTTTCTTTGATTTTCTTAAAAGTTTTGGTTCCAATTCACTAAGCTCAGGTAGAGAGAATGCTTTCTTTCTTGGATGAGCCCATGGAAAATTGAGAGACTAATTGGGTAGGAGTAAGAAGGGAGGATGATGGCTTTCCTTTCCTAAAAGAAGCTGCCGTGTCAGAGAGGATTAGGTCTTCCCCAAATAAATCAACAGAGCGGAGTGGAAGCAGAAAGCAATTCTGCTGAGAAGCCAGATTTATCGTCGTGTAATTGTTCCCCAGGGGTTGAACTTAGGCCATGTTTGGGATAACAGAGAACTGATTTGATTCTGCAGTACATCATGAACTAATTCTTTTGTGTCTTTTTTTAGAACTTGCCAACGTTGAGGAGGATCCAAAATCTGCTGGCGTGGCTACTTTTGTGCTGCAGGAGGAGTTTGACAGATACACTGGCTATTGGTGGAGTCCAAAGGCAGAGCCAAGTAAGCGTGTTGGATCCAGTACGTCTGACAGGCACAACCAGTGGCCCCCATGCTTCAGGGATAGTTATTTTTTCTTGTCTTTATCCGGGATAGGAACCTTATAGTTCAAAAGGGACTATGAGTCCTGGCAGTGGTGGGCATGTTAGAGTGGCCTCACTAGCACAAGTTCCTGGGGGAAGAGACTTTCCTTCTCATTATAGTGATAGGAATTGTAAGAGACTTGGTCTGTTTTGCTTAATGAAACAATCACAGACATTCCTTCATCCATCCAACCTGCTCGTTTTCTTGAGAAAACACTGGTGTCTGCAATAACCAATGAGGAGAGTTGCTCTGACCAGGAAACATTGATTTATTTACAGCACTGAATGGGGGTAAAGTCCTTCGAATTCTTTATGAAGAAAATGATGAGTCAGAGGTGGAAATTATTCATGTCACGTCGCCGATGTTGGAGACGAGAAGAACAGATTCCTTCCGGTACCCCAAAACTGGTGAGACCCTGATGACCTTGCATCTCTGTTTCTGGGAGACACATTTTATCCCATATGCTTTAGACCAGTGGCTCCCCTAGCCTAGAGCAGGGAGCTGTTGTAGGCATGTCGTGTACTCCTTGAATTAGTGTCCAGGGAATGGAAATACACATGGAAAAACTTCTGCCCTGGAGGTTAGATTAGTCAGTGGTGGCTGTGTTGATTTTCCAGCCATGAGGTTACTAAGAGCTCAGGCTCTGGGTCTCTCTGAAGTTGGCAGAAACCCTACCTGATTGTCGCTATTTTGGTGCTGCTGTCTCAGATCCTGGCACAGAGAAGTTGATTCCTGTTACAGCCCGGTGTCTCTGAGGGAATAGCTGCAGAATGATACCACTTGGGGCTTTTTTGTGCAGGGATTCTATTTAGCTGCTGGCAGTGCCCTGGTAGCTCAAGTTCTAAAGGACTCTGGTCTCCATGAGAGCTGTTGGACTTGGAAATTTTGCTTGCTTACAGCCTAACAGGAAAATCCCCTGCTGTCATTTTCAAACAGTAAATGATGTGAAGGCTTTAACAGTAAAGGAGCGAGGGCAGGCTTGAAGCATATCAAGTGGAGTGCTGCTGGAAGTGAACAAATGAGACTCATGCAGACCTGCTGAGCAATTCACTGTGGTGTGTCAGGTGTATAGGGCAAGTTTGAACAAGCTGACCCTTGCTCTTCTGAGATTTCACTGCTGTTTCAACAGGGCACGTTGATCACATTTAACAAAGTAGTTTACTTTTTCCTGACTATCCCAGGTCTCAGAGTTAGCTTTAGGCCTTGTAGATTCCCTGATCCTCTGACAAAAGTTTTCTGTTTATGATTCTGATCTGCTGCTCCTTTCAAGGAGCAAGAAAGGCTGTGTTAGCCTGTGAAGTAAGAGAGAGCTCCATGTTTTCCAGTGCTACTGTACACCTAGATTTCTGAGAGTGTTTTGTCACAGTGCTGAGTCTACACTGTTTTGGAAAATCAGGCAGCCAAAGCCTAAATTCCTTTGAAGAGAACAAACAAACCGGATTTTAATCTTTGGCCCCAGTTTTCTGTGTGAGCCACGTGGGCAGTAGCTCTTTTCTGTGAGTTGTTATGAGGGCAAAACCTGAGGTAGTGTGTTACCAGGGAGAAGATAAGTACTTAAACAGGCCAACACTGTGGCCCAAAGCAAGTCATTTCACCTCAGTGCATCAGTTTTTGTGTAGAACTGTGCTGATGAGGTACCTCACAGCGGCATTGATTCTTCTTGGATTGACTGGCAAGAGCTTTATTCTTTTTACTTCTCCTTTGCTGTGGAGCAGGCCCCAGCATTTAGCACTGCAGGTGCTGTACAGCTGCTTTGTGCAGGCTTTTATAGTTAGTTGGATTTCAGTGTTCAGCACAGATAAGTAGTGCACCAGTTTTTATTCAACGATACCAGCCAAGCAGTAAACCAAAGCTTGTTTTGCTGTCCTGATCACTCCTGAGCATTTACTTCCAGCATGCATGCTTTGTCTGTGTGAGAGAAAACTGACTGTGGCAGTAGTGTGGCTCTTGATCACATCTGTTTGCAGGATTACATCCACTGAGTCCGCTTCATGTCTGCAGTCTCTTTTTTCCCCTGCCTGGTTCTGTGCTGTCTCTCACGTATGCACACAGGCTATGTGATCAGAGAGTGTTCTGCTCCTTGCCCGTTCCAGTTCTGTACAGATATCACCACAGTAATCCATAATTCAGGCCTGCCCTCTTGGAAGCAAACAGTTGGTGCTTGACTGCTAACATCTGTTTTTATAGGTACAGCCAATCCAAAGGTCACTTTCAAGATATCTGAAGTGATGATCAATGCAGAAGGAAGAGTAAGTTCCACTTCTGTTTGTTTTCTAGACAAAGTTGATTTCTGTGACTCTTTCTGGTAAAACTCATTTTCCATTTCAGTATAAACAGACTTTCCTTGTTGTGTTAGCTTAATGGCTTATCTGGAGGCAGTGCACTTGGCACATTCCTATGCAGATACTTGATGTCTCTGTGGTCAACAGTATTTCTCAAGGCTGGCCTTCCCCACCATTAGTTGATGAACTCAGCTGCAGAGCAGGGTGTTTTGGGTGTGGACTTCCTTATGTGATAGATGTCTCGATTGGCTGCAGATAATGGGAAAATTTGTTTGCAAAGAGAATATGTCACCTTATACAAGCATGAACATATGGAGTGAGATGAACTTTGCTTTCACTCCAGGAATTTTTAACAAATGCAGAAATTTCCATAGCCCGGTCCAAGGTCTTTGGACAGTTGGGAAATTAATCTTACCAAACAGATGCAGTAACCTCCATACATTATTGGAATCCTCTCTAATCCTGAGCTGCTTTGGCCATCAACACCCACCTTCTGAGATAGTGATGCTGACATCAGCCAGCAGTCAGGGAAAGCTGTGAGGACCCATGGGGCATCACTGTGACTTGTCTGCTCCTGCTGGGGCTGCAGAACGGTGTATCAATTTAGAACCACGTTGATGACTGGATGCTGTGCAGGATGTTCAACATACAGCAATGAAAACACCTTACAAAACAACTTGGTACAAATCACCTTCCCTCTGTATTTTACATGGGAAAACTGATCATTCAAGTGAGTTATTCAAGACAAGTGATGGATTTGGGAGCAGATTCCATATTCCTCAAGTCCCAGCCCTCGCTGTGCTGGCAATGAGCAGCTCTACTGCTATTCTGGTGTCTGGCTACAGGTGGGGTGAATCCCCTGTGCTGAAAGGACCAAACAATCTGAATTGCATGAGCTGCACAGAAGTAGTCTTCTGTGTCCAGACTCATTGTGCATGAAAACTGGTTGTGCGGGTTCATCTCAGTGTCACTGAATTGCTCCTTTGTCAACAGATTGCAGATGTTGTGGATAAAGAGCTAGTTCAGCCGTTCGAGATCCTCTTTGAAGGAGTAGAGTACATTGCTAGAGCTGGGTGGACGCCAGAAGGAAAATAGTGCGTATGTTAATCCTGTCTCTGCTTAGAGGGTTTGGGACAATGCAGTTAGAAGCAGAATGCAATGGTCTCTGTCTTCCTCAAGCTTAAGCCTTCTTTCATTTTTGCATTGCTACAAACGTGTTTGTGTAAAGGAGGTAATTTCCAAAACCCAAACAGTCCTCCTTGTCTCTTTCTCTGATACCTGGCCCTACTGCTTTGATAGTGGGCACTCACAGCCTTTGATGTATGTGTCCTCTCAACATCCCTGTGAGAGAGAGTGCAGTGCTATTATTCCCATCTTACAGATGGGGAACTGAGGCCCAGAGAGGCTAAGTGACTTGCCATGGTCACGCAGGAAGTCTGTGGCTGAGGAGAGAAATGAGCCCAGGTCCCCTAGGCTAGCACCCTAACCACTGGACCATCCTTGCTGACCAGACTTACTGATCAGAAAACCTGCTGTAAGTGCTGCTTACGTTTGCATGTCATTTTTAACCCTGTAGATGATGTAGTACAGTGTTTCTAACTCACGAGAAGCTCCTTCAGAATTACACTTCTCCACTTCTTGAATCTAAAGCTGACTTTCACTTTTTTTTTTTTTTTAAAATGTGGAAGAAATTCAGGGACGCGTTTGTTCCATTGTCTTGCTTTTTTGCAGGATTATTTTTAGAGCTACATGTAAAGTCATCAGAAGTATGGTAGGGTCTGCTGCTAGTTCATTTAGGTGCCAGTATTACTCTCTGTCAGGTACAGATTTAAAGCATTAATATTTTTGTGAGTATTCTGAAACATCAGTTAAATTTTTTCTTCTTCATTATTCCCTCTGATTTTTTTTTTTCTTCTCTTTCTCCATTAAAGCACAGTCCAAATCTGAGGGAATAGAATTAATTAAACTTTTCAACCCTCAGTGCTTATGCAATATTGAAATGAAGTGAAATAGTTATGGAAGAGATTTGGTTTTGTGGGTGAGATTTTTACATGTGGCTTTTTACTTAATCTGAAGTTGAACATTCCTGACTCCCCCAAAATGCCTAGTGGTAATGTGCTTCTTTTAAGGCTTTTCAGATGTCTCTAATGCTCGTTGTATGTTATTTTCTCTAATATCTGTCTCCTCAACAGTGTCTGGTCCATCTTACTGGATCGCTCCCAGACTCGACTGCAGATAGTCTTGATTCCTCCTGCATTATTCATCCCAGTAGAAGATGATGCAATGGAAAGACAGAAACTCATCAATGCTGTACCAGATTCTGTTACACCTTTAATTATTTATGAAGAAACAACAGACATATGGATAAATGTAAGAATTTAAATTTCAGCCTTATCTGACAGTTTATTGTTCAAGACCCCATTTGTAGCACTTGAATGGTGGTGGTGTTGTGCTGTCTAGGAGGGTATTCCTGTTGTGCAGGTTCCGTGCCTTTTCCTAACAGAGATCTGCTCCCTTCTGTGAAGGGGCTCACAGCATGTAGAGAACAAAAGACATCAGATGTGAAAGCAAACCTGCTTTGCTTGAGGCCGCTCGGAGTTCAGAGAGCTGGGAACAGAGCCCAGGACACTGTTGTTCTGGAGCAGCCTCATTCCCACAGTGTCACCCACTGACACTCTCCAGCTTCTTTGTGCAGTTGTGCACCAGCAGCAGTCCCAGCAGATGAAGTATTCTTCAGCCAGTGAAGATGTATCTAGATGATATTGGGGGAACATGTCTCAAGAGTCTGCTGACAGAAAACCCTCCTTAACCATATGTTCTGGCAAAATAGATTCCTGTGTAATGTTTTGGAGGTATTCAGTAAGGCCTATGCTGTGTGAAACTGTACACTGATTTGCTAGGCTCATGCTGTAAAAAGGAGTGCTGTTCATGCTTGTGCAGATCAGTGTCTCCAAAGTGACATCCCGTTGGAGGTGTACCACAGTGCATGGGAGCCTGAGAACATCACTCACTGGTGGGTAGTTGCATCTTTCAGCAGAGAGTGTGGGCACAAAGCCTTCCAGTGAATGGTTTCTGTACAATGAGTGCTCTCTGTAATGCTGTGTTTTCTTTTTAGTAGTAGCATGCGTGGTTTCAGGATGGTGCAGTGAATTGTCCTTTCTCTGTTATTTTTACTTTATTTTTACTGGCTGGAGTTGTTTTTGACTGGCAGCACATACTGTGCAGATAAATGCTTCTGATGCTTCAGAAGATTGTCCCTTGAAGCAGGAGCTGGCACCTTCGTGATGGGGGAGATGATGTCAGTTCATCTTTCTCTAAATAGCCCTTTCCTTCTGGGCTTCTAGACAGCAGTGGACAGAGGTGGCCACTGAACCCTGTCATCTTTAGGTGGCTCTCGTATGCTGTCTGCAGAGCTGGAGCCACCTCTGTATCTAAGCTAGAAAGGCAGGTAAAGAAAAATTTGCTCAATTCATTTTGTGCCCAGGATTTAGAGAGAGGCTAGCAAGAAGCCTGGAGCTGTGCAGCATGTGGCTGCTGTTTGCAGATAGCTCCTGGCTCACCAGCATTGTTGGTTCTCCCAGCAAGTTACAGAGTGTGCTGCGGCCTGCTGGTGTGAATTGTGTTGAGCAGTTAGAGGAACTTCGATGTGTAACTTTAGTGCCGTGGTCCTGCTGTTACCACTGATCCACTGTTCTGTCTCCACAGATCCATGATATCTTCTATGTTTTTCCTCAAACCCATGAAGATGAGATAGAGTTCATTTTTGCCTCCGAGTGTAAAACGGGATTCCGGCACCTATACAAAATTGTCTCACTTCTGAAGGAGAGCAAATATAAACGGTCGTCTGGAGGTCTCCCTGCTCCAAGTAAGTGAAGTTATTCTCTTCCTTTCATTGGGCATTTGCTGCTGACTAGTGAGGAAATAAATGTCTTTCCAGGTGGCAGGGATTGCTGGAAACGTCTGTTGTTGTCCTGAAAAGCACTGTACAGTCATTCCTCTTGAAATTGAACAGGGTTTATTCAGCGTGCCTTAGTTTTAACCTTGATTCTTCCTTGCTGACTAGAGAGAAACTTTCAATAAATCAGATGCCAAATGGCTCCCTGTGATACTGTGAAACACGCTTAGTTGACTGTGATGGGACTGTTTGCTCCCTGACTGCTGTAGGTTAATCATTATAGCAATAACGTTACTATCTCTGATATGAGGGTCCAATGTGTCTAACAGATACACATTGGTTCAAGACTTGGTTTTGGAATTTAAACCCACATAGTCCCTGTCGGCCTTTACAAGCAGATTGTAGCAGGGAGGCTGACAAAGAGCACAGTTTGAACGCTTTGTGAAAAGGTCTGCAGAGGGCCTCCCTGTCTGGGGGGGCCCAGTTGTTAGTCCCTTTAAGATGAACGTATGTGCTTGGCAGCAAAACCTATGATATGGCAACTATTTGGAGAATTCCTATCTGCTCTTAAAAACAATCATGGTATTGCTGTATAGACAGAGATGTTAGCAGGAGAAAATTACTGGCAGCTGTTGCAAGTAGAAATGCAGGCAAAAAAAAAAAAGAAAAGCAAGGACCATGTGCTTTCAAGCTGCAGTCAAAATTTGGCCTTGCTCTATTGCATGGTGTAGCTGTGTGCAAAGCTCCTGGAATATTTTTTCCACAGTGTGTGTTCTTTCATTTACAGTTTCATGCTGTGATACTTTATTTGTTGTGTGTTGAAGGTACTTGCTAAGCTCTGCATACAAAAAAATACGTCTAATTTTACTAGAGGTCCCAGTTTCATGCAACTGTTGGTAGTGGGTTTTTTCCAGAAAGCATTATGTGGGGTTCGTTAGATTCCTATGAATGTATCCAATTACTTTTTCTCACTAAATTTCCCTCATTCCTAGGGAAATTGAGCCATCTTATAGAAGCAGAGCTGCTTCCCAGCCCAAAGCAAATTCCTCCATTTTTGACACCTGAGATACCCTTTGCACCTTTTTCAGTATTAAAAAAGGCAAGAAGCAAGCTATCCAGGTGTCAGATTGAGAGCACCCATGAATCCTTTGATACATAGCTCTCAGGGTGTTAACTAGTAGCAGCCCTGAGATTTGTCTGGGGAGCTGGCAGAGATGTAGGTCCTCTGCAAAGTCAAGTTGCTCTTGGGTTGAGTCTAGCAAAAAAGCTTGGAAGGAAGAGATATCAGTGACTGTGTGTTCTGTACAATGTAAAAGTGTAAAATCTCTGTATGTGGGTTATTTGCAGGTGACTTCAAGTGCCCCATCAAAGAAGAGATAGCCATTACCAGTGGGGAATGGGAAGTGCTTGGCAGACATGGGTCCAATGTAAGTCTCTGCTCTTGCTGCACAGGTATCTGCAAGCAACCCACACGTGCTGGAGGACAGCACTGCAGGGAGGTGGTCTCTGGGGCCTCACAAATAAGTACATGTTGCATGAGGAAGGCTCTGCTCCCTGAGAAGGGCAGGTCCTGCCATTCCTTGGTGTTGACTGTGAGCACGTGGATCACGTGGTTTATTTTGGTCTGCAGTGTGTTTTCATCCTTCTTTACCTCTGATGCACTATTTTGGACCAGAGGCTGTGGTTTTGGCAATGAAGGAGAGCAACACAGGCAGCATTAGGTGGCTTTATTTTCCTGCGTGTTCCTACATGGACCCTTGCTAACAAGGAGTTTTTCCCACTAAGTTCAAGCCTTAAAGAAAAGGAGACAATAATACTGGAACGCATCAATGAGGAAATTCCACATATTCCTTAAGCAGCAAAATGGAATGACAATATCCAGCTGCTGTCCTGGAGTCAGGTGATACTCATTGGAGGGATAAGAATAAATCTGTTAGCTCTGTCTCTTTTTTGCCAGAATACACAATGTTTCTGTTCCGTAAATACACAATGTTTCTGTTCTGTGTAGCCTCTCCATTTGCACAAGCTCTGCAAACTGTTGCTCTTCTAGCTCCAAGCTGGATGAGGTCTTTGAATGAAATGGCAGTTCAAGAAGTGGTTGATTTGTTTGTGTGAGGTGTGCAAAGAGACCATTAGCTGAATCTGTTCGGCTATCTGCTCAGAAAGAAGAGACAATGGATGGATACTTAACATGGCAGCGGTCTATGCTTGGCTGCTGCCATGATTTTGTTCTGGACTGGTTTTTGTATGTCTCAGCGATTTGGGAAAGAGTATGAAGAGTGGGGAGGTGACAGAATAGGGGACAGAGTTATTCACTAAATGATAGTGGAGACTGGGAAGAGTTAAGGATCTGAGGGAGAGAGCTTAGCAGCAACATTTGAAGTGCCAGAGTTGTGGACAGCAAGAACAGTCATTTGGCTTACTTCTTGCAGATTGCTGGACTGTAACTCTAAATTATGAAAGCAGTGGGGGAAGAGTTGGTGGGGAGAGAAGACCTGGGCTTTGTTTTGGCAAGAACACAGATATGTTTTGTATTTGACAGATCTACGTAGACGAAGCCAAGAAACTGGTGTATTTTCAAGGCACGAAAGACTCGCCTTTAGAGCATCACTTGTACGTTGTTAACTACAAGAATCCTGGGGAAGTGAAGCGGCTGACAGAACGTGGTTACTCTCACGCCTGCTGTGTCAGCCAGGTACCCATCTGCCTGTGAGGCCTGGAAAGGCAGGGCTGGCTGGGTGTGTTGTTGTGCTTTATCATCAAACATGTCCTTCATCCATCAGCAGCCGATACTTATGTTGTATTTAAATGCAACAAAACTAGATTTTACACTGTGCTATGCACTTATTTATATTGCATAGTGAGTGTGTAGCTGCCTCTGGCATGTGGAGCAGTAACCTATTCAGCTGTGACTGCTCTGCCCAGAGAAGAATGTGTGACAAGATCCTCATACCACTGTTAGTTTTGCAGGTGTACTTTTGGTTTTGAAGTGTTAATATCTGAATCGTGCTGAGGACTGTAGCTTCTCAGAGTCTTATCTGCTCTCATCATAAAGAAGCCCAGAATTCTTGGCTTAATTTGATTCCTAAATGCCTTTTGAAATATGTGAATACAGAAAGAAATGATCTTTGTGCTTGTACCTCTGTACTGAGGAGTTCAAGACAACATTCTTTTTCTCTGTAGGATTGTGACATGTTCATCAGTAAGTACAGCAATCAGAAGAACCCACACTGTGTGTCACTTTACCGGCTGACAGGACATGAAGATGATGCCGCTCACAGGACAAAGGAATTCTGGGCTACAATTTTAGATTCAGCAGGTAACAGAATTGTTAAGAAACTGCAAAAGGACAGTCGGGAAGGAGTCTAAGATTTCCCAGGCACTACTGATTTCAGATTTACCGTTGTGGTTAATTAGACTTCTCTATGAAACTCATGCTTGTGTGAGAAGTTCTTGGAAGTATAGGAGTGACATTTTCAGCTCGATGACAAATGCATATAAACTCGCCATGAAGGAATTTAGAGTGGAAATTACTAAGTTTCCACTGCCAGTACCTGTAGAAAGAGTAGAAATTACATTTTACTATCAGTAGGGGAGGGGACTAAGTGAGTTTATTTTCTTTTGTGCTCAGTGCCTGTTAAGGAGCATGCTTCTGGGCCTCTGGGGAGGGCTACACGCTTCTTAAGTAGCTGTGTTGCTGTCTGCTCGTGTCTTTGTGAGACAGCTCTTAGGCTTTTATTTTTCCTCTGTGATTCTGTTACCTTCCTGGAGGCATATACCAAATCCTATGCTTTCCATATATTAATACAATGAGTCCTAAATGATGGAAGTAGGAAGGGATGAGACACCTGTAATGTCTGTGTCAGTGGAGAGTAGTTCTGTTTAGAAGAGAACAGGATTGCGAACGTGACAGGCTCTTTGTGTCTTCCCATGGCAGGCCCTCTTCCTGATTACATTCCCCCAGAAGTGTTCTCCTTTGAGAGTTCCACAGGGTTTACACTCTATGGGATGATGTACAAACCTCACAATCTGCAACCTGGAAAGAAGTACCCTACTGTGCTCTTCATCTATGGAGGGCCTCAGGTGAGTGCTGTCTGTTTGTGAGTGGTGAGGTGGGCTTTTCGTATCCATGATGCAGAATGACTTGTTACTGAGGGAAGAGAGTTTAATTCATAGCAGACCACAAGCAGGGAGGGGGAATCCTACAGTAAGGAGGAGGGATTTTGGAAAATTCACGTTGTAAAAATGCATAAAACATAGGAAAGTAAATAAAAACAGTATGAAATTGGATTAACAGGTTTCATCACATAGGTGACTGTGTCATTGTTCCTCCACTCCAGGTGCAGCTGGTGAACAATCGCTTTAAAGGAATCAAATATTTCCGTTTGAACACCTTGGCCTCTTTAGGCTACGTTGTTGTTGTTATTGACAACCGAGGATCCTGCCACCGAGGGCTGAAGTTTGAAGGAGCCTTTAAATACAAAATGGTAAGTGCAGTTCTGAGTCTGGTTCTTCATTTTCAGCCAAAGACAAGTTTAAGTCCTGGTGTTGTCTGAGCTGAAGCACCAATTTAGCTCGGAGACCCGGCATGGTTTGTGTGATGCTGCCTAGTCTGGGGAGGGGAACTGTGTGTAGTTGGGCAGTGTGGAGGTGAGAGAGGAAAGATACTCAGTATGGAATGGATACAGTTTGAATCTGCAAGCTTGTGGTGTGGTTTGTAAGGGGAGCTAGATGATCTCGAAGGTCTATTCCTTCTAATTAAACCGTTCTGTGATCTCTGACTCTCACCAGAAGTATTTTGCTGCTCGTGCAGTGCAGTATAGTTTCATCCATACCATGGCTTACTGCTTAGGGTGGTTCCTGCGTCAGGTTGGAGAGGGTGAATTTATTTGGCTGTGTGTACTGGCAGAGACAGCCTATGCTAGGCTCTGCTGGATTTGCAGCATAGATCTCTGTGCTGGAAGGATGTTTTCAAGCACAGAGCTGGAATTCAGCCTTGCCTTTGTACAGCAAAAAGTAAAAATACTGAGAAAGCTTACTTGTCTCCAAGTAAGGAGATAAATGAAAAAATTAGTTTTCATCTGGTGGCCTAGCACGTGCTTCTTGTCTTATGAAGGAGAGGGGTCATCTTTCTGTACCATGCCTAGTGCAGTGGAGCGCTGGTGTGTGAATGGGTGCTGCATAAATAGAAGCAGCAAAGGTGTAAAGGAAGTTACTTTCAGGAATCCTGAGTATGTAACTTCTGTCTGGAACTAACAGAACTTGACTTTTCTCTCTTCCCAGGGACAAATAGAAATTGATGACCAAGTGGAAGGGCTGCACTACTTAGCATCCCAGTATGACTTCATTGACTTGGACCGCGTTGGCATTCACGGCTGGTCCTATGGAGGCTACCTCTCTCTTATGGCTTTAATGCAGAGGTCAGATATCTTCAGGGTATGTTCATATATTGAGTACTTATTCTGGTGGTGCAGACAGAATTTTTCCCTTAATCATATAACCTCCCTCAGGTGTTCACAGCACAAAGAATTTTGAACTAGCTCCAGACAAGTGGGGACACAGTGCTTTGCCTGTTTCCCTCAAGATTTTTCTAGTTGGGTGAGTTCAGAGGAAAATTGCTTTTTTAGAATGCATTCCTTCCATGGTATTTCTAATTAAGCTTCCAGGCTTTGGTTATCTTTTTGATACTTCACAGACAACAGATGTTAAAATTTATCCACTCATAAAAGCTAGTGCTTGCTTACAAGCCACAGTGCCTTTTTAAAGCAGCATTCGGTGGGTGTTGCAAGAGCATTTATTAGTTTTCTGTGACCTAGGGCCAGTTCTCTGCACTTGTGTTTCTGTCTGTAGCATGGAGGTGAGGTGCGGTTCCCTCGTAAGCCTTGTTGTCACTGCTGGGTTCTGAGAGGTGTCTCAGACTGATGTTCACATTGTCTGGGCTGGAACAGCTGGGTGATTCAGCTTTTCAAACAGAGACAGTGCTACCTGTGCAGCCCCAATAATTAGTACTAATAGAGATGCCTCATATCAGCAAATTGTGTCTGTGCAATTAAGTGCTGCTCTTTCCCGCCTCCCCACGCAAATTTGCAGCCTTCATTCCCAGGGTGGTGGGGTGTGACTGCACTATGCTGGCTTCCCCTAGCTTCAGATGAGCTGGATGTAATCCTGACCTGATGTAAAGGTGCTGTGTTGTCTGTGAGACTTCCTGTGTTGATCTGGGCAGAGCGCTTTTAGCTATCCAGGAAACCTGGCATGTAAGAGAAGTGTGGGGCAGTTCAGGTTGGTCAGTTTTCCTGAAACATCCGAGAGTCTGTTCTTATGAGCTGGGGTGAGGAGGATCAACTGTTTGTCCCATGCAGCTGAACACAGAAGGATGTTCCCTCTCTGGAACTGTGTAAAAAAGCTTTAAGCTTCTTTTATTGCAAGCTCAAGGCTGTTGAGCTTGCAACAACTGTGCTTCTGTAGCTACACCAGTCTGAGGTGGTGTGCTGAAGGTGCCTCATATAGTGTCAGCTGTTGCCTAATTTGTGCCAGCTTAGCTCTTTGTGCTGTGAATCAACCAAGGGAAATGATACTGCTGAAAAACAACACCACCGTCTCTCCCTCCTCTTCTCTTTGCTCCCCTTCTGCCCTGACAGAGTGATTTCTCTGCAGTCTGATCTATTCCCAGATCAAATTTGTAGCAGTGTGTTCTGAAACAGCTGGGAGGGCAGCCTGGCAGTGGGGAGAGGTGCTGGAAGGAGGTGCTTGTGATTGCATGACTTCAGAGCACGGTGGTAAATGGCCAAACAAGTTGGGCAGGTGTCAGAGGCAGAGATGTGTAGGAGCTGAATGTTGCTCTCAGCACCTCTTGTTCTTTGGGGCTCTTCTTGCTTTGCCTAAATCCAACTTCAATACTCTTGGGAGATTGAATCATTACTTTTCTCAAGTCCTTAAGGATTATTTTTACTTTTAAAAATACTTGAGTGGGGAAGAGTCTTTATTTTGTTTAGTTTTTCACTGGTCTTTTTTCACAAGCCTCTCTGCAAGGTGATGGTGTGTGTGCAAGGGGGATTGCTGCTGAAACTGTGTTTTGAACAAAACCCATTTATCACCTGCAAGTCCTGCTGGAGATGTTTAGTGTTGCTTCTGATTTGTCCCTAGGTTCTTCAGCAGCTGCCTAGACACAGGCTATAGCTGAACTCTGCACACACGTATGAGCTGTGGGAAGGAGAGTGAGGAAGGATTGTTTTTCTTTTCCACTGCAGACTGTGGATTGTGAGGAGAGCTTACTGGTGTATTTCAGGCAATTACAGTCTCACTGGGACAGCGATGTGGGAGGGAGGGACAGCCCCCAGGTCAGGATGCCAGGGTTGTTATTCCCATGCTGAGAGCCCTGTTGCACTTGCAGGTTGCCGTTGCCGGAGCCCCCGTCACGCTGTGGATTTTCTACGACACGGGTTACACAGAGCGCTACATGGGCCACCCGGATCACAACGAGCAGGGATACTACCTAGGTTCGGTGGCCATGCAAGCTGAGAAGTTTCCTTCTGAGTAAGTTTGGTTCTGCAGACTTTCCTTCTGCTGTTCCTGTCAGGAATGCTCAAGCCCCGCAGGCAGATATTTATTTCCCTGTTCTCGGCAATTAAATCCTGGAATCATAAATGCTGGTATTAAGACAAAAACAACACTAATAAACTTAATAGACTTGAATGAACATTGGCATAATTACAGACCATTCCAAGTAATCCCTTTTATCCTAGCCATAATTAAAGACTCTAATTTATGTCTGAAGAAGTGACAAACACATCTCCAGTTATACAGTTAGCAGTTTAGAGTCGCATTAGGCTAGACAAAAATCAGTCAGTCAGGATGCTTTCTGCATGCTCTGTCTGTATCCCCGTGATGTGCATATACAGGAAGAACTTGTAGAGGAGGAAGGGGTGAGTTTATGACCAGCTGCAGAGTAATCTACAGTAGTGAAGTCACTCTTTTCAGTGCAAATATTTTTTACTGTTTGCTGTTTTGGAAGGGGGGTTTGTGAAATGACTGGCAGGTTCTGGGATGCTGTCTAGAACTGTTTGTCTCTTGCTTTTCTCAGACCGAACCGTTTGCTGCTGCTACATGGGTTCTTGGATGAGAATGTTCACTTTGCACACACTAGTATTTTGCTCAGCTTTTTAGTGAGAGCTGGGAAGCCGTATGACTTGCAGGTAAGACTAGAACCAGGATGTGAAAATAATGTCTTGTCTCTGAGGAGTACAATACTGGAGCTTGTGTTGTGGCTGGGCTAGGCAGCTTGAGATTCTAGGATAAAACACTACTATTTGAGCCTTTTTTTTTTTTTTTTAAAGAAAGGTTTTTATGAATAAACCAAAAAATTTTTAGGCAAATGAGCAGTTAAGGCTGCTCCCAAGGAGATCTGCAGTTTGGAAGCAGTACTACAGTGTCTGTGCAGAGCAGAGCAGGCTTCTGTAATTATTTAAACTCTGCTGGTTCTGTGCAGGTGCAGCCCAGGTACCATGTTGCAGAACTGGAAGCACACTGCTTTACTTGATGGTTCTGAGCAGGATCTGCCTGTGCTCAGCCAGGGATTGCCTCTGTCTAACAAAAGCTATATCAAAGGGTGCAATGGGTTGTCTCCAGGTTCAGGCAGTAGAGGAGGGGATGCATTAGTTCAACTGCAAACAGAGCTAATGCAGGGAGATGACATTCACGTTGTGAACTGCATGGGCCAGTTTAAATGTTGGTGCCCAAAACGTTTGTGGGTATTGATGACTGTATTTTATATTTCAGATCTACCCTCAGGAGAGACACAGTATAAGGGTGCCCGAGTCGGGAGAGCACTATGAACTCCATTTGCTGTATTACCTGCAAGAGAATCTGGGCTCTCGCATTGCTGCGCTGAAGGCAATGTAACTGACCTCTGCAGAACTCTGCTCAGCTGGCTGTTTTACTGACTGGAGATAAGAAACTAGAGGAAAATAGGATGGAACTTTGCATTTTGGTGCCTGCCACATGCGCACACACACACACACACTTTTTTTAAAAGTAAATTTGGTGCCATACAGGAAATTGAAGGACAATGACTTAATAACTTTAAAGCTTAAGGTGTAAATAAAATCAAATGTCTGCGGTATAATGCAGTACCATGGGTGTTCTCTTGGGGGAGGACCTGCAACTGAAAATGACATACTTCTACAGCACCAGATCTTCACATTTTAAAAGCATTCTGATCTAATTGGTGTATTTTTACAGTGTGTTCCTTGGTATCTTACTACATAATGCTCGAAAATTTAGTCACTACACAGCAAGAATTTACCTGGGTGGTTACAACTTACGTTACATTTTAAATGCTATCATATAGCTTTTATGCTTCATGAAGGGAATGTGTCTCACTCCAGAGAAGCTGGTCACAAGTTAGACACATCCCCTGTCTAGATGCTAATTGTTTTCTAAGGAGAAACACTTTGAAGCTGTCCTGTAAAGGTTTTAAATTTGGATTCAGTTCAGTTGATGATTTCTTCTCTTCCCAGATAAGTCCTCCTTCTGTTTTGTCTTTCAGCAGTTTGATATCCTATCCTGATTGTACTTGATTTCACCTGGGGAAGTGAAATGAAGTTTTACTGTGATGTGAGCATAACAATCTTTTTTTATTCTGAGATACAAACTAATTTAAGACTAAGAGCTGAAACTTTGTAAACTTTAAAACAAGCTTAAAAGCGCAGCCCATTTCTCGTTGATATTTTTCCCTGATGTTCATTCTGGAGCTGTTTTTGCAATACTGTTTTTTACTGTCACATCAGCATGATTATAGATATATGCATCTAAAATTCAGCACTCTGATTCAAAGGTCTACAAAGGATTTGGTGAGGAGAGACCTTCTGAACACTACTTGTCAGGCAATGTGAGCTGTCTAATTGAATTTCCTGCTTTATTCGAGGCACTGTTTCCCAGGCTCTTACTCTGCTCAGTCCTCTGTTCCTGGGTCACTTCTAGCACTGCTGCATAGCATGACTATGAGGCTGTATTTGAGAACCCCCCTTCTGTATAGCTTAAGGTAACCCCTCTAAGCCTAAAGGATATGCAATCCCAGTTGTGTTTTTGTTAGTGAGGTTTTAACAAAGCAGCAGGCTTGGCTAAAAAGCATCTTATGTGAAGTCACTTTAAATTTGCAACAAGTCATTCAAGATAGAAATCCATAGCAAAATGATTCTCTTTAATCCAGGAAATTCTCCCCTTGGGGCCTGCCTCTGAGACTCCTATAAGTTTTAATGGTTTTCTTAGAAACCTAAGAACTTCCTTTTCTTTCCGTTTTGGTGCTAGAGAGAAGCAGAGCATGATTTTTCTTTTCATCTTTTCAAAATCTGGAATCACTCTCAGTGTTTACGCTCTTAGTACTCCACATGTTGTAACCTTGTATTTTCCTCGCTTTTGTACTGTTCAGCTTGACCCTGAAGCTCCGGGATTTAACACAATCTGGTTGTATTGTATCAAACAGCATCACTTTTCAGTGAGGCTGCTGGGCATGTGCACCAAAGCTGTCGGAGCCGGTGCAGTTACACGGTTGTAAAATCCATGTGTGAGAACGGAATCTGTTTTTTGGGTTACGCCAAAGCAAACAGGTATCCAGTAAGCGTAAATCTCCTCTGACACAGAGTGTTTGGTTTGGGGTTTTCTGTTTTTCAGATCAGTTAAAATACCCTCAGCAGGTCAATAATAGCCTTACAGTTGGGTTTTGGGAAAGAGAGCCCAGCTCCTTCTCATGTCTTCTCTTTGAGTAATGAATTTTGGCTGAAGCTGGGCTGCATGGAGTGTGCTGTAGTCAGTGCTGAGAGATGAGAAAGTGCCGATGCATCCAGACTAGAGCAGCGTGGCAGAGAGCACAGCAAAGTATAAGCTGTTACTGTGGAATTCCTTTTTGTTCCTTAGGTGTTTATGCTGTATAATATATACATATATCTATATCTGTTCATATATACATATATGTATAAAATTACACGTGGATAGTATCACCTTTTCCAAGGTTGTTTATATTTTGTTCAATATTTAACTTGCTTTTGGGGGTGTTTTTGCTCTTTTTCTAGAGGTGAGTACCCTTGAATGTAAATGTATATGATTTTTAAGCCAAAATGGATCCTTTTGTTTAAAAAAGAAAAAAAAAAAGAACAAAAATGGCCTTCATCAAACAGTGCTTCTTTGGCAACTGAAGAACTAAATGTTATGCAAGTGAACCAGGCTGGGTTTTGATTTAGCACGGGTTGTGATTGTAAGTGCTGACACAGAACTTTTAAATAATGCATCCTTTCTTTGTTTTAAATATATATATTGAAAAGCTATTAAAGTACCAAGTACTGTAAGTACTCTATTTTGCAACATAAATTATGTATTCTTTCTTTCCTACAAAAGTTTTCTCTTTTTGCAGCAGTCAAGCACTTTAAGACCCCATGCTCTCTTATTCTGCAGAAGTGCTGGGAGGATCTCTCATCAGAGCTTTGTCAGAGATGCCTGCAGGTGTCAGAGATGCCTTGTGTGAGGCTTGAGACTGCTGAGGTAGGGAGGTGCTGGGAGCCCCAGAACGCAGGTTGGTGCCTGGGGGTTTTGCCTTCTGCAGAATCTGCTCCGTGCCCAGCAGATGCCTGCACTGAGCAGTAGCAGGATCGAGCCTTCATTGCATGGTGGATGTTGGTTTCTTCCCAGCACTTGCACTGATGTCTTTGAGATGAATGTTTTAATTTCTTATACTTAAAAAAAAAAAAAAAAAAATACATGAAACACGGGGAACTGAGTGATAAGACGCTGTAGCTGAGTGGTGATGCCAGCAGTTCTGTCCACGGTGGATTTGTTGAGGTTGTTTCCATGGGAGCATGTTCTTTGGGCCCCTTTTTAAGCAGTTTCCAGTATTTTTTATTTTTTTTTTCCAAATTGGGTTTCATCCATCACATAGGAATTGCACCCCCTACCCCATCCCTTCGCTTTCAATGATCTCCTTTTATTCAGAACAAAATATAATTGGTAATTACCCAGAGCTGCTTAATTTTTCTAAGCTCTGTTAACTTCAGAACGTTAGCGAAATAATGAATTCAAACCCCACGTAAAGCTTTGAAAATCTATTAACTTTGTTCGATTACGATGGAACATTGATTCCCTAGCTCCTAGTGTCATTTGGGAAAAGAGAGGGAAATACTTGGAGCAGAAAGGTGCAGTAGTGCTTTCCCTCTGAGCACTGACCGTGTGTGGCAAACTGCAGAGAATTCTGTGCTCGGAGCACAGAGTTCCAGCGTTTGCTCCACGGGAGGAGCACTGGGCCGTCTCCCTGGATAAGGTGGGCTGTTTGCTGCTGGCATGACGCTCAGCTTCTGCTGAGGCAAGAATAGAGTATAAATAAATGAAATGCTGGGCCAGGTGAGGACACTGCCTTGAATTGCCTGTTTACTTGAGTACCAGAACCCTGCAAAGACCTTTGTGTGCCCCGCGCGGGTCTTCGGGTCGGTCCTTTCAAAGGGGAAGAGAGCTCTTGGTGTGGTTTGTACTTGGATGTTCTGCACAGTCCAAGTTCAGGTGTTTAATTTCAGAACAAGAAGTGCCTGCTGTTTGCGTTAACAGAATTGCATGTCTCACCCCAGTGGGTTTATGGTCTCCCTCCCTCCCCCACCTTTCTAGCTACGTAGCTTTTAATCATGTAAAGTGGAGACATTCGTTTTGCTGCGTTTTATTACAAAACCTTTGTTGCAATAAAGATGCTGCTAAATAAATTGAATTAAATGGGTTTCTTTCCCTCCCCCCCTCATTTTCAACCGTCTCTCTTCTTGATTTAGTAGAGTTTGCACGTAATTAGATCTCTGTTCTCACATTGTGCTGCGGAGAGCAGCAGGGATGGAAAATGTGCGTGTGCGTTCTGTGCACTTGTTGGGCGTTCAGCAAAAGCATCTGTGATTTTCCTGTCCCTTGTGATTAGGTAATTGATAGAAACAGGAAGATCAGGCATTTGCTTGGCGTAGTCATGCTCCTGCTCCTTCCCATTCCATGTCAGTGCTGCGAGTTGAGTCTTTGGTTGTACTCATCTATTGCTGATTTGTTCACTCCCATGGAAGGGAGTTCACCACCCGTTCTTGGAATGGCATGGCTTGGGTTGGCTTCTGTAGTGTTTGGGAGCTTGTGCTGTGCTTATGGCTGGGCCACAAGCATCGTGCTGTCCCCTGGCTATGGATTTTGGGTTCTGGCTGTGGTGGGATGTGCTGCTGCCCCTGAGCTGGGTGTGTGGGTGTCCTCCCCACCAGGAGGCAGGGGGAAGGTTTCTCTGTGTGCTATGGCAAATGCACTGCTGCAAACGTTCTGGGTGGTGGGGATTTGATTCTGTGTGATGAATAAATTATGAAGTTGCTTCCGTAACTAATTGCTGCCACTTGGGCTGACTGTACCTCTGGGTATGCAACGGGAGCAACTGCTTTTCTTTAGACTACACTTTCTGCAGATACTTGAGCTGGGCAAAGCTAAACATGCTCCTGGAGATGAAAAGTTTGCAGGGGAGGATGAACTCTTGGTGTCCCAGCTGGGGTGAGGTTTTGCAGAAATCACCCCCACAGTGGCTATGGTGTGAGCACTGCATGCTGGAGGCTGCTCAGGTTTTCACTCGGTGCTCGGGGCTTTGCGAACATGAGAATGCATTTATCTGCTTTTATGTCTGGGTGTGCTTAGGAATGAGCAAACCCTGTAAGTGATGCGCTGCAGGATCCATGCCTCGGGTAGGGCTGATGGAAAGCATCCAGTGCTGTTGTATCCCGAGGAGGGAAGGGATGCTGCTGGGGAAAATAGTGAAGCTGGAGGTGTTGGGCTCTGCTGTAGAGTGGCTGCATGACCCAGAGCAATCTGAGCCCGCTGTCCCTGCCCTTGGTCTCCCTTTCACCAGACTGGGTGTCTGGGTAGAGCTGGGCTCAGCAGGACCTGAGCCTGGCCTTTGGGTTTTGGCACAATCATAAATTGAAGAGTGAGCTGCTGTGGCATTTGCAGCTCTGTGCTGGGATCTGAGAGCTGGCAGAGGTGCGGTTCTCAGGAAATGATGGATGAGTTTCCACGTCATGCTGACAAATGAGCGCTTGTGCCATCCCCCTGTGACTTAAGAAAACAAGTTGTGGTCTTCTAAGGACCCATTCATCAAACTGTGCTCACAGAAGAGGAGGAACCAATTCCATGAGCCATTAGGCAGTCCCACTCGCTGCAGCCCCTTTCCTCAGCGCTGGAGATTGGAGCACTAAAGCTGCTGCCCAGCATCCCAGTTCGGGTGGTGATTATTTCCTAACGATGATTCTGCCCTGGGAGCTCTCCCCATGGCGCTGGGGCATTTCTGGCTGCGTTCCCAAGCCCTAAGGAAGGAGCTGGGAGCTCTGTGATGCTCGCAGAGGGTGTTCAGCCTCCCCGACACTCCGTGGTGCCCAGGGGGCCAGAGCATGGGAGCAGTGGGGCTCCTCTCCCTATGACAGCCACAGCCCTGCTGCGAGCACCGGGCTCCAGGATGCCCGCAAGGCCCTTTCCTCCCTTCAGTTCTATTCCTCTTAAATTCTGGGAATCTTTTTTTGAATTTTTCCTGCTGGGAAGTGCTTCCCATTGCCCTGCCCAGGTTGGTGACTATGGGGCTGCAGGCTCCTGCCCTTCCCTTCCATCCACTGGCATTGACCGAGGCTGTGGGCACCAGCACATCCTCCTGCAAACCCTTCAGGCTTTTGGGCCCCAATTTCTTCCTGTCCCTGATGTGCTCTGGGTCCACTTGCGCGGCTGTTGGGGATGGGTGACTGTGTGGTTCCCATGGAGACTCATTCCTCCCCTCCCTGTGGCATCCCTGCAGCACTTCACAGCCTTTTCAGGCTGCAACAAAACATGTTTTCCAGCACAATTTAAAAGGGAGTTTCATTTGCAGTGGGACAAGCAGGTGGGCATGGGTGTGCTTCCTGCTGCACGCTGCTGGAGGGAGCTTGGAAGCACCCCACATGCCAAAAGAACACTGCTTCACCTGAGCACCCGACAAATCTCCTCCAGATGCACTGATGGTGTGTCCCATACATGAAGCAAAGCCCAAAATGTGTCCTTAGTGCATAGAGCACCGTGGCTGGCTCTGCAGGGTGGCCTGGCTGCAGCAAGGGGAATCCCACGGCCTGAGAGCACGAAGGCTCCTGGTTTGGGGTTTGGGATGCTGAGAGCTGCTCTATAAGAGCAGTTCCCCCTCCAGCTTTCAGCCCCGATCTCATCCTATGGAATGAATTTGTTCTCTGGGGCTGCAGCTATGATTTATTTTTAGTGTCTGGGTTTCATAGCGCTGGTCTGAGACAGCATAAGGGAAAGATCTTTCCTGGAACAACTTACGGCGTGCGCTAAATGAACCCTCTGCACACACCTTATGGTAGAAAGAACGGAACTGCAAATGGTACTGGAGAGCAGATAGCTGCGTTTCTCTCCCCGAAGCCTTTTTTCAGGCTGAGCCAACAGACGGAGCGGTACCGGGAGCTGTCGCTGGGTCCCTGGGAGACGGGGGCCTCGCGCCTCCCACGCGGCATCGCCGGGCTGGCTGGGAGCCAGGCTGTGCACTTCGCAGGAATTCGCAATTTCAATATTTCATCTGAAACAGATCAAAAGCAAACAGCACAAGATTTGCTCTGGCAAGCGAAATTCTGGAGAGGCAGAAAACTGAGCGTTTTCGCTTTGAATTGAGCCTTTTAGGCTTGTGTTTGACAATGTTTTAGTTAAAAACTTTCAAGCTGTTTGAAATGGAAAGCCAAACTTGCTGGAGCAGAGTGTCTGGGACCTTCTGGGAACTCTCTCTGTGTCATCTTCCAGACAAAACGTTGTCTAAGCAGAGCCGGCGTCGTTCAGCTCCACCCCAATTTCTGCCAACTGTGACCGCACTGATGGGGAACGTTCCCTGGCACAGGCAGCTGCTGGGTTCCTGGCTTTGGCAGGGCACAGACCTGCAGATCCCTTTTTCCTTTCCCATTCTACTTGAAATTTCTCAAGAAATAGCTGGGTAAATACGGCCCATACTGGTGCTGGAGCAGCAATGGCTGGCAGCCGTATGTTTTTCTAACCCATCCTCCTTTGCCCCCTTCGTGCTCTCCCTGGCAGCCCAGCAGCTGACATTAGTGAAGGGACGCGGTGTTATTTTGCTGTACTTTGCTTCTATTCATCGATTTGTTGGATGCAAACCATTTATCAGGGGCTGACGTGTGACTGGAGCCTTTCAGGCAGCAGTGACTCAGGTGTCATTTTGCTCCGTGTTAGGGCAGCCTGGGCACTGAGTGCAGGTGCAGCCCCTGCCCGGGTGCTGGCTGGAGCTGGGTTTGGGGATGAAGGATGGGATGTGGAGGTGTGGGTGCAGAGGGGGCCGTGGTCTTGGGGTGTGGATGCCGTTCCTGCTCCCACAGTGCAGTGCTGGAGGAGCACCTGGCTGTGCTCTTTCACCTCTATGTTTTTTTAAAATAAAATCACAGCGGTCGCTGGTTGAACACCTGAAGCAACAGGCGCTGGTTTCCTGCCAGCACTGCTCAAAAAATCCCCAACTTTGGCTTGGTCAGCCCCATCAGCAGCCTGAAGGACAGGTCTTGCATGGGGAATCTGCTGTTGTCCCAGTGATTCAGGAGCCCTTTTCCCACCGAGCAATGGGCCCTTTCTTTGGGGCACAATGCCTTTCTTGCTGCCTTTCTTGCCTTTTCTTCCCCGGCTTTCCCACATTCTGTTCACACCTTCATGAATATTCAGAGGCCATTGGCCATATGAAGCTATTGAGAGCTCTTGTTAACACTCCTCCTAATGACATGCACCTTCAATAGAAAACAAAAACACAGATAAGAGCTTGTTAGTGGAGACCCTTGTTCCCCACCTAACAAGGTTTCCATTGACTGGGACACTTGTGGTGACACATTGCTTGCTCTCACTGTTGCCTCTTTTGATTTGCGACTGGCTTTTACCGAGGATTTTTTTCTATTTTTTTCCCTTTTTCTTTAATTGTGCGGTTTTAAGCTAATTAAGAAAGAGGTCAGGGCTCCCTACCAATGCCGCACGGTGCAGGCGAGTGGGAACGTGGGGCCAGGAGCGGTACTGGGACACGAAGGGACAGAGCCTGCGGTCCCCGTGGCCCAATGTCACCGTTGGCCAAAGCGCTGTCCCCAAGGTGCTGGGGTGACTCCAAAACACCAGTGAGCTCCTTTGCCATGCTCGAGGTGTTCCTGGAGATGTTGCTTCTGATTCTGGCTCTGCAAAGAGAGCTTTTCTCCTCCATCCTTTGGTCACGCTCTGCTTTTGCTCTTATCCATGGGGCTTTCATTAGGCTGGGCCCACCCATTCGATCCTGCGAGATGCCTGCTTGGGTTTTTTCTTTGGCCACACCTCATTATTTCCGCTATTATTAGGCTCTTGCAGCGTTGTTTGTCATCTTGTCGAGGCCCCTTAGTTTCTATGGATACTGCTTCCCTAAGTGGCCAGGCTATCAATTAAGACAGCTTCATGTCTGAACTCTTCCCGGGGACTTTGTGAGGATGCGGAGATCGTTCCCCCGCAATGTTCTGCTCCTTGCAGCGCTGCCTTTTCCGTACCTGCTGCTCGGCTGCAGCTCAGCATGTTTGTGTTTTCTTAGCATCGCCAGCCTCACATGCAGGGATCTATACATTGTAGATATTTAAGGCTTTCTCAGAAATCTTGTATAACCCTTCAATTGGCCCAAGAGCCAGAGCGCTGGTTGCGTTTGCTCTCCGGTGAGAATCAGTGCCCTGGGGCAGGAGGCAGCAGGGAAACAGGCATTGGGTTTTGATGCTGGTTCTCGTTGGTGATTACAGTTCTTTATATGCTCTAAACCGGTTTATCTGTCCCCAGGTAGACGTGTGCTGCCAGCAGTGCTGTAATATCCATCGAGGGCCGCCCAGAGGTACGAGGAATAAACTCTCACGTTATAAGCCAATAGAGGGAAGTGATTTGATGTGGGTCTCAGACGCTGAAGCAGATAAATAGGATGATAAATGTTGGCATTAGCAGACGTGACCGACTCCTCTGTCTCCGTGATTTGGTAGTGCCCAGTAATTAAATAGTTGGAGCCTAATGTATTTTAAACTAGAGCTGCAGCCTGTAAATCACGCAGATTATGCTCTTCCCTGCTGTGCGCGCTCTGGCTCAGAAGGAATTCCCATTCCTGTGGCACAGCTGCTGCCAGGCGCCGCATCCCAGCCAGCGATCCCATCCGGGAGCCCAGCAGGCAGCTGGGGAGGGCTGGCACCCTGTGGCCTTTCCAGCTTGGGGTGTCTCCTTCTGGTTGGGCCAGCTTCACATGCAAACGCACCCAGGACAACCAACAGCCCTAAAACCCTGCTGCAGAGTGTCCTGGTCACTTCCGAAAGCTGTGCTGCGTCACTGCGAGAGCATCCCCGTCCCATTTGTGCTTACACCAAGGTTTAGATTTCTTTGCAGCCAGACCACTGCCTTGCACTAAAAACACATTTCTGTCATATTTTTACATAGGTTGTCCAAGAAGGAAGCCCAACTATTTCCAATTGAGCTTGAAGCTGCATCAAAGTAAGAGCTATTTTTTTTTTTTTATCTTTATACAGAACTGTTCTCCATCTCTCATCTTCCTCTTGGCCAGAGCTGATTTTTCTGCAGGAGGCTGGGTGTGTTATGTAGAGCTTCTCCATTAACATTTAGCAAAGGACAGATTTAAACATTTCCGTGCCATCCGGCCATTTTACACCTTTTAACGATGTTCCTGGATGAGCTCTGGCTTTCATTTGAAAATGTCTCGGTGATATCTGGCATTCAGCAGAGCCCGGCTCGCAGCAGAGCTGTCACTGTGCCCCTGCCCACACACAGCAATGCCGCAGAGCGATAAAACCTCTGCTGGTGCTTCCTGGATGTAATTATTTCTAATAAAATCTATTTGTGCCTCAAATTCTTTCCTCTTCCAGCTCATGCATTTTTAAATAAAGCAAGTAATTCTGCCGTATTGTTACAAATTATGGCCACTGAGGTCTTGCTGCACACAACAGCCATGAGAAACTTTTCTCGGATGGGAAGGCAAATGGTGGCTTCTTCCATTTTATCTGAGATTAAGATTTCTCCTACTTCTTTATCAATATAAGCTGGTGGTCTTCCACCCATGGGGAAGCTTTCTCATTCTTCATCCCATGGGGAGACCTTCCCATGAGCAAACATTTCTGGAAGGAATTAATTCCCTGCCCTGGATGCCATAGGGTCCTGGGGTCCTAAGGCTGCTCTCTGGATGCTTACAGCACTCAACCTTGTGCCATTTGTGTACAGCAACACCTTAGGGATCTCTTGGCTAGGGGTTTGATAACTGAGCCTGCTTCGTTTCTCCCTTACCCATAGGATGTACTTCTTAAATACAGCAAGTGAGAAGGGGAGAAATTTAGACCTTTTCCCACTGAGTATATAAAACTTGCTTCAAATTGGCTATGTCACTGGAGACCCAAAACTAATAAGTCGATCCTACATCTGTATAATAAACTCGTTTATTAGGTTTTTATTTTAAGAGTTGGTAGCATTAATTAGGTTGATATGGCCCATAAATCACTTGATTTGGCTGAGCCCTCAGATACTTGTAATTTAAATTAATACAAGTGCAGTTTAATTAATCTGATTAAATCCTGGGCCCAGAAATGCATTCTTTGCAGCATCCAGGAGCACGGTAATGGGGGAAATGAGTATTTTAGGGTAACGCAGCCTCCTCGGTGGAGGGCCAGCTGGCTTGGCTGGTGAACCAAGGCACAACAGCATTGCTGCAGAAGCAGCAGCCCGTGGAAACCATGCAACGTGCAAGGGAAGAGGTCCAGTGTGCAAACCCAGGCTCGAGCCACGAGAGAGCACAGGTGAACAGAGCAGGATTAGGATGCTCCAACCCACCCGAGCCGTACCCAGGCTGCATCTCCCCTCCCTGCAACAGCATCCCTGCTCTGGACGTGTTTCTGGATACTGGATCCCATTAGCAGTGATTTCGGGGAGAGGGCTGAAGGCACTGCTGTGGGTCCTTGCAAGGATGCACCCAGACCCATCTTCCCAGCATGGAGGATGCCAGACCCTTATGGATATGCTCCACTGGTGTTTCTATTTCTTTTTTTCCAGACAAAAGTGTGGGATTCAGTTCCTGTTGTGCTCCCTACCCTTGGTTTCTCCATGGTGGCACAACTTTGCTATTTGCACAAAAATCCCTTCTGAGGAGATGGCTGGGGCACATCGAGCAGCACAGCCCCAGCCCGGCTCTGCGCAGGCACAGGTTGTTTCTGTCAGCGTACGTACGCCATAAAATATGTTTTCTTTAAAAGCAGGAGATAATGCTATTATAGCAGTTGGATTAATCTAATATTCTCCTTCATCGTCAAAAGGGAATTGCCTAAATAACCGCATAGAGAGAGACACACTTTATGAGTCCTTCTTCAGGGCTATCAATCAGACTTTCTAGGAAAGGCATCGATGCTGCTCACGAGAAGGAAATCAGATTCCCCACAGCTTTGCCTGCAGTCTGCTGTACCCTCCCAGTACAAAAGCTGCCTTGCAATGGCCTGGCCAAGCTTTCCTCCACCCAGCCTGGAGGAAAAAAACACACGGGGGGAACCTGTCAGAAAAGAGGGAAAACAGCCCAATTAGGGGCAGCGATCTCTCAGCTCTCTGCCCTCTCTCCCCCACGGACGAAGCAGATATAAAACAATAGCTTTATTTGTGAAGAATTTAATTGGGAAATTCAAAGGAAGCGGCGGAGGCTCTTTTGATGTCGGAGTGTGTTTGAATGCCACGTTGCAGCGGTGCCTGCTGGCCGCAGCGGTGACCTCTCGTGTTAATTAGTGTTTATCTGAAATCGAATTAGCTCACAACTGGGAGAAAGCAGAGTGGAAATCAGAGGATAATCACAGATTTGCGCGAGTCTCAATTAGAGGTAAAGCAGGTCTTTGGCTGCAGGAGTTGACATTGCAATAACTGTGAGAACACTACATTTTGGCTTTGTTTTTCTAACGCTCTCCATCCACGGGTGCTATTTCTCTTACTAATGCCCCGCGCTGCCTTCATCTTTGCTGAGTCTGCTCTCCGCGATGCTCGCTGGAACTTAAACCATAAACCAACACTGAACAATGCTGCATTATTTATAGCAGACCGAATGCTGTAAGGTTGACAATGGTGCAAAGCTTCTCTTTCTTGTGGTCAGTAATCCATAAATAAATATATCATCTATTGAGGGGTGCGGGGCTGTCTGATGGGTGGGAATAGCCTGCGTTATACAACCAGGGTGCAGAGGATGCTGTGAAAGCCAGCACCTGCTTTTGGTGCAAATTGGCCATTTCTGAGTAATGGTGTTAACAGTCTTCACCTGTAGGGAGGTGTGAGTGCTGCTCAGCCCCTTCCTGGTGCCCATCCCTGGGGCTGTGTGGAAAGTGAAGGGCAACAGAGGTCCTTGGTGCAGGAGAGAAATGTGTGACAATGTCAGTTCTGTGTCTCTGTGTGAAATACTGGGTTTTAACTAAAACTATCTCAAGAGGAAGGCATACAGTCCCAGTTCCTGAGCAGAGAACAGCCAGAGACATAGACGTCAAACACCCGTCCACCACGAACATCTGCAGAGCTTCAGTGTGTCGGGCTGGAATGAAATCCCATCCTTGGGCCAGACCCAGGTCCCAAAGTCTCTGGCGTGCAGGTATGTATTTATTCAAACCTTCCACTCTGCTCGGAAGCCAGATGTGAGCGATGCCAGCTAAGAGGTGGCTGCTGCTCGCCCACGTGCAGTAAGGGGCTCTGAAAACACCTGGTGGCTTGCATGCTGCATCCCTGGGTGCTCACTGCTCTATTTCCTGGGCTCAGCCACAAGAGGGTGGCATGAGGATGTGCTGCACGCAGCCTCCTGCTGCTCGCTTCTTGCGTGGCATTTATAGCGGGCTCTGGAGATCTAATAAAACTTTAAGGCAGATCTTTCTTTTTGGCACACGAGCACGTTTCCCACTACAAAGGAGCCTGACGGGTGTTTCTGACGGCAGCCCTGACTGTGCAGTGCTCCTTGATGTCACATATGTTCTTTATGCCTAAAGCCAACCTCAGTTAGCAGGTAGGGCAGCAGCATATAAAATTTAGACTGTTTAGGGATCAAAACTTTTATTGACACTTGGTTAGGGCTGCAGGGAGAAGTGCACAGATGTTGTTTATGAGCAAATATTATTTTTCATAGACATGTCTGTTTAAATGACAGTGATGTTCTGTGCAGCTGCTTTGTAACACGTCGGGATGTTTCTGCTACAACTTTATTTGGTTATCGCTGGCGGTGAACGAGCTGCTTAACTAATACACGTGCACAAAAAAGGCTCTTGGCAGCAAGGGAGACTAACTGAAACAAAACACTCATTTCATCTAAAATCTGCCCAGTGTGGGCTGTCTCAGTGTGTTTTTCTAAAGCAGGCTTTCAGTAACCTAACCCAAGCCACTTGTCTTGAATAATGAATCAGCGGACGGGGCTCTGCGCAGGGCAAGTTAGCAGTGATTGTGCAAATCCTGGCTTGGGTGACAAGCCCCAGCGCTCAGCTGGGAGCAGGGTGCAGAGGGTGTCCAGGCTGCAGTATGAGTTCGAGAGACAAAAAAACAAATCCAAGTTTTGTGTGCACAGTTTTGTAGGTGCTAGGATTTTTTCAGGTTACTTGAACGTGATCGTTTCCACGCGCAGGCAGGTGATGTTGACATTCAGAACACGCTCTTGCCTCACTGCGAGCTGTTTCACAGCCCAGCACTCTGCTCAGTCCACATTCCCTCATCCTGGGTCCGTGCAGGTTCCTGCAGCTCTCTGGTTCTGGCTGTAGGACCAGGCCCTTGTCTGCAGTGAACATATTTTAAATGCGACCTTCCGAATCTCATTACCTGCTGGCTTTTCCTCTCCCATTTGTTTTTCTCCTAACAATGCACCTGCCAATATCTGCCCCAGAGCCCCATTTTAAGTGGCATTTCCCATTGTTAATGTCACACTCCCGCTCCCTATCTATCTTTGGCAAGTGCTGCCTGCAGCAGGACCAGGGAAGAGGGAAAGCCCTCCCTGGGCATAGCAATAACACAACACCCATTCCTGGAAGAATGATGAGATAGCCTGCGTAATAAATATTTATAAGAGCAAGCGTAATGAAATGAATGTGTAGTAGACTGAGGCTCCCTCAGGGTTTGGTCATCACATGTTTTTTTCCTCTTTTCTTTATTCTCTGTTATACAGAATTGTCCTGATGTCCCTGGGTTGTCGAGCAAATTGCTTATTGTGTTGCTCACTTACACAATGCATGTTGTTATGTGCAACCAGCTGCTCCTGTTTGGCATGGCTCGCACATACAGAGCAGGAGGCTACCGTCACTTCTCTCGTCTGGAAGTCAGCGCTCCCTCTCGCGCTGAAGTTGCTGCCAGACCAGAAGTCTGGCAAAGAAGCGAGCCCTGGTGGGAAAGGTCCCAGAGAGGCTCCTTCTCAGGGATGACTGAGGTTGCAGCTTTGCAGTGAGTTTGAGCCGATCCAGCTTTGTGCTGCCTCTGCCTGCTTGTTCCCATTGCTTTCCTTGTGCTGGCACTAACTCCTGGGTGACTGCGTGGGCAGCTGGAGCAGAGGGTTCATTTTGTTGTTATTGCTGTTGCCAGTCAAGTTTTCAGCTCCATCCCTTCCCCTGCCCATCTCCAGGCTCACTGAAGCACTAATGCTGGCACAAGGGACAGAGCAGCCACCTCTTCTGGTAATGAGAGCAGCTTACATCCATCACAGCATCATGTTGGAGACCTGTCTGCAGTCAAAGGCAACCAGAGCAGGGCTGTGCATGACGACGGGAGGCTTAGTCCTGCCTGGGAGAGCAGCAGCCTGAGCGTGGTCCCAGCATCTCCAGCACTGACCCCTGCGAGATGGCTGTGGACAGAAGGGTTGATCTGCAGAACTGGAGAGCACTAAGCCCCTGGGGGGAAGGTTTCAACAAGAAGGAAAAGTGCTTTTGAACATCTACAAAGGCTTCAGTGTGCTCTGGGTTCAGAGCTTTAGGGTTTGGCAGCATGGGGGTTCAGGTCTGAGCTGCTCCTGATCAGGGGGTCTGGAAAGCAAATGTCTATTCCAAATATAAATCCTCCTCTTTAGCGTGAATTAAACTAAGAGAATGGAAAGCACCCTTAGCCTGGAATAAGAACATACACATGGTGATTTTAAAATGGTTATCCTGCTTTAAATCAGTACCTCCCTTAATTTTGAAGATGGAGTTGGGTCTTTCAGTGCCCAGCCCAGTGCCTGCTTCTAGCGTCAGCCTGCTGGCAAGGAGCTGGCTCTATGGCTTCACAGAGGCAGGTGCTGTTAGCTAGAAAGCGCAGTGTTTTGCAGACTGGTAGCAATTTTCATTATTTATATTATGCTGGACTTGCCTGGAATTCAGGTGAAGGCTCCTTTGCTTAAAAAGGGAAGGAGAAATGTCCAGGATCTGAGGGAAAAAAGAGCAGGGGTGTCTCTGCAAGCAAACCAGAGCAGGCACAATCAGGAGACATTCCTCCAGCCTCATTAAGGCCATCTGACAGCACCTTTAAAGCCACCTCACGCAGAAGGGAGCAGGTGGGAAAGACCCAGAGAGAAAGGAGAGCTTACAGGGGCTGTTAATCTTCAGCTCTGCACATGAGCAATGCAGGAGGGAGCTGGGCTGTTAGTCTCCTTCTTTTTGTCAAAATCAGAGCCCCGTGTTGGGTCCATTCATATTAAAACCAGGCTGCTTGTGTGTGTTTTACTGCTCTGAGATGAAATGGTACCCAAACCGGGCAGCGTGGCACCAAGGTGATGCGATTGTTGATGGTGTAGGAGCATGGCTGGTGGGATCGCTGTGTGCACATTGTGCTGGGCACAGCCTCTGTGTGTCTGCCCCAAACGGGCTGCTGGCTCCAGGGCTCCTCTGCACCAACGGTGCCAAGCGCTGACTCGGAGTTGCATAACTTGTGCCCAAGGGAACATGCCAAAGGCTCGCCACCCGCAGCCCTTCTGGCTTCATTTAAGTTAACAAATAGGAAGGTCTGCATTAAGAAGCTTTCCTTTTTCCTATTCTGTACAACTGGAGCCCTCTCTGCATTCTCCCTGCAGTGAAGCATCCCACAAGCCAGGCGCTGCAGAGGCTGGGGCAGCACCCATTGCTCCCTGCCCCATTTCCAGTGCTGGCGGACGGCTCCTTCAGCTCTGAAGGAGCAGCAGGGTGCGGGCAGGCTGCTTGATGTGCTTTATTTTGTTCAAATCAACAGAAAAGCGCAGCTCAGCCCTCCACATCCAGGATGCATGAGGGATGGCACACGCAGGCTGGGAGCAGCAAACGGGCCTCGCTGTGTCCCACCTCGGCCCCCGGGGCCCACACGGGGCCGTTCTGTGCTGCCTGAGGGAGCCGGGGAGCAGCTCCCGCCTTCTCCTCGAGGTGCCTGAGGCGGGCGGCCTCGCACCTCAGCGTGAAGGGAGGAGTGTGAAGGACGGACGGACAGGAGAGTGATGAGGAGGATGCTTTGCTTCCTCCCTGTGGTGGAGAACTCCACGCTCAGATAAATAACTAAATATGCTTAACAAAATGGGGAAAAAAAAAAACAAAACCATCGCGAACTGCTCGAGGGCCCCGCTTCCCCTGAGGGAGCCCCGCACCTGCCGCCTCCCCTCAGCGCTCCCCTCAGGCGGGGCCGCCCCCGGGCTGCAGCAACCTGTTGGACCCGAGGGCGGGAGGAGAAGGAGGAGGAGGCGGCGGCCCCCGGCTCCGCGGGCTCTGCTCGGCGGCCGACAAAGGCGGAGCAGCGGCAGCCGCGGCCGCCTCCTCCCCCGTCGCCGGCAGCGGGGCCGCGGGCAGCGCGGGGCCGGGGCGCTCGCACAAGATGGCGGTGGGGCGGCGGGAGAGCGCGCTCCCCTCGTAAATGCGGCCGCGGCGGCCCCTGCTCCCGGCGCCCGGCGGGGCTTACATGGCGCTGGAGGACCTGCTTTGTCTCTGCGTCGCCGTCCTGGCCGTGCAAGGTGGGTGAGGAGAAGGGGGCAGAGGAGAAGGAAAGGGGAGCGGGGTCGCTGCCCCGCGCCCACGGGAGCGGCGGTCACGCGCGGGCCGCGCCGCCCCCTGCCCTGAGGCGCGGGGATGCGCTCGGTGCCCGCTGTCCCCTCTCAGCGTCCCGCTCCCTTCGCTTGGGGGCCATTTTCAGACCCCCCGAGGGGCTCTCTCCCGTCAGCGTCCGTTTTCCCCCTTTCCCCCCCCTTGAAGCGGGGCAGCGGCCACGCTCCGTGTCCCAGTGCGTGGCTGCGCGGTGCCCCCTCGGTGCCACTGTTTGGAGCGAGACCCCCTCGGAGCCCCCTCAGCTCTGGGCTTTCGGCCGGGGGGGCCGTGCCAGGCCCGCAGCAGGCCCGGTTCTGGTGCCCGCCCGACCCACGAGCAGCTCCAGGTGTGGGTTCCGCAATGGTTGCGTAAAGGACTCTTCACCTCCCGGCTTCGCGGACCTCAGAGTTGGCACCGGGGTTGGTGTGAGGTGCGTGTGCCAGCCCGAGGGGGTGCGGAGCCGCTCCCAGCCCCCCGGAACGCTGCGTGCCCCCGTTCCGAGCAGCCTTCCCGGGTGGGGATGGCGGTGCCGGGCAGCCCTGTTGCGCTGGGCGTTTGTCTTCCTCTTAAAATCATCACAGACGGAGTGCAGGAATAGCGTGAGGGATGTTGAGGCTTTGTGGTTTCATAAACAGCCTTTTGGGGAGGAAGACCACGCGGGGGAGGGGGTTGTTTCTCTTTGATTGTTATTATTTTTGGAGCACTGTGCAGGCTCCTGTGAGGGCTGGGTTAGCACCTGGGGAAGGTGCAGTGTTGTGGCGGCGAATAACGGTCCGTGGAAGTGTCCCATGGCCACGGGGACCCCGGGTCTGTAGGTGGGGGGTGGGAGCCGTCCCTGTCCCTGCAGACAGCACAGCAGGTCTGGGGCTGGCACTTAGAACAGCAAAGGGAAGGGGAATGTTGTTTTGCAATGTTGTTTTGCAAACGCACTTCAACAAGGGAACTTCAACAGCTTTGTGGGAATTCGCAGCTGGGGTTTCTCTGCTTTTTTAGGAGCAGTGAAACACGTTGTTTGTGTTTTTCTTGCAATGTCCACGCAGCCCACGCGGGTGCGCTTCCCAACAGGTGGGTTTGATCCCAAAAGGAAAAACGCGGGCTCGTTACAGGCTGAAGTCAATTCGCTCAAAATGGTTTTGGGGAAAGCGTGTGCCTGATCCGGGAGCCCACGTGTTTCGATCCGAAGCTGGAGCCTGGGTGGGTGTGGAGTGCTTGGGAGAGGAGCAGGCTGGAAAGCCTTCCCTATGGTGGACGTGCTGGTGGCTGTGCGAGCTGGGGCTGTGCTCCTGTGCACGGAGAGCCTTCCCCTGCCCTGCTCCGATGTGGTTCTCCCTGCAGCAGCAGGAACGGGTTTAAGGAAAAAACCAAACCTCTGTGGTTAACTCAGGCAAGGGTTGTGCTGATTGCTCTCCTTGGGGCTCTGCAGGGGCATGTGGCAGAGGGAAGTGGGCTGAGCTTTCCGTTGGAGCGATCCGCTGAAATCCGTCTGGACGAATCCATCTGCACTTGTGTTCTTTGCATTCGCGGTTGAGCCCCTCTGCTGCTGCAGAACAGATTTTTTGACATCACCTCACTTTCAGCTCTGGTTCGTTGTGCCCTTCCCGTGGTGTTCTTGGCACTGTGGCCCTGCAGTGAGCTCTGTGCCCGGAGCCCTCGGCGCTGCCGTGGTGCAGGACCGCGTGTCCCTGTGCTTTGCAGGACATCACCTGCATGCAGGTATGGGATGCAGGGAGGCACAGTGAGCCCTGCAGGGAAGGCTGTCCCACAGTCCCCAATGTTTCCGTTTCCTTGAGACCCCTCCAGCCCCACAGAGTGCTGGCAGCGCTGAGCACTGACACGCAGCAGCGTGCTGTGCAGCCAGGGGCAGCTTTCTTGTGTGGGAGCACTGTGGCTGTTGTGATAGCTTCAAACCCCGATGGCAGAGGCTGCTGCAGAGCAGAGAAGGTTTCTGCTGGCATTTCCCTGTCTCTCTGCTGGCTTGCAAGGCTGAAAGAAACAGCCCAGGCATGGTTGTTCTCTTGGTTTCCCCACAGCTCCATATGGAGAGGCAGCTTTTTCCTTTTCTCTTTTTAATGCCCTCCTCCTTTCACTACCTTGAAGTCTCAAGTGAAGCAGCACCCGCTCGTTTTCTGCTGTTTCTCCCACTTTCTGCAGCAGGCTCTCTGCTGACAGCTGCGGGAAGGTTGATCCGCCGCAGGGGCCCGGTGCGGGGCGGGTGCGTCGCGGATGGTGCACGAACGACTTCAAAGCAGTGTAAGCAATAACTGAAAAAGCAAAAGTTTGGCAATCTGCGTTTCCCTGGGGAAGAAGGGAGGTGATTCTCCCTGCGTGTGCTCTCAGCCCAGTTTGTCTCAGTGCAGTGGAGGCACCTGCAGGTGGGAACGCTCCTCTCTGTCAGTGAGTGTTGGGAGGATAAAACCCATCAGTGCGTGCTCAGCGCATACGTCATCATCATGACAGCATATAACTGCCCCGAGGGCAGGATGCTGCCTTGTCCCAGGTTGGTTCATAGGCTCGAGCTGGCTCCTGGTGCTGTACCACTCGCTGGGGGTTGAGCTCTTCCCCCTTGGAGCTGCTTTCCCAGAGGCTGGCTGATCTCCCAGGGAAGGATCCCAGGAGTTCCGGCATTTGCAGCCTAAGAGATGCTGCTTGCACGCTTTACACGCCTCTCTCCTGTTTAAATGACTGCCTGACCATTAAGCCGAGTCATGGTTATATAATTAAGATGGGAATTAATATTTAATCTGATCGTAATTTGTTGTTGGAACCCATCCCAAGCTCATCCCTGGCTGTGCCTCTGCATGAGGTGAGCGGGTACCTGGGGGAGAGCTGAGGGCAGTGCTTCCCGTCGGGGCTTTTTGCTGGGACACAGAACTGTGGGCTCACCTTGGGCATAGGAGGAAACCCCAACCTTCACAAACCTGGAGCGATCGGAGTCATTTTGTTATCTGTAGGAAGCAAATGTTTGCTTCCTAGTCAGCTGTAATACTGGAAGGGATATGGTAAATCCTTGTTATCTGTATTTGCCAAGTACGTGTTGGGCCAAAATCAACTCTGATGCAATTTTGCTGCTTTCTGGAGCAGAACTGGACCTGCTGTCTGCAGTGTTTTTAGCCTGGTTTTCTAAGGAAGAAGAGATCGAAGTAGCCATGCTGTCTGTCTGTCTGTCCATCTGCTTTCCCTCTTCCAAATAATTTCTGGCCATGCTGGTCAGTCAGAGCCACTGTGGCAATGAGAATCCAGAGTTCCTACGCTTTGGTAATGTTCTTGAAAATAAGTGGCCAGGTGGAGAAGAGGGACATGGTTTGTGCCTGGGCTGAAGGAGAGGCAGTGCAAAACCCATCTGGGGAGGAACTGAAGCGTCTCAGCTGCAGGGAGAGCCCTGAGCAGAGTGCACCTCGCTGGGACAGGACGGGGTGATCCGGTCACGAGATGCAGAGCTGCAGGAAGTCACCTCTCAAGTCCTTGCATCCACGTGTTTGCTTTAATTCTTCATGTCTTCGGTGCTTTAACACACGCTGTTGTTTTATTCCTGTGCTGGCATTCACGTCACGGGGCTTGCTGGCTGCCTGCCTTCCCTCTGCTGTTGGAGAGCATCCCCAAACACAGGGCCTGGAGCTCCTGCTGCTGCCTCTGCGCTGCTCACCTCTGCCTGTGCCTCAGTTTCCCCATTTGCTCCAGCTGTGCAGAAGCAGCCTTCACTCCAGCAGCCTTCTTGCACTTGTTCAAATCCTGTAAGTGACCTCCAAGCACTGCCTGTGCTTTCCTGCCTTAACAGCTTCCTGGAGTGGGGATTCCCAGTTGTTAACACTGACTCTGCTGTCCTAATAGAAAGCAGAGTTCAGCTGCGTTTGCGTGAGCCCTGCACCGGCCAGGACAAGGGTCACAGTGCTCCTTGCCTGCACGTGTCACTGTGTCACCCGTGCCTTCAGTGTCTGCTTCTGAGTCAGATCCCCTTCTGCTCGTAAGTCTTGGGATCCTGCCGTTGCGATAGGGATCTGCTTTATCTGAAAGTCCAGCAGGGAGTGATATGGTGCAGTTTGTCCTGTCGGTGGGTAATAAACGTTCTCTGTGGCTGTTGTGATAAAGCAATTGCTGTACTCCGCTGAAACGTTAATATCAAACGTTCTGAAATTATTTAAAAATCTGTATCCGTGTTGTAAACTAAACAGCCCTATTAAATTGAGCTGAGCTATTGAGCAGCCTGGCTCAGTCTGTGCTTTCTTCTTGTTCCCCCCCTTCCAAATGTCTTATTGTGCAGATTTCGTGAGGACAAGCTGTTAATATTAAAGATATGTTAATGAAATGTGAGCATCCCGAGAGGTTCTTCTCAGCCCCAGTTGATGGGAGAATTAAAACCTGGCATGTGAGGGTATCACACCTGTGCTCAGTCTGCTGCATCGCTCCCTGCCCTCACCTCCTGCTTTGGTCTTTCCCTTTGCAGCTGGGATGGCTTACCACTGAACACAGGGGAAGAATTTGGGAAATTCAGCAGGTGAAGATGCTCCTGGGAAGGGTGATGGGATGGCAGAACTCAGAGCTGAAGTGGAGCAAACCTGCAGGTTGAGATCCTGCTTTGTGTCTGTGCTGGGGAATGTGCATCCTCCATGGCTTCTAAATGGACTGTCAATAGATGATCAAGTTAATTGGTGCCACCAAAAGGGTCATTACCTAATGGCATGGATTTCCCGTGCTGCTCTCTGTGAATGCACTGAAGGTTTTGGCAGAACTTTGCTGTTTGTGCATGCACAGCTTTCATCACTTCTTTCTTTCTTTAGCACCAGCAGTGTCTGCAGGCTGTGCAATCACCCGAAGCTTTGCTCTCGTGCAGGGCTGCTCTCTCCCTGCCTCGCAGCTGCTGGGACCTGGGTGCCTAGAGAGGTGCATGCGTGCTCCAGACAGCAGTGGAATTGTCTGGCATTGAAAGAAAGCTGGTTACTAAAAGAAAGAAAGAAAGCAGTTTTGAAAGAAAACTATTTACTGACTTCTTGTCGCTGCAACTGAGAAGGCTTTAATGTTCCTTTGGAAGTATTTGTCCCTTTCTTCTCTCTGTTCTTGGAGATGGTTTAGAGAAAAGCGTGCGCCTCGTAATGCTGTGACCTCTCTGGAATCGTCCCGTGATGCCGTGTGCTCTTACCTTTCTGGAAATACCAGTGCTGCTTTGCCAGGATGCCTGGCATAGTCCTTCTCTTTATCAGTTGACCCAGGGGAGCTGGGTGCCCTCCCCGTCCCGCTGCGTGCAGGGCTCAGGGCAGAGCCTGCAGAAGGCTCCGTGGGAGACGTGCGGCTCAGCACGGCCGGGCAGGACGGGGTCGGGAGGGCAGAGGATCAGCAGATGTTCAGGCTGATGTGCAGGGTTGGGGTGGGATGGGACCTGTAGCTGTGTGGAGATAAGGCTTGTGTGAGAGATGCTGGGGCTCGCCTGGGGCTGTCGCAGCAGTGAGGGGTACGGCGTGGAGGGGAGGATCTGGGCCAGAGGCTCTGTTATTTCCTGCTTGGTTGGGATTTCCCCTGCTGCAGGGGCCGGGGCAGCTCTGCTGGTGGGGAGCTGAGCCTGCCCTGGGAGCGGGTCGCAGGGCCAGCTGTGTGCACTCAGGTGCTGTGCGGCACCGCGGCGTGGCGAAGCATCTTGGCACAGCACACGAAGAAGATAAAAAGGGAAAAAAGAAACGCAGGGACTGATCAGACACCAGCTTCTTTGCTGGGTTGGCAAAAATGGTTTAGATCCTTCTTCCCAAGAACAATTTTGTAAACATAACACTGCCTATTAGCCATGTAAATTACTGTCATTGGTGGCAATTGTGATGGAAAGATAAATGTCTGGAAACTCTGGTTTGATTTACCCCCCAGCCCCCCCAGGCTTGCTAACCAGTTGTTTGTGTCAGTGCTGATTGCAGCTTTTGTCAGAGAAATCAAAATATTGATCAAAACTATTTAGCTCTGTTTTTCCTAGGTCACAGGAAGCACAACTTGTCTTTCCTTTCCTCTGTGCTCCTTTTCTCTGCGCTGGAAGCACAGCAAACCTTTCCTGGAGGAGATGAGCCCCGAGTTCCCGAAGCCAAATGTTATCCGCCTGAAGAGGGTCTTTAGAAGCAGACTTGGTATCTGGAGGCTTTCCTCGAGAGGCTGCTGCTGGAAATCTGGCTGGCAGCATTACCTCAAGTACCATTGTGGGGCTTTCTTTACGTGCAGAGTGGGGAGAGGAGGAAGTTTCTCCCAGCTGCTGGCAGAGAATAGCTTCCCGTTTACTTAGCGCTCGTGGCAGCTGCCAGGATTTTCTGTTTAGCAGCAGAGGGAGTTAAGTGCGGGGTGAAAGGCTTCAGCAACACTTCAGCACGAGGGCAGGAGGCTCAGCCATCACTCTGCACTTTGTTTTGGCACCAGCCACGGTGGGTTTGTAGGTTGTAAGGCTCGTGAAGTTCAGTGGCTTTCCTGCTCTGTGAGCAGTGAGGATCTGAGTGTGTTGCTTATGCTTGAACAAGAGCATCTCCTTAAGAGCAACACCCCCTTCTGACTTTCTGCTGTGTTTTGTTTTTCAGTGGGTGTTCACCTGTCACAGCCCCTGGGCAGGCTGGGTTGGTGTCCCCGCTCAGCATCGTGCATGTGCATGCAGACCCAGTGCAGCCAGCAGTGGTTTACAGGGGGCTGTGAAGGCACATGCTGGAAGGAAGAGCCTCCCTGCATGTGTGCACTGATCGAGTTTCCTGTTAGCCTGCACTTCACTAAGCTGGATCTGTGCAGCTCCTTCAGTCTCACCTGTTCTCCATCCCCAGCTCTCAGCCTTCTGACACCAGTGGGAGTCAAAGCCACGCTTTTCCCAGCAGGTCAGTGTTTGAGCAGAGCAGATTTCAGAGCTGCTGTGCTGCAGAGCCTGACTTGTTGCTTCTGGACCCTGCAAGTCCTGAGGACACCTGTTCCCCCCTCTCAGCTTGGCCGGGACAGCTGGGGCTGGATGTGGCTCCCAGATGTGGCTGGGTCAGAGCCAGGCAGAGGAAAGGTGGAGAAACCTTCAGCTCCTGGAGCTGCTTCGGTGAGCAGCCAGGGCGTTCTGCTGGGGCAGGTGCCTGGGTTTGCAGGAGAACCTTGCTTACAGGAAGCTGGGAGATGGAGCACGTGTGCAGCTTCTGTATAGCTTTTAGATAGAAATGCTGCTGTCTGCTGGAATGGTGTCTCATGGTTTGTCAGTACAGTTACAGGGGCACAGAGAAACAGTCCTACAGCAGCACTCTGCTGGGTAACATCTCTGCCACTTCAGTGCTGGTGGAGCATGCGGAGCTCTGCCTTCTCCCAGTGATAAAGATGTTCCTGTCCTTTGCCATGTCACCTACACAGCACAGTGGCTGCTTTCTCGTGTACTTGTCTCCTGGCTGTATGCCTGGAGCAGCAGCGGTGCATCAGGAGAAGGAAACCCCTTGCAGGAGCTTTCTGGCTTTAGGAAGCAGACACTGGTTCTCTGCTGCGTGCCGTGCTTAAGTGTGGCTCTGGGCAAGCCTGAGTGGAGCCAGGAGTTGGACTCATGATCCTTGTGGGTCCCTTCCAACTGGGGATATTCTAAGATTCATCTGCATCATAGTACTCCATCCGTAAGATGAGGTATTGAAATTCATCTCTGAGGGATGGAGCGTGAATGCAACAGGAGCAGAGGTGTGTGCAGATGCTGGGGCAGTGTGCTGCAGGGCTGCATTCCAAGGGGAGAAGCCTACAGGGACAGAGGAGCAGGGGCTGTGCAGAATGCACCCATGTGGGCATGGCTGTGCCTATCTGTGCTGCATCAGCACTGGGGCTGTGTGCATTGGGATGCGTGCGTGGTATGTGCAGGCCTGTGAATTAAAATTCCTCAGAGCTGACTACTTGTTCATGTATTTTAAAGTTTGTGGTTTAAAAGAAAAAAAAAATTGCCCTCGTAGGGAATATTTTTTTCTCACCAGAAACTTGTTAGACTGGAAATTTCACAGTCTTAATTTTTATGGCATTTCCTAAGCTGAACTAATTGGGTATTTTGGAGAGGGGAAGACAAGGGTGTGGGCATGTGTTTTTATGTAGATTTCATTAAAAATGTGACTGGGATTATCCCGCTCGCTATCTCAGCGACGTCCATAAGGTCTCTGCTGGAAAATGTAGGTGGCTATAGGCCTGTGGCTAACCAATAATCCTTGGCTGATGTGGGGTGGGTGCAGTTCATGTTAATCCCTGCTCAGCAGTAGTAAAAGTTGGATAAAGTCAAAGAGCTTTTGCGAGGCTGTTACTGACCTGAACACGAGAATGATCCCACAGCGTTCCCTGCAATGGAGGCAGCCCGTGGGAAGAGGCACCATCCCCATCATTCCCTTCCTAGAATAGGGAAGGAGCTGTTCAAAATGCCCCAAAGTTGCCCAGTTACAAAGAAGAGGATTTCTCCTCCGTTAGTGCAGTGTGCTGAGGCACACAGGACCTCATTAAAAGAGAAATAGCAGTAATTAGTCTCAATTAATGGAAATAAATGTGTTTTTACTAGCAAATGAGGTTGTGTTCCTTGGTCCACAGCAGCCTTCATCCATAGTGCTTACCCAGCACTTTGGTGCGGGGAGGCAGAACCTCTCTTCACAAACCAGCTCTTGGTTTTGGATACGTTCTGGTGAGATAAGCAGAGGTGCAAGGACAGGAGGGGAAGTGTCACCTGGGTGCTGGGGGTGCAGGGGACCCCAGAGGGGAGTGGCAGTCCCCAGGCGTTCTGCTGTGCTGGTGCTTGGAGCTGGAAGCGAGTCCTACGCTGTTTGGAAACAGAGGCAGTTCCTGTAGTGCTTTGTCCTCAAACTGTCAGCTTTCAGCTGGCTGCGGCTTGGGAAAAAGGGAAGATTTGTGTGCTCTGAAAAGAAGCTTGTGCTGACAGTGGGTAAATGCGTTGTAGGTGTGGGAGAGTTAAACAGCAAAGTAGGTGTGAGGCGTTTTGGAATTGGGTTCCAAATTCGTTTTCTTCCTGTTGTTATGGTTGAAGTTTAAATTTGGAAATTCCCACACATTCTGACCCGTGGTCTTAGCAGTCCTCAGGTAGTGCTGCTCCTTGCTGTGTCTCCAGGCGCGTCCTGGCAGCTGTGGATACGGGCAGTGTCTTTCTGTTCCTCCTAGCGTGGTCCCCGAGCTGAAGGGCTCACTGTTTTCCATGATAACTGACTTCCCAGGTCACAGCTGGATTTTGTCTTTTAGAACTGAGCTAGGTGAGAAGCTATGCCAGGAGGATGCAGAGTCCTGAGGTGATCACATCCTTGGGAAGATCATGGGATTGTCCACTTGTGGGCATTCCTACGGCTTAACAGGTTGCATCTCACGTTTTGTGATGTTTCATGTCTCCTTCTCAAGCCTTCCCTCTTATCTGCTATTATCCACGTAGGGCTGGTTGTGCTGATAACGTACCTTTGTGGGTTAAGCAATAACCAGAAGGAGGGGAACGCAGCTAGATAAAGCCGGGCTCGATCTGCACGTGGGAAGGGAGCCCGTGTCACAGGCTGGGAAGCGCAGATGGACTTTGTGACTTCCCAGAGGCCGAGCGTGGATGGTGAGGAAGCTGCAGGAGAGAGCCTGCTTGTTCTGCCTGCTCTGCAGCATTAACCCTGGTGGGAGCCCCGCTGCGTTCCTCTGCGTTCCCATGCAGCGTGGCTGGTGCACGTGCTGAGGTCCCTGTGTCTTCCTGCAGAGGTGAAGCCTCTCTCGGGGCGATGCAGGCTGGAAGCCATCTGCAGTGAGCTATTAAAGCATGCTTTCCCATTAGTTTTCTTTGTTGCTGTTCTGAATTGTCTTCTCTTCCCCTGTGTGCTGCCTCATTATTTCTCATTAATTCCTGGTTTGAGCAATTACCTGGGAAATGCAGGAGAGCTGGCAGGGGTTTGATGAGCCTGACTTCTCGGGGGTAGGTGACTTTGTAACTGTGCAGCACATGAGAGCTGGATCTTGAGATGGTAACTCACAGACCCGGGCATTGCTGCTGGGGGTCTGGGGCAGGGGGTGCTGCTTGGGAAGCAGCAGGGAGATGGGCTGTGTGTGCACGTTTTTCAGTACCTGGCAGGACTGAAACCAGAGCAGTTCATGATGGGGGTGTTGTATCTGCCCTGTGCTATGGCACTGGGCTCCCTGTCCAGCAGACAGACTCCAGGTTGAACTGTCAAGACAGTCACCCAGCAGGGAGACTATTTGCTTAACTTAAAAACACAGAAGAACACCCCATCGAAAACACACGATAAGTAATTCTAAATACATCCCAGGGGACTTACTTGTTGTGAAAGCCTTCAGCTCAGTCTGAGGAGTGAGTGTGTCTCGGGATGTGTCAGAGCAGTGTCACCCTGCAGAGGGGTTCTTTGCCCTTTCCCTTGGCAGGTGGCTTTTCAGTAAAGATGTGATCTGCCACCTTTCTGCAGAAGAGAACACAGCAAGATAAAAGGGCTGTCACTGATGAAAACATCAGAGTTTGTCTGCTTGTAGCTTGTGTCTTGCTGGCAAATATGTCAGACCTTCAGTTTCCCTGTGTGAATGCTGTTCTTTCTAAGGGTTGTACTCACACGTGGACGTCTCAGCTGCTCGGAGCTGCCTCTTGGCTGGAGCTGGGCCAGGCTGCTGGGTGCATGGCTTTGCAGTCGGAGGTCAGGCTGGTGGTGGAGAATGGGCTTTACCTGCTCTACACCCCTGTTTTATTTTCAGGTGAACTCAGATCTCATTACCAACAGCAGTGGCAGGGCTTTGAAGATTTCAGGCCCAATTATCTTATTTGTGCCGTGAGTAGCAGTGCAATCCACGTGCTGTCAGGGAGCCTCAGCTGCTGTGCCAGCTGTGCAGGGAGGGGGGAAGAAGGCCCCGTGGAAGGGCTGGAGCACAAGGTTAGTTCTCTGGTTGTGTAGGTGCTGTGGGGTTCCCTGCAGAAACCCCACCTGTGGCCCTGCAAATGCTGGGCAACGCTCCTGAAAAGTCCAGCTTGCAAGACTGAGTTCTTTCGTCATCAGGATGGTAGAAGCAGGTGAAGGTTATGTGAGATCTGCCACTTGGCTCAACATCCGCTGTCCCTGGGCGAGATCCAGGCCTGTTCTCTGTGTGTGGGGCTTCCTGTAGCTACCTGGGCAGGAAGCTTCAAACACCTCCACCTTGTTCCAGCAGTCCAGGCATGGAGGGTTTTGGCATTTTCCCCCTTTCCTGTTAGAAGTAAGTTGAGTAGAAGAGAAATGCAGAGCAAGTCTGTAACCCTTGGTGGAGGGTTAGATGGGGCATAATGTCAGTGATGTGTGCCAGGGCTGTGCATGTATTTGCACATCATCTCTGAGACCCTGATGGAGGCATACCTCCATTTATGGGCAAATACGAGGAATTTTCTGGTATTTGAGTGAAATGGGAGCCAAAGTACTATTAACACTATAGCTATTGCTGTCCTAAAGCCTTAACAGTGCTGCCACATCTCTTGTGTAGGCAAGGAGCTTCTGAGACAGTCTAACTAACACTAAACTGTAGCAAGAAGGGAGAGGAGTGCAGGAGCGTTTGCCTTGATCATCAGTTGAAGGCAGAGAGATGAGAAAGATCTTTGATGATTAACATCTTTGATCTTTAAGATAAATTCAGAAGCATTAGACGTGCTCCATCCTAACACAGCTTCTTGGATCTTCTTTGGGTCAGTGTCTCCACGCTGCCCTTACGTTATGGGAACAGGCAAGGTCACACCCAAAAGGCACGGAGGGCAGTAGCTTGTTTCTCAGATGCCACAGCTGACTGTTCTCAGAGGAGTCCGTGAGAGTCCTTTTCTTCTACTTGAGCTGTTGTTGCATGGGTTCACAGTCATCTTCAAGCTGATGTGCAGTGTGGCTGGCTGGTACTCAACAGATGTGATCCTGTGGCAAGAGAGCTGGCACAAGAGCTCAGCAAAACACTGGCTCTCCCTGCATGGCTGGAGGGTCTGACCGAGCCCTCCCAGTGCCTGCGAGGCCGTTGCTTCCTCCTGGTAATGCTCCACGTGGTTTGTGTATCCAGACACTGAGAGCTGAGCAAAGTGAGTGCACAAAGTCAAGTCATTCTTGCACGTTTTGGTATTGCTTTCCTTCTCTGTGGTTTCAGGCAGCAGCTGGGGGAAGGTTGGTTTGGAAAACAAAGCTGTTGGGAACTGTTTGTTTAGACACAAGGCAAAATGGAAGTGGAAAACATAATCTGTCAGTTCCTCTCAGCCTCCCACCTTCTTTTTGTTTAGAACGTCCACATGGGATTTACTTTCAGTAAACAAAAGATGTTTCCTATAAGCTGGTGTTTACTAGTGGGGGGATGTGATTTATTAAAGAACAGAAATCCCTGCTTGTGCCAATGTTTTCAAACTGCAGCATGAGTTTATAATTTTATAGACCTTTCAAGAATAGATTTCCTAAAGCAAACAGCGAGGAACTGTTAAATTATAGCCGTGTAAGACAATGGTGTAACAGTCTGATTGCTTGTACTAATGACTTTATTATTCTGTTCCAGATAGGAGTGGTTTGGGCTGCTGGCAGATAACATACCTTTCCTGAGACAGTTTTGCAACTGATTCAGAGGGGAAGCCAATTTTAGATTCTTGAACAACTTCTTTGCTTCCTAATGAGGGAGATAAGGACTGTGTGGGTGCTCTCCCTCCAGGATTGTGCAGGGAGGAGGAGCGGCTTCCAGAAAAGCACGGTGCAGTTGCTCGCTGCAGGCTGAGAGCCACTGAAATCTCTTGAGATTCAGGTTTGCAGGCCATCCACACTATAACCCCTGTGAAACATGGGCAGCCAGCATCACCCCTTGCTGGTTTTGTGCTGTCTGAACCATGAGCTTCTCATCCAGGGCAGGTTTTTGATCTACGATCCTTTGGAACAAGAGAATGTTTAGCTGCTCCCAGCCCACCGTTGCTGCCAGAGCTGCTGTCATACTGTGTAAATCAAAAAGGTTGTTGCCATTTCCCTGAGGGGCAGGGATAAAAGCTTCAGGTGAAGCACAGAGCTGGTGCAGAGCTTGTTGGTACCCTGTGCTCTCTCCATCTAGAACAGAGCAGGCACCAAGGCCCATGAATGTTCCTTCTCCCGTGGGTCTTAAGCAGGCTGAGATGAAGGCAGCTTCCACGTTTCATTGCTGCAGGTACCAGGAGGCCCAGGAGGATGCGTGGTCTCAGCCTGAGCCTCTGCTGTCTCCAGCTGTGTCTGAGGATGCCTGCCTGGAGCCTGGGTGGCATCTCAGACAGGGGCCTGCATGGTGCCCTGGCCCTCCTCCAGCTCATTGCAGTGACCTCTGCTGAGACACGTATGTTGAAAGGCATTGCTCGCCTGCATTTCTTGCGTTCTTTTTCCCAATTCTCAACTTTTACATGCCATGTTGGGCTCATTTCTTGCTGCTGTATGCTTGTGCACGCTGAAGGACTTTGCATCCGCTCATTTGGGCTCATGGAAGAAATTAGCTGTGCAAGGAGAACTGTGGCTTGTAATGAAATAGCTTTGCAGTGACGTTGCTTCAGCGTTGCAGTATGTCAGTGCTGGCTTTCAGGTTGTCCCTGGGCTAAAAATATGGCCCATTAAGACTTCTGGAACAGGATGTAACCATGTTTTGAAGATATTTTATTCCTTGTGTGCTTACTGCTACGTGATTTAACTGAGGCTGCATTTGGAGACCTACCCTACAAGATCACCCTGGCTGAAGTGTAAATCACTGTTGCTCAATTAGTGGAGAAGAGCAGAGTGCCTGTGCTGGGGGTGGTGAGACACGGTGCTGCTTGCTGGAGGGGGGAGCTGGGGGAGCAGCCTTTGGACCAGACATTGCCATTTCTGATTTTTCTCTGCCCCCAAATGGGAAGAGATCCAAAATTGCACTGAAAAGATTTGTGTTAGGAGTTTACCACCTAGTTCATTTTAAACTGGATGCGCTTGAGGTGTGTCGAGCAAATGGACAGTGGCCTCCCTTCTCCCTGGGGATGGTTCTGACATAGATGGGAGGCTGCAGATGGGGCCCAAGGCAGAAATGCAAATAGGCAGGGCTGTGATATGAAGCATTTGGCAGCATTGCGGGCTTAAAAGCTCCCTCCCCATGGCCGCTTGATCCTGCTCTCTGGGTTGTGCTGACACAGCTGGCTGTGGGCTGTGCTGCAAACCGTGTGAGTGGAGCTTTGGCCTCAGCACGCTGGGATTAGTGCCCGTGCTGCTGGCACTGCTGAGCCCAGCGCGTCCCAGTGCTGCTTGTAAGGAGCCCTCCGAGGTGCGCTCGCTTCCAAACGCCTGTGTGCTTACAGCTTTGCAGAGGAGCACAGTCATAAGCACGAGCAGCTAATTAGTTTTCATAACCCTCTTTTGTTTGCTTTTGAAGCCACGAGTTCCTTGCTTGCTTGCCCGGCTCCTGTTTGGTGCGCGAGGGCGCGAAGCTCACGTTACAGGGGCAGAGCTCACACAGGTTTGCTTTCAGCACAGCTCTCGTCCCTGCGCTGTTCCTGGCAGGAGGCAATCAGTGACAGCACAGGCTCGGCCCAAGGCTGCCAGCAAAACAGTTGTGAGGGGCACATCTCCCACGTTAATGAGTTCAGCGATGGGTTGACTGCTGGATGTAGATGAAAAGGTCAGCTCTGTTGCCTGGGTTATGCAGGAAGGTTTTGTTCTGGAACAGCCTGCTCCCCATCAGCTCCTGTCTGCCGAGCTGCCAGGTACTCCTCTGCATCATGTTTTTCCTACATTTTCGTCGTCAGTGAGCACTGGAGAGCTGTTTGCTGCCTGCTGCTTGGGCTCGCCATTGCACCCCGATAGCTGGGAGCACCTGCTTACATGTAGGTACGAAGGGACCGCCCTGTCACTGAGCCTTGTGTGCCCCCAGCAGCCATTCCCCACCTCTGCTGGGGGCACAGACCCAGCTCGAGGCCCCCCCAGCTCTTTCCAGGGGATGGGTGTCCTCCATTGCAACTCTGCAGTGGCAGAGGGATCACAGCAATGGACGTGGATGAGAGTTTATTTTTTGGGGTGAAAACCGTTCATTTAAGGGCTTGAGTTTGGCTCAGTGACTTGGACAAACTCGCAGCCCTGGTTTTGAGCCTGTCCTACTTGGGGTTTGGTTTCAATCACAAGCTTTAACAAATGGAATCTATTGAAAACATTCTCAGCGAAATACCCTCGTTTTTCTTCTCTCAGAAGTCATTAGCTGTCTTCAAGAAACAATATTTTAATTGAAGCCATGATAAAAGCGGAGCAGCAGTGGTTGTTTTAAAGCTTAATTTATTAAACAGCGTTGTTTTTAATGCAAAAAAAATCTGTGAAGAAAAAAAGCCATGCAGTTTAAAACTGTCAAAACAAAACCTACAACTTTGAAGTCTTAAAATACTTAGGGAAATGCTGAATGTTTTTGACTGGTTATATGGAACAGCTGAACTGACTTAACTGGAACAAAATTAGGGGAACAAAGAGGCTTTGTTCCCAGAGTGTATTCTTTGCCCTTTGACAGTGCTGTCTGGCTCACGCTCCGAGAGAGATCCCCGGAGCAGGTCACTGTCAGCTTCCCCCTTTGGTCAGGCTTTCCACATAACTGATCTGGTAGGACAATTGCAGTATGCTTAGGATGAGTGTAATGNGGCTCACGCTCCGAGAGAGATCCCCGGAGCAGGTCACTGTCAGCTTCCCCCTTTGGTCAGGCTTTCCACATAACTGATCTGGTAGGACAATTGCAGTATGCTTAGGATGAGTGTAATGTGCTTACAAAAGAGCAAAAATCACAGGAAGGTCGAGGGACAAAAGCCTCTGAGAGGTATTTGAACCTCCTGTGACCACTGTGCTTTGTGGAAGAGGCTGAGTCTCTTGTTGACCATTCCTCTGTCCGTGTGCCGTGTGTTGGAGGGTACCAGGGCTTTTCCTGGCTGGTAATGTTCTCAGCGTGATCTCAGAGACCGACTTTCCGTAGAGGATGCTCCAAGTCTGCCAGTGAACGCGTCCCAGCGACTCTCAGTAAAACTGCAAACTGGTGAGATGGTTCCTCTGTTCCTCTGCAGTGGTCCTTTGAGGCTATTTGCATGCAGACAGCCTCTCTGGGTAGTCCCTCTTCTGCTGGGAAGGGTCAGCAGCAGGAGGAGATGAGCAGCTGAGGGATGGGGCTCTTTTTTTCCATGCAAATACCCCATATGGAACAAAAGCAGGCAGAAAGCACGCCCAGAGGTGGGGGCTGCAAGCAGAAAGGCTTTGGAATCATTTTCTGGGAGGCAGCATCAGGTCCAAGTGAATGCCATTTTTACACTGCTGTGTGCTGTGGGTCTCATGGGTGAGGCACAGATGCTCCTTTTGTTCTGAACCTCTCTCGGGCTAAATCCTCCACCCTCAGCCTGTGGGAATTTTCCTGCCGATTTCACTGCACCAGAGTTAGGGCTTTTAGGGTCTGCTGCTGAAACAATGTGAGCTGTCTGTTCTTCCCAAGTTGCCCAGCTTGCAGATGAGGTAGGCTGCAAAATAACCCTAAAGTTGTACTCTGCCCATCTTTAGGACTGTTCCTGAGCTCAGTGCGTTGCAGAGAGCTCATTTCTGTTTCCTTGGCTCCTGAGAGTGATGGGAAGCCCTGCACCCCAGCTAAACCCACTACTGGCAGAGCAGTGTCCTGCCAACAGCGCTGGAGTCCCCTCCTCCAGCCTGCAGCACTGCCAGCCTGGAAGGTCTTGGAGAGGAGGTGGGACTGCAGATGGGGACAGCCCTGTGATGCACTTGAATTAATATGGCAACGGCACAGAGCTCTCGGGGGTGATTGGCATTCACTGCAGCAGACAGCTGGTGTGCTGTGAGACGAGGTTGCTCAGAACTGTCTGCCAGTCCCTGTGGAAGAGAGGGTACTAGCTCGGGAGCAGGGGTAGCAGAAGCAAACGTGTCTACCGTTTCCATCCCTGCTCCGAGCAAGGCACGAACTTCTGCTCATCAGCAGTCATGTCCCTTTGACCTACAGGTATTGAGTTAGTTGCAGCCCAGTGCTCTGCCTGAGCAGGTGCCTGCTGAATTCAGGAGCTTGCTTAGGAATAAGCACCAGCAAGATGTCAGAGAGGTTAGTCTCATTACTAAAACTCATTAATTCTGCGGAATGCCCTGTAGAGAATATGTTAATATTCTTGTTCTGTTGACATCTATTAACATATATAATAGTTGTATAATTGTTACTAATAATTATAATAATAAGCTTCTTCTCCTAAACAGTCAAAATGGGTATCCAGAAGTCCCCATAGGCACTCTCAGATCCCAGCGGATGGACAGGAGGGTGCTGCTGTCTGTGCAGGGTGGTGAGCAGTGCCGCTTTGCTGCCAGCTTCTGTCGGTGAGCAGTGGGAGCTTGGGAGGCCAGGCTGCATGGTATGGCTGAGCGTGCTCATCTGTGCTGGCCGGCTGGGTCAGGAAGGTCCTGTGCTTTTAGCTGGAAATTGCTGTTCCCTACCCTGGCATTTGCTGCCATTCGGCAGAAGCACGGCAGTTTGATGTGTGCACCCTCCTGTTTCATTGCAGTGGTGTAAAAGTAAAACATCATTTAAGTCACCTTCAGCCTAAAGCATCAGTATGGAGAAGACAGTTCTGTTTTGCCTTGCAGAAAGATTGCTGTCAGTGATGGTCTCATCTGGGGTTGTGCTTTCTTAAATTGCTCCAACTCGAGGCTCTTCAAACAGCTAACCCAGACAAGACAGGAGCCCTTGCTTGCAAAGAGTGTATTTGCCTATATAGTTGCTACTCCACTATGCCAAATTCTGCTGCTAGTTCTATCAGAAAACCAAGGGGTCCCCTGTTTTTCAGGTCCTTAAAGATTTCTAAGACACGTGGAGCTTGACAGGTTCTGTATTAAAATGTGTTCTTCTGTTTTCTTAAATACAACAACTGCAAACAAGCACGTGGCGACCCATGAGTTACATTACAGGGCTTGGCTCAAAGGAGAGCTCTGCATTTATTGGAAAATACTACCCTGTGGCATCCAGAAAGCCAGATGCAGGGTGACAAATCAGCGTGATTATGGCATAGAAGTAATATTCAGCGTTGTCCAAAGAAAGATTAACTTTTCAGGCCAGCTTTAACTGATGCAAATTGTCAACCACTGTGTTGCAATAAAGAGTGGAAATAACTGCATATGCTGACTCGTAAAGGGGAGTCATGTAAAGTGCTTTGTGTTGCAGGATTTCATGAAAATGGTTTGGAAATGTTCTGCTGCGTTTACCTTCCAGGGAGGCCAGCTCTGGCAGCTGGCGGCTGTGCGTCATCCTGGGGGTGTTTGGGGTGCAGCGTGTGCTGGAGCATCCCATCTGTCTCAGGGCTCAAAACAGGATCATTCCCAGCAGTGCTGCCTTCCTTTTTAATTAAAGAAAACCACAATGCTTTGTCCAGTGCAGGTACAAAAGCCTCCAGATTTGTGTTTAACCTCTACCTTCCCTGGCTGGAGAATGGCTCTGTAGAACCTACCTCGGGGTTCCTGGGCTTGTAGGGTCAGCACCTCTCTCTTTCATTAAGCTGGTAACATACAGTATAAAGGCCACTTTTCTTCCTTTGTAGGGTGAGCCCACTGCTGTGTGTTGTAGTTCCCTTACACCTGGTGCCCAGTGTTACAGCTCCTGCTTGCTTTATGAATGGCTCTTTCTGGTGCTCCCTAGTGGTCCTTACCTGGTTTTGTTTTTTGGGTTTTCTAAATAGTCTGCGTGGAGGTTATGAGCTCTTTGCAACAAGCATCTTGGGCTTGTTTTTTTTTTATTTTTTGTGAAGCATCCAGTGCAGTTTTGCCTTGCTCCTAGAGCTGGACCACCCCAAGCAAAATAACACAACCTGCAGTCCTTATCCTCCTAAAGCTGAGAGGCTCTCATTTCCCTTGCTTTTGCCAAGACCCTGCTGGGCCAGGTCCAAAAGGTGGATTTGGGCACCACCCAGCTTCTCCAGAAATCTGGTTCCAGCTTCAATCTTTGCATCCTCTTCCCTTAGTCTAATTAAAACCTGCTGCAACGAATGCTGTGAAGCCAGCTGCGGTGCTTTGGCAGGTAGCAAACACAGGGCAGTGAAACCTCCAGCTAATCCGTCCGTGCTATGAAGTCATAAGAATCTTGTTAATTTTTAAAAAGCCCTTGATGCCCACTAATCCAAATCAATTTTCATTTCTTTCATAAAGTCATGCTTCCATTTAGGCTTCAGCTAAGAATTACAGCTAATTTGTTCGATTTTATAACAGTATAATTGAAAAAGTGATTTTAATGTCCTGGCAACCATATTCCCTTTCTTTGGTTGTTAATGAAAGAATCCATTAAAGTTAAATGATTTGGGCATGGATTCAAGTTGAATCGCCTGAATATTCTAGGGGAGTGTTTCTGACCATCTGCTGCTCTGTCACTGGCGTTGCTGCTCTAAATGGGACCACGAGACGGACTTCACAGCTCCTGTTCGAACCATTAAGCGTAAAATATCATTTTAATTTTCTGATCTCAGTGTAAATTGTGGCAATGCCCGGGAGAGCTGGCACTGCTCTGTGATCTCCTGCATGCAGAAACGTGGCTGCTGAGCAGTGCTTCCACCTGCTTTTTGGGGCTGCTGGTGTGGATTGCAGGGCATCCTTCAGCAGTGCTGCAAGTTCCTGTTAATGACAGGCACACACCTGTGCTCCTTGGGGGTGGAAGAGTCTCTGGGACAGACACAGGGCCCTTGGTTGAAGCTGGAAGCACATCCATATCGCTGAGGTTGGCTCTTCCAACCTGAGAGGTGGAGAAAAACAAACAAACAAACAAAAACCACACAGGTGGGCTCTTGCGTTGGAACTTACTAAGCATGGCCCATGTTCCTGGGGGTTTCATAAGCAGAGGAAGCCAGGGTGTCCTGCCAGCTTGCAGAGCTTCACGCTGTGAGGCTGAAGCATTGCTGGCAGAGGACAGGCTTTGTTTGTTGGGGAGCTTGGGTGCTGGTTTTAACCCTGATTGGGGGTGTTGTGTCGTTCCTCTGTGTCTTGGTGCTTTTCCCCAGGTTTGCAGTTGAGTGTGGGGTTACTCTGCAGAGTAATGAAGAGCTGATAGGTGATGGATTCGCTGGAGCTGGGTGTTACTCCATCCAGTGTGTTTTTATTTGTATTTTTGGATTACATAAAGAGAGGAAAGCGGCCACCAAACATACTTGAATTTTAATTGTAGCTCATAGGTGAAGGATCTTTGTGTACTCTGATAGTATTGGTTTCTACTTGAGAGGCTGTTCTCAAGAGGCATAATACTGCAGTGTATTGTATTGCATGTTTTCAGCTTTCTCAAGATGAAAGTATATCCTAAAAGTATGCCTGACTTTAATAGTTCAGTGCAGACATAGATAACATTGTAACAGGAGATCCTTTCAGGCTCTCCTGTGATGTTTGCAGATCAAACGCGAATGTGATGCACGAAATAAAACCAGGAACTTCTGCCTCTAACAAAAGCAAAATGACTGGATTTCCTTTTGCACGTCAGTGGAAAAAATGCCAGAAGTGTTTAAATGTTGTCCATGAAATCATGCAAATCTAAGCCAGTCATTTTAGCTTGATGGGGCCCTTTAAAATGGCAAATCTCAGGCTTATTCAGCTCGGCCCGCTGCTCAGCAGCAAAATTACGGTTACCTCAGCAAATGGGCCTTATAATGTTAACACCAGCAGATAACAAAAATAGCATTTAATAACTTTCATTACAGTTAGTGTTTCTAGGGCTTTGGGGCTTTGCTCTTTCAAATCATTTACATAATTTGCAGGTACAAGCTGCTGTGCCAGACTGTCCATCTGATTCTCTCTCCGATCGGAGCGTATTAATGCACTTGTTTGATGGTCTGTTACCAATAATTACCTTGGATTGCATTAGGAGCATTTCCAACATTGCAGCTGGTCTGTATTTTTCGCTAAGTGTATTTCAGGGCCCAATTACAGGACTCTGATGTGTTATTGTTCCAGTGTGTTGGTTCAAGCTTGCAATTTTAATATGCCTCCACACTGTACATTTATGAGTGCGAACCCAGGGCTCTGTCCTGAGCTCCCCGTACACCCCATGCTCGCAGCAGCTCCTACAGAGATCGTCTCAGCTCTCCCTTGTTGACTTTTGAAGGAAAGAATGGCAGCTAGGAGGTGGAGGCTTCTGCAGAGATGTTCCCAGGGCAAAGCCTTAGGCTTGGTGTGCTGTGTGCTTGGCGTGGAGCAGGTGGGAAAGGGGCAGGAACTGCTCAGCTCTCCCTGGTTTTGGCTGAGCGTGGGCTTGGGAAGTGGTTTTCAGGGACTTTAGCATTGAACTCACTTGGATGCTTTCAGTGATTGCCCTTCAGTGCAAGGGAGGCTGCTGCTGGTGTTGCCATACGTGGGGACAGCCAGAGGCTGCTCTGCTCCCAGCAGTGAGGAGAGGACCTGAAGAAGGTTTGGGTTAACAGTTCTGCATTTCTGCCTGCTCTTGACTTCAGCTGCTGTTTCAAAAGCCTTTCTGGGGCTGGACGGAAGGAAATACAAAGGTTTCACCTTCATGAAAGAGTCAAGCGCTTTAGCATTGTGATTCCTATTGACAGTTCAACACAATGAATAAATTATTACTGCTATTGATTTGTTTCATCTTTCTGAACCATTTGTTTGCAGGGGATACATTAGAATAACACACATCTGGATGAAGCTGCGCTCAGCTGAGATCTGCTTTTGCATTTATCCCTCTCTGGTAGTTGTGATCTGTAGGTAAGATGCTTTGGCAAACCCAGTGCTTGCACAGAAGCGTGAGAGCACTCTGTCCTTCCTAGAAACCAGTTCTGCCCTTCACTGGGTTGATCTCTAAAGCCACCTTAGTGTCAGCAGGGTGACAGCCACCACGGGTTGGTGGCTCTGGTCTCGGGTAGCTGCAAGGAGCAGCTGCAGCTGGCTTCAGCGATGGGAGCATCAGAAGTGTCCTTAGAAATCCTTAGATGGAAACCTTCTCAGCTGCTTTATTTCTTTGATGCCTGGTATGTGATATTTATACACAGATACTCATTTACCCGGGGCTTTGGCAGCCTTTGCTTTTATCTAAGTGAGTCTAGTCATTAACCTATTTACCTTAATTACAGCTTTAGATAAAATCAAGCTTTTCAGATAGAGCCTATAAACAGCAATGTGACATTGCATTTCTTTTAGATAATATTTTTTTCATGCCATCCCTTCTGCTCTCTTGTTTTTAACCAGGAGTTTGAGCAGAACAAAGACAAGGGGCTCTTGCCCTGCATGGTCCTTTAAGGGGAATTGCATTTAGAGCACGCTACAACAAATCGATGAATTATGATTCATTTAACTTTTAAATGGAAGGGCTTTGAATACATGTGAAAATATAATAATGGACCTCTATGAAGTGGATGGGTTAGGATCGATGTCCCAAAGCCACAAAACCTCGTAAAGAACCGTCAGATGCAAAGATCTCTATAATTAAGTGAAGTGGAACTGCAGCAGGGTGTTTTTGCTGGCAGCGTGCTCCCTGTCCTGGGCTTGCTGCAGTCACTGGGCTGTCCTGCGAGCTCCTCAGGGCCCCACAGCTGAGTCTGTGCAGGCTCTGGGGCTGTCCCTGGGCACGGCACTGTCCCCTGCCCCTGGCACCCGGCGTGACGGTGTGTGCAGGCTGCTCGTGGGTGCTGGGCTGGCACCCGGCTCCTCCTGAAACGTTGAGATCTGTGTGGTGACAGGGGATGGTCTGGGAGCCCCGTGCTGCCAGCTGGGTGAATATCACCATCATTCACGAACCGTCACACCAGTGTCCGTGCAGGGATGGGGGGACGCCTGATTCCTGCTGGCAAGGAGTGCTCAGTGCTGCACCTGGGTGTCAGGTGTTACTGAAAGGAGCCTCCCAGCAGGTGGCTTTAGGAGCCCTCTGTTCCTGGGAGGCTGAATGCAGGCTGGAGGTGTTGCTTTCTTACTTTCATCCTGCTCATGTTGCGTTGCAGGCTGGAAAGTTTCAGTAACAGCTGGTGCAGTGCTGGGAAGCGGCTGTGAAGGTCTTCACCTCTCCGTCTCACAGGCCTCGTTACGGCCGAGTCAGGAATGTTTTCTGGGAAAAACCCTGGGATTTAGGTGCACAACTGCTCTGTCAGAGGCTGCTGGAGATGGTGGAAGTCCGCTGAAGTGCTTTGGAGGTCTGAGGTCTCTGGCCCCATGGCTCCCTGGGCCCTGGTGTTGGTGTGAAGGTGCTGAGTGCTTGGGGTTGGGCTGAGGCTGAGATCTCCACCCAGATTTCTTTCTCCGTTGCTCTTGCCAAGTGCAGTTGCCTTAAAAATGCGCTGAGACCGAGCTGTTGGCTTTTAATGGTCAGTGCATGAGGTTTCCAAAAGGAAAGAAGGCTTTGTGTCGCTTTAATGGCAATGCACCCAAGTGCAGTTGCTCTCTGAGTTAGGCAGTGTGAACTTAAAGATTTTCTGTGGCTCTGAGAGGGTCTGAAGAGCAGCAGCGGCAGGTGACACAGCAGAACAACAGCCTGGTAGCTGCTAGCTGATGGTTAGGAAAACCCTTTGGAAGTAATAACTCCAGTTTTCCTTTGGTGCTGTTCACTCCCACTTAAATGAGATTAATTGTGCTGTTGAGTTCCACGAGTTCGGTGTCCAAAATAAGCACACAAATTCAGAGGGGTGACGGTGCCAGGGCTCAGAGCTCCTCCTGAACCCCTGCCACCTCCCGCAGGACGCGGAGCAGCCCCTTCCCCTTCCCCTGGCAGCACAGCACCCCGCAGAACACACACGACGAAGCGCTCTGCACCGCTTCCCTTGCTCCTGGGAAGGTTTTCTTTGGCTGCAGCCCTGCAAGGTGCACGGGCCGGTTCCCAAGTGCCAGATGTGTGTGGAATAGGAAACGCGCTGGCCCGGCTCCAGGCTGTGGGACCTGCAGCGCAGCGGCTCCGCAGGAAAACCTCCGGCTGCCAAGAGCCAGAAGTGATGTCAGCTCTGGAAGTGTGTCAGACTCACAACCCTTGTACTTTGCTCCCTGTGAAGTATTAATCTCCCAAGGCCTGTGCTGTAACGGGGCCTGTCTGGCTCGGTGCAACTTTATTTGTTTTGGGTTAGAGGCGCTGAGGGTTTTGCTTAGAGGTGCTGGAGGCTGTCAGCGGCTGTGCTTAAACAGCTTTGGGCCGGATCCTGGCTTGGAGTTCATCCTGGGGCCTTGCTCAGCTGTGCTAAACATGGCCCCCCTACTTGAAGTGAGGCTCTAAACCTTGCAATTGCCGACTCGCGTTTGTAGGGTGTATTGCAGAGCTGATGGTGCTTTGGGACCATGGGTCTTGTGGAGTGCCACCTGGCTTTGGGGCTTTCGTGGGGGTCTGGGGTCCTGGGGTGAGGGCCTGTGCTCTGCTGCAGGGTGTCAGGTGCAAACTGTGGTGTCTGATAGCTGCGTCACTTCGGTCTTGGTGCCCCAGAGTAGGAGAGATGCTCTCTTCAGCTGATGGGATAGGAACAAATGGGCAGGGGTTTGGGTGCGTGAAGCTGTGGTTGGCTTGGACACAGCCCTAAGTGAATGTGGAGCAGCCCGGCTGCTCCTGGAGAGTTAGGCCTGAAGAAGGCCTTGTGGGTGCCTAAACTTTCTTGGCTTCCTCCTGCTCAGTCAGTTTGTCCAACCAGGTGATATGTCTCCCCCAAACACAACCTTCCCGTCTGCCTCAGGGACAGCCAGGTGGATCTGTCAGGTGAGTTAGGGGCAGAGCAACGTTTGGAACTGGGACATCCTCCTCCTCCTCCTCCTCCAAATGAAGCCATTTGTCTCCTGTTGAACAGTAACCTTTTATTTGCTTGTGCCATGTAACCGAGCTCAAGGACACGTTTGCTGCTGGTAGCCAACATTTCACCAGGACAAGCATCTCGCTCACGTGGGCCCTTCCTCCTCATTTTAGGTGGTTAAATCCCAGGGCAGGGAAATAACATACAGAGACATGTGGCTTTTAGTGCCAGTCTCAGCCACGGAGAGCAAGCTCCCACCAGATTTATGGACGTGGAGTATTGTGTACCTTGATGTGAAGCCATTGCTCTGAGGGTCTTGCCTCAGACCGAGTAATTGCGTGTCCAGAATCCATCAGCCCTCGCTGTGCTGCTGGCTCACACTTCACCTGGTTATTTATAGTTTTGTAGTCAGGAAAGAAGGAGAATTGATTCTTTCCCCTTTGCTCAATAGTAAGCTGGACAATTTCTGCCTCTATTTGATGGGAAGGAAAGGAGATCTCAGGAGTTGGTTTGGCTGTGTGTTGAGATGCGTGCTTGGGGAAGGGAGATGTGGGCTGCTCGAAGGTGGCACGTAGCTGCCTGCTTTGGGCCTGGAGTCAGGCCTGCTGCTGGCAGGAGCTGTGCCTTAAAGATTTTACAGCCTGTGTTCATCTGAAAGGCACTTTTTTTTTTTTTTAAATTATTGTTTTGCCTCTCAACAGGAGACTTTGCCATTTATTTCACTAGGCATGGACAGCAGAGGTGGGTGGGTGGGCAGTGGGAGTGAGGAAGTGATGGAACAGATGAGGAAAAAGAGCATTTTTCTTCTGGGCTTTTTTTGTGTGTGATGTAGGCTTGGCGTTAGCAATATGGGAGAGAATAAAATACCTGGGGCCAGTGGAGAACACGGCTTTCATGGGAGCAAAGCCTTTAACTTGCTGCAGCAAAGCCCCTCCATTTCAGGGCACGTTAACGTTTCAGTACATTTGCATTCCCCCAGAACAGCATGTGCATGCATTCATGTGCTGTATATACCTGTGTGTGTGTGTGTGTGTTTCCATGTGGATTTATAGCCTTGAAGCCACTGCTGGCTGCCTCGGAACAGCTCGGTGCTTTGCTGGCCTGAGTGGGGCTCAGCATGGCCCTGCTGTTACCTGGGACCGGGTGGGCACAGACAGCTCTGTTCTCTCCCTGCAAATCCCCTCTCTGCTTTTGGTCTCCTGTCCCCTACTCCCCATTTTATCCTGGACTATGTGATCTTGTAGGTCCTTTCCAACCTAGTTGTTTTATGATTCTATGATCTTCCAGAGAGTTGTTTCAAAATGTTCTCGGTTGGGTTAGGCAATTTCTGAGCATCGGCAAAGCTCCCCAGCTCCATAGCACAGATCTGGAGCTGAATCACCTGCCCTGAGCTGAGACGTGGAAAGGCCTTCTGGCTTCTGGCTGCGTTCACTCCGCCGTTCCCTCGGGCAGATGTGGGGATGAAGGTGAGCAGGAGGCTGCATGTGGCTGTGTGTACGTGGGGCTGTAGCCATTTCTGTCACCCAACGATGAAAAATGGAGATTGGAAATAGTCAGCAGCTTCTGTAAGCACTTAACATTCTTGATTCCGTTTGTCTTTTGATCTCATTTTTACTCTTTTCTGATCCTTTCCCTTGAAAGGGCTTTTATCCCGTTGTCAGGCTCGCTAATTTAGGGCGGTGTTTTGAACCAGACCTCCTCCTACGTTTTCAGAGCCTGGAAAGCGTTTTTCACTTAATCAGGGAGAATTTATACATTTCTGTAGTCACAGTGGGGCTTCTCGCAACGCCACGTCTGAGTCCTGGGCACTGCTGCTCCGGCCTCTGTGTGTGCAAAGGGCCTGTCCCCGAAACCTGCAGCATTTGGGGTAATAAATACTGCAGGCAGGCTGGATGGTTTCTGTGCTCACCTATCAGAGTAGCCTGCTGTCAGTCGGGGCTCTGAGCATACCGGGGCTTTTACTGGGCTTCGTGGTCTGGAAGCGCCGTGCTCCTGGGATGAAGGGCAACGGTGTGAGCACGGCTGGGGCAGAGCAGCTGCCTGTGGGTCCAGCTTCGAGTGCATTTCCCTCCAGTGGCTGTTTCTGCTCTCTTGGTGCAGCAGAGGGACCTGAGCAGGGTCTGCAGCCTGGCACTGAGTTGTGTAAGTGCTTCTTTTTCAGCTGGGAGCTTGGGTCCAGCTAGGTTTTGACTTTAGGGAAAAGAGCTGGGCGATATTTAGGAATGTGGAAACATCATCATGTATTTTTCAAAAAAAAAACAAACCAAAAAACAAACAAACAAAAAACCAAGTATTTCTTCTGCTGTGGTGCTGTCTGTTCTGACTTTGCTGCAAGCAGGTAGATTTTGAAAAGGCTGAAGGCTGATAATTGCTTCTTGCCAACCTGTGCTGGCGCAGGGGGCCACGCTGCAGAGCTCTGCTCTATTCCTGGCTGCCCCACCAGGCAGCTGGCCCCTTGCTCTGCACCTTTGTGAGAGCAGGAGTATTTTTGACAAAATACCATTAAACCTGCAGCCTGAGGAAAGCAGAGAATAGGATGGAGATGCAGGCTGTTTTGCTGAGTGATGAGCAGGAGTGCCTGGCGTGGAGCACGAGCCACCTGGTGCCCAAGATGTGTTGGTGTGATGCTGCTGGTGGTGTGCAGGGGAGGGGGCATGGGGAAAAAGCAAAGAGAAGGCTGGAGCCAGCAGGTGAGAGGACTGAGCTGTGACCCAAGATGATTCCTTGTCTGCTTATTCTCTGCTTTCTGGTTCTAGAGGAAACAGCCAGCCAACAGAGCTCCAGAATCTTTTGCAATAAGAAGGGCAGCTCTGCACCTGCTGGAGAAGCGTCTGGGTTCTGCTTCCCCATGGCTGAGGCTTCTTGGGAAAGAAAGCCTTGCTGTTCTGTGCCTGCTGTCCTTAGTCCAGCTGAGCTTTCCCCAGACCATGTCTGGCCATGTCACTTTCTGCACAAGCATTTGCTAGCAGCTTGCTGTCTGCTTCCTTTCTCCCTGTTGCATTTAGCGTTATGGTTGTGTGTGGTTGGAGGCTGCGTTCTGGTGGGCTGCTGCAAACCAGCAAGGATGGCACACCTAGCAAGGACCCGTCCCTGCGAGCTCGGGTGGGCACTGAGCCCCGAGCATGGGCCGGGCAAGGCTCTTCCTGCTGGGGAACCTGTCATTTCCATCTCCCCGCACGTGTAATTTAGTGTGTCATTGTCCCTAATTGCATGCTTAACACACGCGCTTTTCGAACGCAGCCCTTTTATCAGCAGCAGGTAGCAGCGGGTTTAATAGAGTGTTTGAATTCCTATAAAATTAATCTGTAGTCTTCTGCGATAGGAGACGGGCAGGGAGCCATGTGGTTCATATCCAGTGTTGATAAACTTGTTATAGAGGCAGGAAACATTTCTGATTGGAGCAGGGACAAAATCATTTGGAGCGGAGCCATAAAAAGAGTGGATGGTGATGGTTGGAGCGCAGCAGAGATTGAAATTGCTGGTGTGTGGAAGCAGCGCTGCCAGCTAACATTGACTTAGTGTCTCTGGAGAACTCTAACGGCAAATGCATTTTATTAATGGCAATATTCTTGTAGGAAATGCTGAGCCTTGTTGCAGAGGTGGAGCTCTCCTATGAGTCTGTGGGTTTGGAAGTCAGCCAGCTCGGCCCCGCTCAGCTCAGCAGAACAGGGCATGTCCTGGGTGCGATGTGATGTGGCTGCCTCTCAGGCTGCGGGCTTGCAGCAGGAATATCCTTCCTTTTCCAGTGGGGAAAATCTTTGCATTTGTTCTGGATTCAGTTATATGGGATAAAACAGCCAAAGACAGCAGGTCACATTTTTAGCCCTTCTGTTGTTGCCTTTCGTTTGGAATGGATCTCCCACTACATGAACTGGGAGACACTGCCCGTGTGGGCACCCAGCCCCAGCTTTCTGCCAGTGTCCCCGAGGTGCTGTAACCCCGCCCGTGCCTCCTCTGCCTGCAGATCTCAGGCCTTGGCCTGGCCTCGTGGCATCTGTTCTCTCTGCAGTGCTCTGACTGTGTCTGTGCTCAAACCTTGCTCTCTGCAGCAGCCGCAGGCTGGGCTGGGACTTGCAGAGAGCACAGCTCAAATCATGCTGCCTTGGGTGCCAAGCTGGGCCTGAGCATCCTTGGTGTGCTTACCTGGGGGCTGGTCAGCCTTCAGAGAGGCTGTGGTGTGCGGGCAGGGGAGAGGGAGCCTTGGCTACTCATGGGCAACTCTGGCAGGTGAAGGAGGGGTTGGGGCCCTTGCTGCATCTTCTGTGTGTTCCAGCCATTCTGTGATTGAACCCAGCACAGAAAAGGCAAGTGTGGATAAAAGAGGTGGCTACTGAGCATGGTGGGGAGCAGCAGAGATGGTGCAGCTGAGGAGATGCGTGATGGAGAAGGTGGTGCATGGGTACCATTTTCCAATTCCATCTCTTATCCCTAACCAACACTTTTGGTGTGTAAAACTGGGATGTGATTAACCAAGCGAAGCAACCCCCAAAGAAACACTGTCTTTTCTTTGCAGGGAGGCTGTTGGAAGGGGATTCTCTGGAGCTGAGCTGTAGCGCTGCCCCTGCAAAGGCGATCTTGGAGCCAAACCAAGCCGTGACTTTGGACTGTAACCTGGCCCCCACTGAGCAGGTGATCAATGTCACATGGAAGAAGAATGGGTTTCCATTAGTGGAGCAGGAACATCTGCGTGTGCTTCCGAATGGATCGCTCCTCATCTCATCCCAGGCCGTGGCAAAGGACAGTAAATACCCTGAGAGGGCTGGCGCTGAGGGGAATTACTCCTGCGTGTCCCACAGCTCCCTCGGGGCTGTCACCAGCCAAACGGCGACTGTCAGATTTTCAGGTAAGTGTGTTTTGTTTTCTCTTTTTCGTTGTTGCTGCTGTTTTCCCTCTGGTCTTTTGTACAGGCCATCTACCACCCTTAGAGTTTAAAAGAATGTCTATGAATTGGAATTCTATTAATGAGGTGTAGGTGGGATTTGGGATGGCCCACAGAAAACCGTGGGTGTCTGTCTTGTCCCACTGTTAACCTCCTGTGCAGCTCTCCCAGGTAAGTGCCATCAGCTATGGGTTAAAACCAGGACCCTACTCACTCTCCAAAAGCCAGTGTTTGTTTTTGCAGGGAAATCAACACCTCGGAGCCATGGGGCAGCACTGGCTGTGCTGAGCTCTCTGTCCCATCCAAACCCCAGAGGTGGCAGTGGATCGGGACCTGCACTGAGTGAACAGAGTGGATACACAGGAGTGGATCACAGAGGGATGGTCAAGTGAATGTGGGTGGCTGCTTGAGGGCAGAAAGCGCTGGAAACAGACTGGGTTGTGCTCAGGTGGTCCGAGATCCCCTTTGTCCCTGCTCTCTGTCACTAGCTTAGATCATGACAGCCTTCTAGGGGCATCTACTGCTTTCCCTGTTTGGAATGTCTGCTGGCTTTGATGGCTTTAGTGCGTCTGAATATGGCCTTGTGAAAATGATAGACTGTAACATGGCTGAGACCTGATGCACCAAGGGAGGCCTTGGGGTCTTTCATCTACGCTGTGGGGTCCCGAGAGACAGGATGTTGGATGTCTCCCCTTCTGATGGCTTTTGTTTGTGAAAGCTTAGCTCTGGCTTTTGCACAGCGAGTGGCGGAAGAACAGAAGCTTAATCTTTGGCAAAGCTGAGAGCCCAGCCTCGTGGCCACAGCGAGCAGGAGCGCTGGGGCTCCCCATGTGCCTGGTGGGGTCCCAGCTTGGAGGCATGTGTCCAGCACCCTGCTTGTCACGTGCACTGTGCATCAGGAGAGAGCAGTCTGCTTGTGGCTTCCCAGATAAGGAAATCTTTGTATCAGTATGGCCTGAAATGTCTATAATGGGAACCTTTCTTTCCCCAGAGACCAAATTGGACTGAGGTGCTGGATTTGTGCTGCCAGGCAGCCTTCTGCCATCATCCCTTCCTGTTCCCACAGGCAGAATTTATCCCATCTCAGCATGGTGCAAATGTAAGAACTTCAGGGGAAGCTCTCCAGACACTGAAGGGCAGTGCTCAGTGAGGCTGGGACAGGCGTCTGTCTGTGTGTCGAGGAGTGTGGCTCCACTTGGTGTCGGGACTGATTGTGAGGCAAATCTCTCTCTATAATGGGAGGGATGAAAGAGGGCTCTTCAGGCTGTTTTTCATTTCAGTTTCAGAACAGCACTCTAAACTCTGAACCACTGAATCTTTGTGCAGCGTTCAAGAGTGAAATTCCTTTGTATTCAGAAATGGCTGCTGGAGCTATTTTAAGTCTGAGAGTGCCAATAAATGATTCCTTGACCTACCAAACAAGAGAGGTTAGAAAATAATACAAACACAATAACACTTCTCTCTAGTACAGACCTATGCAAATGTTGACAAATGCAACCACACAGCATGCCGTGAGATGCAAGGCTGAAACACATTCCCAGACATGGGAAATTCGGGCTGAGGTGCTTTTGGACTCGCACAGAGCTGTGGTAGGTGAACACACAGAGGTTGCCCTAGCACCCATGTTACACTGTGATGTATTTAAGCTTTGGTACCCCAGGCAGTGGCGGTCCAGGTGTGGCCAAGCACATGTCAGTCTTTGGCAGGTGAAGTCTTTGCCAGATCGGGGGAAGACCTTTGGCTTTTGCAACGTGTCCTCCTCTTCTGCTCAGAAAATGTTGGCTTTCAGCACCCACAGATTGCTGCTCCCCCTTCCCTCTCGTCCCCTCCTTTCACAGAGGTTTGCAGTGCCAGCTGAATGTCTGCTCCCAGTATTTCACTGAATGAAGGGACCCCCGGGGTTGCCAGGGGGTGCTGGCAGGGTGGAGTCAAGGATCCTGCATGCAGATGTTGTCTGGGGAGCTGTCTGAGGAGCTGGGAGCTGGCAGGCCTGGAGTGGAAAAGGCATCGTGAATCCAAGTTTATTCAGCTCCTCCTGCCCCAGTCCGTCACCCTGAATTGGGATATGTTCCTTTTCCAGTGGGTGTGGATGTCTGTGCTATCTCTTGCCTGACGGCAGTGGTTTGTGCTTCTGTTACGGATCTGGGTTTATTGTTTTGTGTCTCTCGAGTGAAAACAGTGGAAACATCTCAAAAACAGGAGACAGGCTTAAATTGCCTTTCTCTCCCTGTGGGTTTTTCCAGAGGAGTGTAGGTAACTTGTTCTGATTTCCTCCCAGAACCAAGGAATTCCAGGTGAACTCACCAGCTTGCCTCCTTACATGGACTCACGTGCCTCCTTCATTTCCATCTGCACGGGGAAGGTGCTGCTGCTGGCAAACAAACACACCTGACACAATGTTCACTTCTGAATGGAGAGCAGCAAGGGAATTATTAATGAAATGCATCCCTGGCAGTGTTTTGTTCTGTGGGCTGGGCAGAGGCGCTTGCTGCATTAGCATTCAGCTGGTGCAAATGAGGGTTGTACAGGCTTTTTTTTTTTTTTTTTTTTCCAGTTGAATACAGCAGTCTGTCTGAAGTTGTTTACGTGCAGATGGAGGTATTCTTTGTGCTGACTGCCCTGGGCACTGCTGATCAATACCAGGCAGAAGGAAACCTGTTCAGCAGGTAGGATGTATTAGCCCTGCCCTCAGCTTGTGCTGATACACAGTGCAGTTCCCTCCCTGGGCAGGAGATGCTGCTCTGGGTTAAAGGGCTCCGTGCACCACGCAGTGTTGCAATGACAAGAAAGGATATTTAGTATTCATAACATCAGGTTGCGTCCTGTGGCTTTTCATACTTTTACTCATTTCTTTGTTCATTCACAACTAGCTTGCCCCATATAGGCAAAGTACCACGAGGAAGCTGTAGCACTGAAGCTGCAGGTTGTACCAGCATCTACCGAACAGTTGCAGGGGACAAGCTCTGCTGGACTCTCCTATTAGCTCTGTTCTCCAGTGCACGTAGGCACTCATTTCACTTTCCTCATGCCTTTCTCAGTGCTTCTACACCATTAGAACAGCTGCTGTGTTTCAGGCGTGCAGGAGCCTGTGTCGCCTCCCCAGTGGCCCCGGAAGCCGAGGGCAGCTCTGTGTTGCTGTGCAGAAGGGCTGCTGGCTCTCCAGCTGGGAAGGGAGAGCGTCAGACGAGTGAGCTGGGAGCCTCGGAGGGGCTGACCTGGACAGACAGACGGTGTCCCTGGTGAAGGCTGGAGTGATGGAAGCTGGACAGCGTGCGGGCTGGCTGGGTGACGTGGCAGCAGCATCCAGGGAAGCACTACGAGGGATTGAGTTGTGGGCTGCTGGAGGTGATTACTGAAATGGAGTGAAGCAGGGGCAAAAATCCACATCTCTTGTCTGACAGGAGCTGCCAAAATGCATAAGCCTACTGTTGTGTGCATGGACGTGAAAGCTGCTCTCTGCCCATGCTTGAGCAATCAAGGTAGTCTCCAAGGCAGCCCTGCTTCAGGAGCTGCTGAGAAGACATTCACATGTGTGGCAGGTGCAGCCAGTCCTCTTGAGCACCTGGGACAGCGTTGGGTCAGTGCTTGGATCGCTGGGGACAGCCACAGCTGGCAGAGAGGGCCCAAGGAGCACAGCCCTTGTGGGACAAGTGACAGAGCAGTGACAGGCAGGGGTCAGCTCCCACGGGCATTCTGCCACTTGTGGAGGTGACTGATGCCTTGGCCACATCGGTGTCTTCCAGGGAAACCTAGAACCACTGCAATGCCCTCCATCCTTTCCCTTCCAGCGTGAATGAGTGCCAACTCATTCATGATTTGCTGTGTAAATGTGTGACACAACAGCACCCTGCAGCTCGCCGTCCCTGCGTGCCACTGCCTGAGACAGGTTTCACCATCCACCATCCAAAACCCATGGTGAGGAGCAGCTGTGACGGCTCTTGGTGCAGTTGTACCTGTCCTGAGCACAGCTGTTGGGGCTGCTGACGGAGGTGTGCAGGTTTCTCCAAGCTCTGCGTGCTCCCACGTGGAACTACCAAGGGTGTTATTGTCGTTGCGGGGAGGTGTAGCTTTCTACCTGTTAATAACTACGTTTGTGAAGATTTGTTAAAGCTGTTCGTTTAGCTTAAACATTTTGCACGAGGGAGGTTCTAGGAAATTACAGTAATTGTAGCTGTCAGACGAGGACGTTTGCTGTGCCTGGAGGGAAGGGGCCCGTGCCGTGTGGCTGCTGGCAGCACTGGCGAGGTTTGGTGCTGGCGGGGCAGGCTGCAGCTGAGGAGTGCACGTGGAGAGCTCTCTGTGCCCCACTGCGTCTCTGAAAGACTGGGTTTTAGTCTTACTTTAAGGATTTAATTTATGGATTTGATACTATTTATTTTGTGGATTAGCTGTGTGGCTGAGTGAAGAGCTGTGTGCAGAACCAGGTCTCCAGGGCTCTCTGCCTCCCACCGGCCTGGCCAGAGAACTTCCAGCAGATATGCACAGGCTCTGGGCCACCCCTCAGTGTGACTTTTGGATGTCATTTGGAGTAGGTAGGGAGCTGGCAGCTCTACACAGGTAGGATTGAGCCCTGCAGGGGTCGGCTGTGCAGCACAGGTCCTGCATTGCCATCCAGCCCTGCAGACTGAGCTCTGGCTCTGCCTCCTCCGTGCTTTGGGGCCATGGCCTGCTGCCTCCCCGTCCCATGTAGCGGTTCAGAGCACTGTGTTTGGGTGGTACATAATCTCAGCAAGGGCTTTAGTCACCCCCAAATCCTAGAGACACCTAGGGATAATTACTAAAGGCACACAGGGGACGAGCACGTGAAGAATCGTGGGGCAAAGCGCTGTGTGAGAGAGCAGGAAGCCCGTTTCAGAAGGCCAAATTCCTCGCATAGGCTGCATTTTCTGCCTGGGGTGTAGTGTTGCTGCCTGGCAGCCTTTCCAAGCTCGGGGCCTCCTGTGCTGAAGGGAGCGGGGGAGGACGCTGGGCTCCCCGTGCTGCTGGCACCCCCGGGCTGGGAGCCCTGGCACACGGCTCAGCTCCAGCTGGGCCGAACATGGCAGCAGGGAGGGATCTGCTCCTGGAAGCACAGAGCGTGGTGCTTTGGCTCATGGCTCTGGGCAGTGTCCTGTAATGCTCCTCCACCTCACCTGCAGCTGGTAATTTTCACTGAGTGGCCCTAAGGTATTCAAGGGCACCACTGCAACAGGGCTGGGAGGTGTTTTGTGGCTTTGCAAGCCAAGCCCTAGCTGAAGAGCTGAAAATAACGTTGAGCATGTATGTGTCTTCTTTGTTTCCCTTTTCCCCCCAAGCGTCATCCTTTCCTGCCCCCCTCCATTGAAACCTATCACTTTGCAGAACTTCTGCAGCAAGTTTTTTTTCAGCAGAACTCCATTTCTGGGAGGAGAACGGACCCTCCTGAACTCCCCTGCAGCCCTGGGGTGAGCTTGCAGCACAGCCCTGAGCCCAGGCTGTGCCATGCTGCAGGTGCCAGGCACGTCCTGCCCCTTCTGTTCCACCTGGGCAGCCTTGGGATGACGGAGGAGGAACACGAAGGATGACAGCGTGCTGTGGTCATGGCTGTGAGCTGGTGCAGGGGGTGCTTGTGGAGCAGTGAAGAACCTGGCCAGGAGGCCTCACTGGTGCTGAGATCTGGGGTTCTTGCTCAGTCCTGCATCAAACCTTTCCACTCCTCGTACCTTGTTTTGGAGTTGCTTTCTGCTTAAAAAGTCCCCTGCTCACCAATCCTGATATCCTCTGACAGGATGATGACAGAGCTGCCCAGCCTCCAAATCCCACCCTAAGAGCTGCTGGGAGAAGGCACCAACCGGCAAATGGAGGTTTGCTCCACGCGCTGCAGCCGCTGAGCTCTCAGCCCTCGCTGGCTCTCACGGGGCGGGAGGGCCGTGCGCTCCCTAATCAGGGTCGCTCTTTAGTCACGCTCCTTCACACCCTAATGAGAAATCTGTCACGGGTGCATTTCTTGGCTCTTGGCCTTTGAAGAGCCGTGCTGGAGCCCGGCACAGCAGGCATGGGGCTGGCTTGAGGTGTAGGGCAGGACTCGGTTCTCAGCAGTGGATTTCCAGCTTGAAGCCGCAGGACTGGCAGGTGATGGGGAGGAAGTGATGCCTACAGATTTAATCTTTTTAGAGGGGTTCCTGCGTCCCCTCGTGACATTTCCAGGCACAGTGACCCTTCAGAGGCTGCCAAAGTACTCGCAATTACACTGCTAGGGTGCAGGGAGCATAATGGGAAGGAGCATTGAGGGTACCAGGAGGAGGTTGTTCAGGTGGTGCCAGCCTGAAAGTGTGCTTGCATTCAGTGGATTTTCTTTTCAACTCTTGGGGTCAGCAAAATATATTAACATGAGCTTAAAAGATCATGAAGTTCTTGGAAATGACTCTGTGTTCAAGCCCTCTGTGGAATATAATTGAAAACACTCAAGCAGTTGCCTGAGTTGGGGTCTCGTATTGATTTTTTTCAAACTTTTTTTTTTTTCCAAACTTTTCCAGGAAAAGGTTTTTCATTGCTGTTTGTTGAATTGAAAAACTACACTTGGCAGACAGCTGGTGGGAGAATTCAATCTGCAACTGCTGCAGAGAGCAGTGAGTTGCTTTAAACATGTGATAACTATTTAAGCTAAAGAAAATACTAATGACAGTTGAGAATACGCTGAGGTTAAAATAGGGCACGTAAAGGCATTTTATTTTCAAAATGGTGCATACTTTCTCAGGCTAACGCTGCAGTAAAGTATGTGCTTGGGTGTCGGGGTGCGTGCGTGATGCAAAGAAAACTTTGGGATCCCTTAAAATCTGGATACTGCTCTTGGGAGGTGGTGGTGGGACCAGTGAAGGACCTGGAGGTTGTTTGGGGTCCTTCTGAGCACAGAGCTGTGCCTGACCCATGGCTGGAAGGTCAGGCAGCTGGTTGAGCTGGTGGGTAGGATGCAAGCCCAGGGCAATCACAAATGTCAGTGCTTTGTCTCAGCTCTGTCTGCATCCACGTGCTGAATCTTCTCTGTTTGACTGGGATGAAGTTTGCTTCCACGTGGCAAAGCTGCTCCTACCCTTACAGTCCCTCCCCCTTGTCTCCAGCATTGCCAACCTGTGGGCAGTTGTTTTGGCCAAGAAAGCTGACATCTGGCTTTGTTCTTCCTCTTGCCTTGTTTTTATCTGGATGTGCCACAAGGCAAGGGGAAACCCTTGCTTCTCAGAGTTGTGGCATTGCCCCCCTCTTCTTTTTCTCATGCTGTGTGTTGTTCCCCAATGGAGTAAATGGACAAGGAAGCAGTATAGAAAAGCAGCTGGCCAAACCAGCTCGTTGCCTGTCTTCTCTCACACTGTTGCCTTCAAGGTGAAAAAGAGGCAAGAAGCAAATCTGTGTGTTGAAACTGCTCTTGGAATTGCTGAGGACTTGTAGGACGTGGGAAGGGGAGGAATTGTGTTTCAGGCTCCTTTATAGAGAAAAGCCTTCTCTTAACTCCTGCATCATACCAGGTTTGCATTTCTCAGCAGAAACTCGAGTCACTAACTTGCCTTCCTTTCCTCTTTTCCCAGCATTATCGCGCTTTTTCCAACAGCCGGAGTCACAGACAGTGGAAGAAAATGGCATGGCTCGGTTTGAGTGTCGGATCGAAGGACTGCCTCCCCCTGTCATCACGTGGGAGAAGGATAATGTAGCTGTTCCAGAGGAACCCAGGTGATGCCCTGATTGTTTTCCCATTTATTTAGGGAAAAAAAAAAAAAAGAAATTCCAAACCTGAGCACTTGAGATGTGAAAGTCCTTCGTAAAAAGGTAGAATGAAGATAGAAATGGTATGGGCCAGTTTTGTACCTGAAAACTGAGTGCTGTACAAGCACATGTTGGAGGGACCCTTGCAAATAGGTTGATAAAACATCAAAATAAAATAAGTCTTCCTTCAAACGTTATCCAACCAACCGAAAAAACCAGCAACAGGAACGAAACCATTCCCTTTTTTGTTACTGGTCCCTTGTTCTGTAACCTTTGCTGTGACAGACCAAGTGCTCAGTCTATAAGAGATAGTTATGTAGAAATTAAACTGAGTAGAAATTGGCTAATGAGCAAAGTGATTAAATGAGACTTGAGCCTCAATTCTCCAATGGTCTGGAAGGTCTGCATGCAAGGATGCACAATTTCAGCACGGTTTATATCAGCCACTTAGACCTCATCCAGAGAGTTCAAGGGAAACCAAAAAGAGTGTGCTGAAGAGCAGACAGCACAAATGTGAATTGAGAAACTTGAGATTGTCCCAGCTCTTAAAGCACAGATCCTGCACCCTGGAAAAGCCCATGTGTGTATGGAGCAGAGCACAGCAGGCTGCAGTAGGGGCTGCCTTTGGCAAGTCTTCTTGTGCAGAGTTAAATGAGAGAAATCTTCAGGGTATTAGATTCTGGCATGAGGAATATTTCCCCAGCTGACTCTGGGGCATGATGCTAGGGGTGCTGGCAGAATTCTGACGTGGTTTGTCTTTAGTTTTAGTAGTGGTTTTAGAGCCAGTCTTTCTTCACTGTTGTTCTGCACGGATTTGTCTCAGGGTTAATGATTCCTGTAGAGCAATGCGTGTGCTCAGTAACCTGGGTGGTCTTTCCATTTATTTTGTTCCTATGTAGGAAATTGTCTAGTAAAAGACCCTGAATTTTGTTTTTTAGGAGAAAAGATAGGAGTCCTGCAGCATGAAAGTCAGTTACAGCAACTCATTAGCTGAGTAACAGTTATCTCTAGACATCACCTCTGCAAGGGAATCGGTCACTGCTTTGTCCTTTAGTTTCTAAAAACTCATTTTCTGTTCTGGAGAAGGAGCTATTTCCCTCCCAAGAAAGTTAAGCCAAGAGTCAGAAGGAAAGGATGGAAAGGAGTTTGAGGGTAGGGTTTAGGAATAATTTCTCAACAAAAACATTTTCTGTTAGGGTGACTGCTCCTGTCCTTGAGCCTGAAGTGTGGCATCTGAGGGTTCATAGGAAGCTATTGCTTTGTAATGAGACAAAAAATAATTAATAAAAAAGCAAAGAAGAGAACAAAAACCAAAAGGATAGCAGAGGGAAGTGTGCTGTAGATAGGGCAATGGCTTTTTAATGAGACAGCTGGATGGATGTTGTGAAATTACGTGCTCGGAGATTGCTTTCAACACAGGCAGCCTGAAAATTGTTTTCCTTGTAAAAACCAGGCCATAATCTCTAGCTGCAGGTCTTGCTTTTTAAATCATGTTTTAGCTAATATGCTTTTTCAGAAGGATTTGCTTTTCCGTTGTTGTCTCGTTGTTGTTGTTGGATTTGATATAACCGGCTTTCGAAGGAATTAAGTGAATTCCAGGAAACACTGGCTGCCAACCAGACCTCTGTTAGCCTTACCCCATCGTGCCTAAGGACCAGATCTCAGCCCGGGCAGGGTTGGCTGTGGACTCCCTCCTGTGCACACAGGATGAGCCTGTGAAATGCAGTCATTTGGATAGGTAGGCATCAGGGTGATCACTTCGTATTCCGAAACAGCACCGTTAGGTGTAGGTACAAAATCAGGCTCTGGGGCTGTAGATGCAGCCTTTCAGATAATGCTATTACGTTGGCACTTAAGATTTCTTTTAAGACTGATGGAACAACCACAACAAACTGATAAAACTGATCATAGGTCTTTTTTTTTTTTTTTTACATCTTTTTTTAAATTATTATTTTCTTATGTTAATCTTGCCTTTGGGCACTCTCTTTGGCCTTTGCTGTTGGGTGCAGGTTCTAGCATGGTGTCACCTTGAAGGTGCTGAAGGCTGAGCTTAAAAAAATGCCTAAAGAACCCAACAGGTGAGGAAGTGCTTGTGGATGTTTTCAAAACACCTTTCCCACCCTGTTGAAGTTCGGGACAGAATCCAGTTTCCATATGGGAGTAGGACAGAATTATTTTGCAGTTCTGGCTCTGAAGTACTTCTTAAAAAAAAAAAAAAAGAAAAGAAGAAGAAAAAAGAGAAGTCTTAAATCTGCAGCAGCTGCTGAGAGGTGCCTTGCAGGATCTCTCTAGATCACAGTTGCACTGGGATGTGTGCTACATCTTTTGGTGTAGTCTGTTCTCTGTTGTATGTCCAGCTGTGCTTCGCACCAGCATCCAAATTGCTGATTATTTTCTCTAGAGCCACCATGAGTACTTGCTAACAACTGGAGGTCGTTAGAGGTCTGCACATGAACATGTACCTTAGATCACATGAGCTGTGATCATGACATCTTTTATTCACATTTTGGCTATGTGAAGGTTTTATCTGCTTGAAGGAGCTTCTGGATGTCCTATGTTTAACATCTGCATTAATGACCTGGTGATGAGCAGAGCTCACCCTCAGCAAGCTGCAGGTGATAGAGACCAGGGAGAAGTGGGTGATACCTGTTGTGCTGCTGGGGAGAGGGACTGTGACAGGCTGGAGAATGGCTGTCAGCAACCTCAGGAGCTTCAACACAGGGAAGTGCTGCTTGGGTGAATTCCTCCCTAGGGAGAAATAACCCCGTGCACCAGGACAGGCTGGGGAATGATCTTATCCATGTGTGTGAATACCTGATGTGGGGGAGGAAGGAGTGAGGAGCCGGTGGAAGAGGCAAGAGGGCACAAACTGAAATATGGGAAATTCTATTCAAATGTAAGATACAATTGTTCTCTACAAGGGTGGTCAAACATGGGAGAGGTTGCCCAGGGAGGCTGTGGAGTCTCCATCCTTGGAGATACTCAGAACTTGCCTGGCTGTGGTCCTGAGCAGCCTGCTCTACCTGACCCTGCTCTGAGAGGGAGAAGACTGTAGATGATTTTTCAGGGGTTCCTCCCAGCCTCAGTGGTTCGGGATACAGAATTGGAGTCTCTTTCATGTGGCTGGGAGATGCTTTGCCTAGTGCTTGAAGTATGTTGATATTAATTACAGGCTCGAAGAGCAGATGCACGACAAAAATAAATACTATTGCAGTGGGAAGCTTTCCCTCCATGGTGCTGAGAGGATGCAAATATTTATCTTCTTTCTCTTGTGTCCTGTTGAGGCATCCAGACAAGGGGTTTCGAGGTACTACCTCTTCTAGGGTCTGCGGCTTGATCCAGAGGAAATTGTCTTTGTAAATAGTGCAAGCATGGCTTTAGGGGTCTGAAGCAGTTGCCCTTGCTTACAGGGGAAGCTTCAGCAAGGCTGTGTTTTTGAATCAGGCTGTAGGATCGTGCATGTAGTGAGTGTGTTCATGGAAGTAGCTCTGTTAGCTCTTCTCCTTTTACATCTGCTGTGCAGAGGATGAGAAGTGAAGAGCTCAGACTGTGGCAGTCCAGGCTAGGCACTAGACTTGCAGTGGGGATATCCGTCTCTGGAACAGCCTGCTTGGGGCAGGGATAGGATCTCCATTGCTGGAGGTTTAAGACCTGTAGATAAATGTTTGCAGAAATGGGTGAGCTGCTGTTGGTGACCATGGCTTGAACTTAGGTTAGGTCATCTCCTAAGGTCCCTCTGGTTCCATGACCTTCCAGCTAGGCTCAGCACCTGGAGAACCAAGGTTACTAATATAAGGGCTACATTCAGGGATCTGCATGGATGGAGGGCTGGCATTCATGACTGTAACTTGTCTTTGTGCTGTTCCTGTGGAGTAGCTGCTGTCCCTCCCCTTAGCAATTGCCTTTGAATGTGTCCTCTTCGTAATGAAGACTGATAACCCAGAGCTGCCTGTCAAAGCTCGGCAGCTCTGTTTATAGAGGCTTGCAATTAAAAATGGATCTCATATATAATTAAAAAGGATCACGTAGGCTTTGCGCCTTGCATTCGAGAATAAAGCGGCTGCCATCTAGGAATCCAGGCAGAAAATGGAGATGCTGACAGCCAGCTCCTACTTTATGCTAATTGCTAATCATCTGCTTTGTTCAGTATAATGCAGCAAGGATTGTGTTCGTGTTGCGAGCCGTGTAGCCATTTCACTCCCTGGAGGTGTTCCCCAGTAGCACCCCATGGGCAAACAGGAGGGATGCTGAATGCCTGGGTGTAAGTTTGCCAGCTTGTGAAAGCCAGAAACTCTTGGAGAACAAAAGCAATCAACACAACCCAGAAATGGTGCAGTTTCAGGCAGCTACTCACTGCAGGAGCATTGTCCTGGCAGCTTTGGGCTGTGAAGGTGCATCTGGGTGTCACTTGGTCCATTCGTGTACATGCGGCGCAGCAGGAAAAAGGTGTTCAGAGTTCCTACCAAGTCTGTATAAGTGGTGAGGCTGTTCATAGCAGACTGTGTGCAAAGGCACATGTATGCTTAGATGTCTACAAACCTGTATGTAGAAATGTCTGTGTACGTAACTGTTTTCTGCTATACAGTTGGTCTGTATCAGCAAAGCCCTGGTCTCCCAGAAACTGATCCTGTGTTGTGAAGGCTCCAGTGCCATGGATGGGTCTGTAGCTGCTGCTTTTTAAGAACCACCAGTTTTTGAGTCACTGGGGTGACTCAGAGGTTTCTCAATCCCACTCTGCTGTGGTTTCCAGGGACCTGCAAGTGATACCTCTGCAGGAGAGAAAGCAGAGATAAAAGGAATTTGAGCTGATGAATAGCTCAGGCAAGGCATATCAGGTCTCATGCCCTTTCCTTTGTTCACCCAGGTTTATAACTCTTCCAAATGGTGTCCTGCAAATCGTTGACGTGCAGGAGAGCGATGCTGGGGCGTACCACTGCGTGGCAAGCAATGCAGCTCGGAAGCGCTACAGCAACGATGCAGTCCTCAGTGTCCTGAAAGGTAAGGTGCTGGCAGGGGCAGGTTGGTCTGGGCATGTGATCTTTAAGGTCCCTTCCAACCCAAGCCATTCTATGAAGATGATGTGTGTGTGTGCTGGGAAGTCGTGTGTGATGGCAAGCTGAGCTGAAATACCACTGACGATCTGTCCAGCTGATGTGGCTCTGCATGTGACAGGATTTGGCTGAAACTGTTGCACTGGAAGATGCTTGCACAACCTGGCAAAAGAAGCATTCAGAGGATGGAGTGGTTGGCCAGGGCTGTCTACTCCAGGTTGCACAGCAGGCAGGGTCCAGAGAAGCAGCACACTGACACCCGACCAGCACTGTGTCCGTGTGGCTGGCTCATTGCCAGCTGTGGGGCAGGCTCCAGAGATCTCTGTGGCATTTGGGAACACCCTCAGCTGGGATTTCTGCTGGTGGTGCAGACTGAGCAGGGCTTTGCATTCGAGCTGTCCTTCGCCTCCCGATCTGGGCCTCAGCCTCCGCGTGCATTTTTCTCTGTAAACCAAGAGTGCAGTGGGCAAGTCTGGGCATGAGAAAGGAGCTGCAAGCCTAAATGCAGTGAAGATGAAGACCCAGCATCCTTCCCAGCACGCCTGGTGTTGTATAATCCCCTCCCTGCAAGCGGGCGAAATCACTACCAGCTGTGGCTGAGCTGTCCCTGCTCTCAGGACAGTGTCCCTCTGCCATGTCAGTCTCCGGCTCATGCTGAACTCAGGGTGTTTTGTTGGCAGATTTCACCTTGAAAGCTCTGAAATGCTTCCCAGCTCCTTTTGTCTTTGTTTAGAGTTGCATTGCTTGGCATTCTGCTACCAGTGTATTTTCACAGAGATGGCTTTGCTGTTCATCCATCAGCAGGGAGTGTAATTAACTGTGGAGCCCGAGAATACACCTCTGATCAATGGATTGTGTCGTGGAGGTAATCTGTGTGGAATCTGCAGAGAATTCGTGAGCAGTTGAATGCTCTGTATCTAATTGTCAGCCCCTGCCAGATCCTCTGTGTGTTTAATGAAGCTCAGAGGCAAGGGGAGTGAGTGCTGTGGGCAGCTCCACGCCCCAGAGACAGCTCCGGCGTTGGGTCTGGTTGGCTATTGATAAATTATATTGATCAAGCTACAAAGGTGAATGTGCCGTCCTTGGCATCATAACTTGTTCTGCATAATTGTATCTTGTACTCTGCAGTGTTTAATCTGCTTTGCAAATGGAGGCAAGGGAAGAGGTTAAATGGGAAGCGTTCCTTCTGGAGCAGCAGCCGGCCGAGCAGATTTCTGCCTGCAGTTCTCGCCCAAATCTCGCGTCTGCAGCACCGCACCACCCGCTGGCTGCAAAAACAAATATGCGAGGTTGAGTTTTTCACCAGATTGAGCTGATAGTGGTGAAAAACATGCCTGTTATATCTCTGGGGGGTTTTATAATTGGAGAAAAGCATCTCTGAGACAGATGGGAAACTGCAGTGACCTGCGCCGGCCGCGCGCTCCTCCACAAGTGACTGGCACGGTATCGATCCTTTTTGTTTCAACACGTCACCGTCAGAGCACGTGTTTGGATACCTGGACTGACTCAGGGAGCTTTTTCCTCCCTGTTCAGAAGCAGCTGGTAGTGGTTGGAGTGAACTGGTAAGGCAGAAATCCTTTGGTTGGAGGAGACTGGAGAAGGGGAGTGGGAGAACAAAAAGAAAAGCCCAAGATACAGCTATTTAGTGTGGCTTGAGCTGCTCATTTGGACATTGGAAAGGCCGAACTCTTTTGTGTCTGCTGGCAGGAACAGCTAACAGTGCCATGCGGTGATGACCGAGTCTGTGTGCTCCCGATGGACTTTGGGGCTGTGCTGGTTGTGATGCAAACACTGCCCCTGGCACTGGGCTGCCGGCTCTCAGGGCTGGAACACCTTGTGCTCGTGCCTCTGCCATGGCAGCCAGCTCTGGGTCTGAGCTGGCTGTGCATAGCAAAAGAATCAATTTCCCTATAGCTCTGCTGCTCAGTTGTCCTTTCTCTCCTTTCCCATCCCCTTTGTTCCAGATACAATGGATGGGAGTTGTTCCATCTCCCTCATTAAAGGCCTTTTCTCAGGAGAGACAGCAATTAGCATGACCCCCTTCTATCCCACTTGCATGGCCTCAGAGCCCCAGAAGTGTGATTTCCCTTGGCAGTGTGACTTCCCCATCCCGTGCTGAGGGCTGCGGTGTGCATCAGTGGCCGTGCACGGGGAGGGCAGAGCACAGGCCCTGCAGCCCTGCAGGTGTTTAGGCTGTGCAGACTTCGTGGTGCAGATTTCCAGATGTTCCCTGGGGAAGCAGTGTTTTGAGCAGGCGGAGAGCAGGACTCGGTCCTGCAGCCCTGGAGCAGAGCTCGCTGGAGGGATGGAAGCAGAGGGATAACTTGGATTTTCACCCTTGGATCGCTGCTGCTCCCAGTGGACAAAGCACCGAGCACATCTGGCAGTGCTGACCCTTCACCCCTCACCTGGGCAGGTGATGGATGAGCACTGCAGCCCTGCTGTGCTCTCTGCCAAAGAGGGCAGGGCTGGCTGCAGAACACTTTTTACAGGCTCTCTGCTTTTGCTTGGGGTCAGCTCTTGGTGTCTTCTTTCTTGTAGCTCCTTTTTCTGGAGGCAGGCTCTGGAGCCCTGCTCTGAACTCTTATATAAAGAGTTAATTCCTGCTTGTGTTCCCAGGTCCTTCACACACACAGGGAAGTGCTGCCAGCTGTTTCTGTCCCAAGGAAAGACAGCAGAAAGGTTTGGGCAGCACGCTGTGTGCTCTCAGTGGTCACTGCCTGCCACTTGGCTTTTCCCCTCCACGCCATGCCCAGCGCCTGCACCTTGTGCCATTTCCTGGGGATGGGGACTGCCTCTTGGCATTTGCCCCATGTCTGCTGTGGGGTGGCCTGCATGCCTGCAGAAGGGGAAAGATCTTCATCTCCAGAGCACAACAGAGCTTTGACTGATCTGGGAAAACTACAGGAGCTTACCATAAGGCTGTCTGTTTTGAGATCCTTTCAGTGTTTCTCTGCAGTGACAGATTGGTCCCTGCAGAAGAGTGAACAAAGCGTGGTCCTGGGAGAGGGCTCTCAGGTTCTCCATCCCTTCCTGACAGCGTGCCACAGAGGAGAATCAGCTCCTATGGTGCTGACAGAACGTCTGTGCAGCCGTGTTCCTGCGGTGGTCTCACAAACACGCTCCACGTGGTCCTGTGCCTGTACTGGAATGAACACAGGGACAGGAGCACAGATGAGGGCAGTATGTGGGGATGCAGCAGGGCTGGGGTCTGGGCTGAGCATGCCACTGAGGAGCGTTCCAGCAGCTGAGCACGTCCCCCGTGAGCCAGGATTTAGTGCTGTGTTATTAGAGATGACACCACGAGATTGCCGTTGGCAGAACATCATTTACGCTGACAGTTGTAGCAGCTTGCTGCAGCAGTGTCCCAGGAAATGTATTTTTCAGTCAAATATTTGTATGAAACGTGATAACAGGGACAGAGCTTGGAGGCAGCTGTGAAACACCTTTGAATTTTGCGTTCATATCGCAGTGGCTTACGAATGCTAAGGGCGAGCCAGGCTCTGGGTGCTGAGACTGGGGTGGCTCCTACTCCAAAGGGCTGCAGGAGAACGCAGCTCAGGAGTGGGACCCACTTTGGGGCTGGGTGGGGGAAGGTGCTGATGAAGTGAGCAGCGCTTGCAGTTGGCCACCACCTCGCAGAAACAGACGTGCTGTTACCACAAGTGGGTTTTCAGTCCCTGCATGTGTGAACGACGTGCTGGATGCCGGGCTGGCTCTCCGCCTGGGCCCTGCCGACACGCGCCGTGCTCCCCTCGCAGCTCGGGGTGCGGGGCCGTGCACCACGGGGACAGGGGGAGCATGCAGAGAGTGCAGACACTGCTGCTGTGAGGTGTTGGTTTAACCAGCAAGGGGTGAGCTCCACCTCTGTAGAAGGGGGATCCCAGCTCCAACTGCAGCTGCTGTGTCCCTGCTCCTTGTCTCTTCCCCTGCACGTTGTCCTCTGCCCCTTTTCTTGTGTAGCATCCTGGTTTTCTTCTCCCTCTGCTCCCTCTCTTACTGGCACTTCAGCAGGGAATTGCTCTGCACTTGGCATTTCAGAGGCTCACCCACGAGGACTGGGTGTGCATGTGTTCCAAGCTCCGCTTCCCTGGGTGGCAGATATCTGAAGCCATTCACGTGGCAGTTCTGCTGGGATGTGAAAAATGCTCTTGCTTCATCCTTTGTGGTAGAAGATGCTAAGCCAACTGTAGTAAGTATGAATTCAGAGGATGGCAAGATGAAGGAGGAAATGTACAACACTTGTAGCTTAATAAATAAATCTATAAAGCTGGAAGTGACCTTCTGCCTAAAATGAGCTGTAAACTTCCATTCTGTCTCCCTTTTACTGAGCCTGGCAATGCTGATGACGTCAAGCAGACTTGGACCAGGACTGAGACTGCAGATTTTTGGTGAAACTCGTGAAGAGCTGGTGCAGACGCTCAGCAGACAGCCACCCAAACAGCCAGCTCTTTCCTTGGCTGGGGTCAGGACGGGGCCAGCACGTTACACTGCAGAGCACTGAGGGAGAACTTCCCATAGCTCCAGTGTCAGCAGCCTGTTCCCGAGAGCCAGAGGGGGAATTTCAGCTCAGCTGTCTGTGAAGTTCTGCAGGGCTGTGATATGCTGTGCTCCTGACAGCTCCAGCAGCCCGCAGTGACAGAGGGTTTGATAGAAAACTCAGAGCCCTCACCTCCTATTAAGCAGAACAGCTAAACCCAGGGCTGGCACCAAAGTGAGTGACAACAGAGGTGTCAAGGATAATCGAGCAGAACAGGAGATGTAAGTCAGGAGTAGGTGAGCTGCTTCCAGGTCCTGAGGGCAAACTGGTCTCCCAGATGTTTGGGGTTGGCCAGGCTCCTGTGTTACAGGCAGCTCTGCCTTCAGAGACCAGGGCTGGATTTGGGAATGGTTTGCAGCCTCCCCGTTCTCCACCTGCATCTCTCAGCAATCCAGCTCTCCTGCACTTCTGAGGCTTTTCGAAATATGAGCTGGTGTTTGGTAAGGCTCAGGCTGAAGCAGTGTTGAAGCTGCAGGCTTCATTCAGCTCTCCTCCAGGAGTCCTTTGGTGCTGGTGGATCCCCGTGGCACATCAGCACATCGGCGCTGCGGGATCGCACCTGGAGCAGGCTGTGCCTGCCTGCTGAGCCTGGGAGGCAGCTAAGAATGGAGACAATAATTAGGTCAGCACCTTGCAATGGGCTGTGGGACAGCAAGGTGGATGTGGTTGGGTTCCTGATGGCACTCGTTAATTATTAATCACTTGCATTACAGCAGAGCCTTGGTAGCTCTCTGAGGTCGTGGGCTAGCAGTGCCCTGCGGCGCTTACAGCATCCCAACAGCTGGAGCAAGGATGTTGCGAGTGTCTGGAGGGACAGCAGAGCTTGGGGTCCTGTTTCTTTGGATGTGGGACAGACATCTCTGTCCCAAAGTCCCATCAGTGAGAGATGCTCTTGCCCAACTCTGTATCCAGTGCGGCCAAGGAGCAATGCTGCATTAATTGTGGGTGAGAGTGAAAAGCAGAAGAGGAGAAGGATGGGATGAGGTGGTGTTAGCGAACGCTGCGTGTTCAGGCACTGCTGAGATAGATTGGGAATCGCAGCAGCACTCCAGCAAGTGTCCAACAGAAGCAGTTTGACACAATAGATGGATATCACTAATGATCTTTCCCTGTAGAAAGCCAGCTTTCCGTCCAGACTTTCCCTGGAAAAACAGATTTGCATTGTCCTGAGTTAATGCAGATGCATCCATCTGCTTTTAGCTCTTCCTTCCAAGTTGGCAGTCGTCGTTTGCTGCCAGACTGTGTTATTGTAGGCTCCCAGCGTGTTGTGTGTTTGAAGCATAGCTTGTAGGAGGCATTCTGCATACCTGGCATCGGGAGACCCCACCACGAGGTAATTTCCCCATAACATTTCTCTTTTCAAAGCCAGGCACGATGGTAACATGAGTGCCCATCGCTGGCAGCAGGAGTGGGACGGAGCAGCAGTCCCTGGTGACAAAGGAAGCAGGCTGTGTCCTTCTGCACAGCCCGGGGCCTCAGCCTGTTCCCTCTCTGCTGTTGCTGGAGGTACAGATTACATGAATTGCAAATAGATCCGATGTTGCAAGGAGATCTGAATTGCAAATAGATCTGATGAAATAGGTGTCAGCCCCTGCGAAATGTCAGACTCTGAGCGCAGGCAGGAAGTTAGCGGAGTGAAATGGCTCCGGGCACTGAGACAGGCTGGGCCGGCTGAGTAAGGGGGAGTTTCAGGCTCACGAAGGAGGCAGAAAGAGCTTCTGTTGACCATGTTCCTGTCTCTTTTGTAGAAAAGTAGAAGAATATCTTTGCCTACCTTACAGTTTGTTTCTTTTTTCTGGGAGATTCCTCCTGCAGCATCCTGGAGATTGGATGCCCTGCCCTGGAGGGTTGCTCTGGGGGCTGCTGTCGGGATGTGTGCCGCATCCACCCCTGCTCTGCCACAGCTGTTCTCCCCAGTGCTTGGTGCAGGGTGACCTCTCCGACCCTGGAGTGATGTTGCCTGCAGCTCTGGCCAGGCAGGTGCACACAGGCACATTTTTTGCATGTGCACTACCCTGAAGGCAGCTCTGAGAGCCAAAACATGGAGAGAGGCTGCTGTGCTAGCACAGAGCGGTCGTCAGCTACCGAACCCTCCTTGTGAGCATCTCCGTTAAGTGGTGACAGGAGCTACAGGACAGCCTTTGTGTCCTCTGCTCTGCTCTGAAGCCCTCCTGTCACACTTTAATCACACACAGAGCTTCTGTAATCAGTTCCGATGGTTAAAGAAATGTGGGAATGTTCTGCTGAATCCCAGAGGCCGGCAGGGTGGGGGCCGGTTGTGTGAAGCTGGCTGGGTTGTGGGGTCAGGGCAGGGAGCAGCACTGGGACCTGCTCTGCCTCCTCCAAAGGGCTTCAGGCACCCTGAGGCACCTCTGCTGCTTTCTTTTTTCTGCAGCCTCTCCTCTGACCGAGGGGTTAAATCCTGCTGTGCGCTGAGTGACTTTCCATCAAGGAGTTTTACACTGAGATCTGTGAAAAGACGCCAAGAATGGTTAAACACTTACCAAATGATAGCTTTTATCTGCAACGCAGACATCATCAATGACGCTTGAACATTTGTGGTCTTCTGCCTCTCAAAACCCTCTGCGATGCATCCTCAGGCTTCTGCGGCTCCAGGTGCACGGCTCCGGGTCCCCAGCCCCTCGGCTCCTTGGGGCCTCCAGCAGAGAGGCAGAAGAGCCCCAGTTCTCGTTGGGAGCAGCCGCTCCGTGCCGCGGGGCTCCGTGGCCGCGGCTGTCGGCTCCTGTTTATTTTGCCTGGCTCCCGCGCGGCGCGGTGCAAACGTGGGCGCTTCCAAGCACTCACTGGGGAAGCGAGCAGGAATTCCTCGTGCAGTCTGGCTGGCTCCAGGCCCTCTTGGCGGAATGAAGAGCAGTTCCAACTGCGTGTACGCAAACAGAGAGCCAATGTTGACAGCTTTACAGGAGGAGGAGTGGTGGGCATAGCACGCTCCGGCTGTTTTGCAGCAGAGCTGAGCATCACCCGCATGTATAAAACTCTGTACCCCTAAGGATCCAAGGTTTGGGTGGGGGAAGAGCCCCCTAAAAGCCTGGGCAGCTCCTGGAAACCTGCCACTGCTCGGCCTCTGCTTGCAGACAGTCCGGGGTGTCAGCTTGTGGCTGAGTACACTGAAGGATTTAATTTCTGGGCTGAAATCTCTCAGCTGTATAAAGTTGAGGGAAGTGAAAGAGGAGAGTCTGATGGCCCCTCTGCCTGTCTGGGCTGACATCCATGTGCTCCCCAGGCTCCCATACAGGGGACAAGGAGCTGGGGCAGGCATTTCACAGGCTGTTTCTCTCAAGCCAAGAGGAGCAGTTCCTGGAGCAGCTCCTTCTGCTGCACCCCATGAGTAACAGCTCTACAGAGAGATGCCAGGAGCATGGCAGGTGCATGCTGCTCTGCTGTTTGAGCACTGGGTCCAGGTAGTAAATGAGCACTCCATGTCCAAACTCATTTATATATGTATATATTTTAATCAAATATATATAATTTTATCTATTAAACTCTCCACTTGCTCATGCAGACGTAAGGGCAGCAGGTTTTGTGCCTGCCGTTACCAGGTGGGCTGCACTGTGCATTTTGGGGTCTGTTTGCTGACTTTATTGGGAGCTACGTGATAGTTTGAGACTCAAGGGCTGCGTGTGGAGGTCTCTTAATGCCTCTAAAAGTGATTGAATTTCTGTGTTTTAATCATCTGTGCATGTTTCTTTGTATGATATTTAAATGTGGCAAACTTCAGTGCTACAGCACTGACGTGTTGAGGAGGAAGACGGACTCCATCCCTGTTCCAAAAGGCAGAGAGGAATTCTCCTGTGCTCAGTTTTTCCACTGCATTTCTGCACTGACAAATGCGTAACTGTTTACAAAATGTTTTGAGGATGTGAGGTAGGAAGACAATACAAAACTGATCTACTGAGCTCCTTTATGTTGTTGGGTGGAAGAAAAACAGCTTTGCCAATACAGCATCGCCTACGCAGTAAAAACCAGATTCCTTTTCAGCTGCTTTTCCAAGTTGGGCTCCTGTGACTGCAGCCCCTGAATAGGGAAGGAAATGGGCATCTCAGGTGATGGAAGCTGTGGGCACTGGTGCTGCCAGATGGTGGTGGGGAAATGTTTGCAGTCTCAGGACCCAGATGTGGTGAGTGCTGGGGTTTCTGTTCTGCACACCTCAGACATGCATCGAAAAGCTCCTGCAGGGCTCCTGAACCACAGCCTGATCTGCAAAGGGGGGAATCTGCGGTGCAGAGAACCATCAAAGCAGCGAGGGATGTTTGGTGAACTGAGTCTGTCGTACTGTAAGCCAAAGTTATGCATCTCCCACTGCAGAAGTGAAGGAAAACAGCTTGGATTCAAAGAGCCGCAGGGATTGGCATAGCAAAAGGACAGGAGGGGGTTAAGAGAAAAGCTAATAGTAATTTTTGGAAAGGTGACGAGAGCTGCTTTTGTGGAGAAGAGGCAGCATTTGGCTGATGGCGCTTTGAAGTTTAGGGTGTCTGAGGGGCAGCACTGAAGCCACTTCTGAAAGCCACTGGGGCTGGTCCTGTCCTGGCTGCCTCGCTTCCCTGTTGGCAGAGCTGCGCGTTGCTGTGCTCAGATGAGGCCAGCTACAACAGAAGTGATGTTTGTTGCTAAGCATGCTCAGCTGTGAGACCTGACGTTGCTGGTATTGCCCCCAGAGCAGATGTGCCAGCGTGTTAGTGTCCAGGTAGGCAAGCATCCTGCCTACAGATCTTGCATGCTCGTCATCTCCTGTTCCGGCTCTAGACCACGAGTAGAAATAAATCACAGATGCATTTTCAGGACAGTGTAAACAGAGGAGGAGGACAGGTGTGGAGGATGTTTTTTCTCTTCTGTGGTTGCTGTCAGCGTGCTGCCTGCCTGATCCAAGAGCTCTGTGAGGTGGTTGAGAAAGGAGAGGTCTGGGGGGTGGGAGCAGCACATGCTCGGCAGACCCAGTGCCTGCATTTGGGAAGGTGTGTGCTTTGCAATGGGTAATTTGCTCCTTTATTGTCTGCAGAATAACAGCAGTGCCAGCACTGACTTTCTCTAATGAACAGCTGCTCGGTGCTAGCATTTATTCCCAGAGGAGGCTCGCAGGGATGAATAAGGTTTCCTGCTCCTCCTCTGGAGTGGGTGAGAAAGTTCACGGCACAGAAGATTGTTGCTTGATGGTTGGACATCTCCAAATCCTGAACCACTGACAGCTGAGAGCTGGATGTGTCACCAAGCGAGTCACGTTTAACCTCCAGCCATCCAGGGGTGTTTATGGAATCAGCAGAGAGGTGTGAGTTCCCATCCAAGAAGGCATCTTCTTGTCGCTGCAAACAACCGTCACAAATTGGCTGAACAAAACCCCTTTTCCTCCTCTTGCACCACCTGAGTTCTTTGCTGATGCTCTGCACTAACGAGAGCAGGCAGGCAGGACGGGACAGCCGATGAATTATGGATGTGGTGGAGACAGACCCGAGCAGTAAACTCTTGGAGTTTGAAATCGCTCGTGTATGTTGTAACTCAAGCTAAAACTTCAGATAACCATTTTGTGCTTTGTCCTGAGCAGCTCCCCGCGGTGCCTCCCGTCACATCCCTGCTCGGTTTCCCTTCTCTTTGAGGCTGTATGGAATTGTTTCTCACAGATCAGATGGTTTTTGTGCAGAGATCTGTTGGGCATCCTCACTGCTGCTGCCTCAGTGTTTCCTGTGCTCCCCTCGCTGCCTCTGTTTGATTTTCACGCTGCACCTGATGCTGAGCTCCTCGTTGTGCTTCCCCTGGAACCCAGAGCTGTGGGTTAAGCACTGAGAGGTGCCCCTAAGAGCAATGGTGTGAAAGGGGCACCCGAATTTGGCCTGGCTTGTGATGGGAACGTGGAAAAGTGCATAAACCCTGAGAAATCAGCTGCAGTGAGTTGTTCATAGGCAGTAAAAGCTGGGGGAATATTGAAATATTTCTGAGTATGCCAGTATGTCTCATCTCTTGTGCTGGGCTGGCAGCCTTGCCATCTCCCTCTACAAACAAAAGCCTTGGGCACAGGTTGACAAATGTGGGGGAACAGGGCCTTCATCTCAATTTTTTTCCAGTGCCCAAAGGATTTCCCTCAGTCCCAGGGAACTCAGCCATCCCAGAGCAGCACCGCGCACCCCACAGGCAGCTCTCGGGAAAAGACAGTGACATCGATTCAGGACAACAGGTCCACAAAGGCAGTGGTGGCAGTGAGCTTTTCTGTGAATTCATGGGTTGTGTCTGGGGCTGTGTGAAGCTTTTGCCCAGAGCAGCTGTGCTACCTGGAGAGACAAAACAAAGCCAGGGGCTGGGGAAAGAGATCTCAAACCCCAGGTTGTCAACAGCAGCACCGTGGAGGCTTTCAGTACTCCAGAACGGCCGGCGTAGTGCGGATGTGTCCAGTGACCTGTTTTGTTCAGACAGGGAAAGATGTCTTGGAAACTGCAGCTCTTCTTTCCTTTGGTTCTAGCAGTATTCCCTCTCGACCTGAAATTATTTCAGTGGCAGTGACTGAGAAGACAAAAACTCAAGTTGGTTTTGCTCTCTGATGTTTGCCAGCCTGCACTGAGCAGAGGTTTTCCTGGTTAGCTGAGTGCTGTTCTTGGGAATTCTTCAAACCAAACCAAACCCAGCTCATTGCACTTAACCGAGCTCTGTGCTACCCAACTGTCCCATTGAGAAAGCAAGAGAAAAATGTGCTCTGAGGGATGCTCTGTTGAAGAGGAGCTTGGCTTGTTGGCTTGCTACTGGAAAAGCAGGCAGAACTTTTACTTTTGTAATACAATTTCAGTAGCTATCTGTGACAAACGGAGCTGGCATCTGAGCTATTCTCCCAATGGCGTTCAAGGCTGGGACCTGAGTTTTGGCTGAGGGAGAAGGAAGCGGGCGGGGATGCTGGAGCTGCAGGTCCCTGTGGCTGTTGCTGCTCTTACAGCTGTCAGAGCACGGAGACCTCGGTGTGTTCCATGGACAGGTCTGATGATTGATTGTGGATTTTAGTGCTTTGTTGAACTGGAACTGGAGTTAAATGAAGGCTGCCATCCTGAAGAACCTTGCATTTCTCTGAGCCTGCAGCTTACGTGCCTCCCATGGAAGCTCTCGCGCCTGTTTTGCATTCAGCCCATTTTCTGTCTCAGTAATCCACAGCACTGGTGCTGCAGTTTGGAGAGACCAGGGCTCCGATCTGTGTGGGGATGGGGCCTCTGAACCCCCAGTTTGATATGGCTGCTGCTTGCCCCTGCTCTGCCCTGGGTTGTCCTGCTGGGGCTGAACGTGGTGGCTGGCAGGCTGAAGGCGCCCATAGGCGTGAGCGATGTGCACAGCAAGTGTAGCGGAATGGAGCAAAGCTGCAGGCAGCTTTCTGCTGCTGTTTGCACTGGGCTGGGGTGCAGCTCAGTGTGCCCAGCCGTGGCCCCAGCTGGGGGGGGGCATGGGTACTCCTTGGTCTCTGCTTCCATCTGCTGGACAAGCACAGGCTCCTGCTCTCCCTGCTTTCCTTCGGCATCTTGGCGGTTCTGCTCCTCGCTCTTAATACCCATTCTGCTACAGATGGAAATCCCTTTCACACTTGTATGGGCTGCAGGAAAATTGCAGTGTTGAACCAACTCTCTTTGGTAAGACTTGTGCACTGGAGCAGATGGCAGTGAGCCTGGAGGTGGGCTGAACACAGCACATCAGATGCTGCAGCGTGCATCCTCTGTGCATGGCGGAGGTCCCACCACTGCGGTGCTCACCTCCAGAAGCAGCCCCAGCAGCCACTGGAGGAAAGCACATTAGAAACAGGGCAAGGAGGACACTGCTTTCCTTGGACATCTCCTGCAGCATCTGACAGTGAGAGATGTGGGGACATCCTGGGCTGGGGACTGCGGTGAGACCTGTGAGTACTCACGCTACGTGACTCCTCTGCAGTTGTTTCTCCCCTGCTGAGGACGTCAACAAAAGTGTCCGTCAGAGCTGGACATTTCTGGGAGAGCTGGAAAAACAGCCTTGCTGCTCTCAAAGGTCACGAGCAGGCTGGTCTTCTCAAGCATGCTCCGATTGTTTTAATCTGACAACAGAAATCTGGCCACAGCGAAGGCATTTCCGTAACCTTCCCTTCACCTCTGCTCAGTAGTGGGTCAGCACAGAAGGTTCATTTCAAGCCAGAAATGGAACTCTGTCCCATTCCCAAGCAATTGTGCAATGCAGCCTATAGATCTCCATGTAAACATTGCTTCATTTCATGTGTTGGCCATTCCGTGCACTTAGGAGCTGCGTAACATGTTCTCATCCAGCTGTGGAGTGACCCATGCAGTCTCTGTGCCCTAAGGTGGATGCCTGGACACAGAGGCCTGACCTGTCTTTGTTACAGTTGATAAGGTTGGATTCTTTCTGAGCTGTTAAAGCACCTTGGCAAAAGATGCATTGTGTCCTGAGCAGTTGCTCTGCTTGAGGATAGCTGTGTCTTGTTTCATCTAATTAACAAAATCCATTTAGCAAGTGTTGATGAAGGTGCTGGGCTGAAACTCTTCTTATGTTCCATGTGACAATCCTGACACTTACTTTTGTTAGTGCCAGTATGACCAGAATACATCTCCAGGGCACTCCTTTGTTCATTTCTTAAGGAAAAATGTTGTAGTCACGTAAAAGCAAGAGCTGTTTTTCTCCTGCAGGTGGGCTTGAGCTGTTAACACATGGGAGACAGCTGGGGAAGCATGGCTGGGTTTAGTGTTCTGTGCTTTTCTGGAGACTTCTCAGTTTGGAAGAACTGCCTTTTCTTTTTACTTCTGGCATTAGGTTCCCAGGCAGCAGGAGGAGATGTCACCATCATTGCTGCTCCAGAGAACACCACGGTGGTGGCCGGGGAGAGCGTGGTGATGGAGTGCATGGCAGCTGCCGACCCCACGCCCTTCGTCTCCTGGATACGACAGGGTGAGTGCCAGGGGCAGAAGGAAGCTTTTGTCAGCAAGAGGAACCTGGGGACTCTTTGCTTTCACAATTTATTAAAAGGCAGAAAAATCTGTGGCACAAGAAGGGTGCTTTTTGCATCGGTGCCTAATGACACAGGTGGTGTCCTGGCATAGGGTGTCCTTGATAACTGCAATCACTGGTTAGATCCAGAAGGCCACAAAGCACACAATTCACTTCATATCTGTTTAACCTGTGTAATATATGAAGTTCTGGTGTCTGGATGCCTTTTGATCTAAGTTAGTCATCGTCATCATAGGAGCTTGAGCAGTAAAGGTTGTGAGATGAGGTCAGGTCTGTGCCACTCCTCCAGTGACTCAGGTTAGTGGGGATTCTGTGGAATCTGCCATTGCATTGGAGAAAAAACTTGTATTATCTTGCAGGATGATAAAATGAGATAAGATCTGTTCGTCATTGGAGCAGCCGTGAGCTGGGAGTGCTGCTGGGAGGTTTTTGTTTAAAAAGCTTACTGTGTTCAAACTGCTGGCTTTTAGGTCACGAGTGGGCTGCCACTGTCACTGCAGCGACCGCTGCATCCATCAGATGTTTCAGAGGCTCTGACTGAAGCTGTTCTCAGCTCAGGAATTGGTTCTCTCCCAGGAAAGGCTCTCAGTCATTTTCACAAACCTGGCTCATGATTTAAGACTCCTTTCCCCTGTAACCGTTTGTTGTGGTTGGTCTCCAGCCCAGACCTGTCCACAGGCAGTGATTTTTAGTGTACACAAATATTTCCTCTTCCCTTCAAAAAAAGGAGCAAAAAAAAAAAGTCTTCAAAGACACAACTTGGGAAATCAAATCAGCAAGGATGAAGCATTGTTGTAGCAGCAATGCTTCTGTTTTATCCTGTGCAGTTCACAATTAGAAACACCCAGCTTTCCCCTGCGAGATCACTTGTTGCTCTACTGAGAGCTGCTGATGCCCAGAGTAGAGCAAATATTATCAGAGCTGATTATTGCTCTGATTTATTTATTTACTTTTTACTGGGGGAGAGAAAAGGGAAGGGGAATTGGCTGGTGAAACAGTTCCTTGTGTGCTTTATTTTAAAATGTTTGCTTGGTCCCTTCAGCTTTCCAGTGTGGACTGTTCAGACTGGAAAGGATGAGTTAACTGCAACAGCAACTCTGTGTTACGGAAGCATGTTTCTTTTCAGGGCAACACGAAGGAGCATGCTGGGTTCCTGGAAAGTTAGTCATGTAGGTAACAGGGGATTGTGGCTCCAGGTTGCCAGGTTGGCTCTTGCCAGCCTCGGTGGTGTCAGCTAATTGCTACCATCTGGAGTCAGATTTTCAAATCCTCCTGTGCAAGTAGGGTGCACAGATTTTCTCCTCCTGTGAGTGCACAGCCACTGAGCTGTGAGGCCATTTGAAGCTCCCTGAAATAGACAGAGGGCACAGAGAATCTGATCTCAGCCGTGTTCCCTGCTGATGGTGCTAAGTAGGTGCAGCTGCTCTGATTCAGCTGAATCTGAGAGGTGACAGCAGAGGAGTGATGCAGGTTTTGCTGCCTGAGACACCCATTCACCTGCAGCTGGAGAGGGATGAGGTCTGGTGCTGGGCAGGTGCTACACAAGCTGGCAAGCTCTCCTAACCCAGTAGCTTGTGCCTGGGCTGGCTGTGGGTTCCTGGCTGCCCAGCTGTGCCTTTCCTTGGCCACACTGTTTGCCCACACTGCTGCTCTCGGCTTTGTTCCCCTACACTCACTCAGAGGTCCCTGCAGAATGATCTCCCTGCTTCTGCCAGGGACAGGATTCACCTTCGTTCTTCCTCTCTGGGCAGTGCTGAGCATCCAGGCAGGAGGATGGGGAGAGGGCAGCTCAGGCACCTGCGTCTCTAACACCAGAGCCCCAGGGAAACCCAGATGTCTTCCTCACTTCCCTGATGGAGGAGCTGAGTGTGCACCATCACCAGGGCTAGACCCTCAGGACTTTTCTTCTCCGCAAGCCATCTTGCCTGAATTTGGTTTCACTTCCAGCACCCAGAAGATGGAAGAGCCCCCAAGTTGTTAGCTCCCAAGTCGTTAGTGATTCGGTGTTCTGGCGTTGGCATTACCATGGGAGGAGAGATGTGCATTTGTGCAGGGGGGTCAGCAGGCAGATCCAGCAGCTTTTCCACAGAGTGTGTTAGCACAGCATTCTCTTGCATGTGTTACTCCTAGAGGGTCTCATCTGAGGCGCTCCCTGTGTGTTAGAGGCTGTTCTGATTTAAAACAGGACTTTTTTATTATTGCTAAACTAAACCTTGGGTCCACCTTGACTTGGGCTGACCCATACCCAGTCGAGCACTGAGGATTGTGTCCCAGCAGTAATATTCCTCTGGGCTGGGGTTTGGGACTGTGGGGGTCTCTGCTCCCCAGCTGCGATCCTGAATCTAGGTAGATGTTTTATTTACAAATCCTCCTAAAGGGCAGCTTGGGGCTCCTTCCCACGTTTGTGCATGTTTTTTCCTGCAGATGGAAAGCCCATTTCCACAGACGTGATTGTGCTGGGTCGGACAAACCTCCTCATTCCTTCCAGCCAACCCCATCACTCCGGAGTGTACGTCTGCCGCGCTAACAAACCCCAGACCAGGCAGTTTGCTACGGCCGCAGCTGAGCTCCGGGTCCTTGGTGAGTGGAGAGCAGGATGACTGCTGCAGAGGGTGATGCTGCCCAGGTCGCTGTGGTTTACCTGGGCTGGCAGCCAGAGCTCTCCATGTGGGTGTGTTGGTGATCCGTGCTGGGGGAGAAGGGAGCCAGGTTAGAGCCAGAAGGCCCTGGGTTGGGTTGGCTCTCGGTGGGAATGTAACCTTTTTAATTTGGGGTTTAGTTCTTTGTATTTACTGAACCGTTTTATGCCTTATTCTTGTTCTCTAGGGTTCCCCCATGGAAATCTGTATCAGCAATTAACTTTCAGTATTGCGGAATCCAGTAGGGAGAACAGCCTAGGATCAGGGAATGCAGCACATGATTGATACGGAATTTATTTTTCCTTTTGGATAGAATCTAAATTAAGCCTCTAGAGTCTGCCTGGCAAATCCTATCTTGTAAGCAAAGCTGCTACTGAATAAAACATAGCGGCAAGGGGGGAGGAGAAGGGATTTGCTCTGCTATCTTTCCCTCCTCCTTGCTGCATTAATTTGTCCTCTCTCCTCCCAGCTACGCCCAGCATCTCCCAGGCTCCCGAAACCATCTCACGCACCCGAGCCAGCACGGCTCGATTCGTCTGCAAGGCGGAGGGCGAGCCAGCCCCCACCATCCACTGGCTGAAGAACGGTGAGGCCATCCTCTCCAACGGGCGGGTGAAGGTGCAGAGCAGCGGCAGCCTGGTGATCAATCAGATCGGGCTGGAGGATGCCGGCTACTACCAGTGCGTGGCTGAGAACAGCCTGGGCATGGCGTGTGCCACCGCCAAGCTCTCGGTGATTGTGCGGGAGGGTTTGCCCAGCGCTCCCAAGAAGGTCTCTGCTGTGTCCCTCTCCAGCACCACAGTCTTAGTGTCCTGGGAGCGGCCGGAGCACAACAGCGAGCAGATCATTGGCTTCTCGCTACATTACCAGCGGGCCGTGGGTAGGTGTTATCTGCCTCTGCAACGGGGCAGTGGCTGTGGGGATGTGATGATAAAGGAGGAAGGTCTGTGTCGCTGGTGCTGGGCAGAGAAGACCCTTCCAAAACCAGCAGAAGGCCCGCTCTGCACTTTGTGCTGGGTCTTTTATAACTGCAGAGTTCCCCTGGGTTGTTCTTACCATGCTCTCAGCAGCACTGTCCTCAAGGCAAACAGCTGGGTGTGTTTGTTTGGATAGTTGGAGCTGCTGTAGCCTGGTGTTTGCAGCACCTCTTGCATCCACTCAAACTCCTTTTTCTGTTCCAACAGGGCTGGGAGAGTTTTAGTGCATCCAGATGCTTTGGAAACAGCCCAGGCTCCTAAATTGTGTTTTCTCCCTTTTCTGGAAGCACAGTTCTGTGACAGAGTTAGGCTCTTTCTCTGAGAACTAGATTTCTGTTACTGAAGGAAGCAGAGGCTTTCTAGCTTTGCATATCTCTGACTCCTGGCACATTCCCTTTGCTGTGACCCTCCAGCCTGAACAGGGCTCAGACCTATGGGGAAGTCATTCCAGGTATGGGGCACAGGGCACCTGCAAACCACAGTAACTGCTCAATTTCTTTGAGCAGGTGATGAGAGTGAGGCACTTCCAGTTAGCTTAGCCACTTTCATTACAGATGAAGGAGTTTTCTCTTGGATTCAGTGTCAGCCTGTGACAACATTTTTGGATTTATGGACATGTACTAACTTCTTGACCTGCATCTCTGTGTAGCCATGCTGTCTGAATTCTAGTGGAATCTTCTGGAAACTTATTTCTGTTCTTTCTTCCAGCACTTTAATGATCACACACTTTGTATATAAAATCAGTGGAGATACTGAACAGCTGTACTGTGTACAAAGTTGGTCGCTAAATTATCCATTTTCAGAATCTGAAGTGAGGCACTTGGGTTGCTTAGGGTCTGTCTTTCCAAACAGCCAACAAGCCAGTACTCTTGCTGAGCTATTTCCAGAACTCCTCTGAAAACTGGGGGGGTGATTTCAGCTGCTGTAGCATTGGTTATGGAGCTCTAGTCAAAATGGAGATGTAAGCAATGGTGTTTCTGCCCAAAGAGATAAGAGATTGATTTTGTACAGATGCCTGGAAAATTGGGCAGGACGTGGTGATTTTGAAGGTGATTTTGCACTTTGGACCTTGTGATTTGAGTGTTTTTTTTTTTCGGAGATTGTCTTGGCAGTTCACTGACCTGCTGATCAGTGTTTCCTTGACTCTAGGAACAGATAATGTAGAGTACCAGTTTGCTGTCAATAACGACACCACGGAGCTGCAAGTCAAGGACCTGGAACCCAACACCAACTATGTCTTCTACGTGGTCGCATATTCTCAGCTTGGAGCCAGCCGGACTTCCTCTTCCATAATTGTTCAGACCTTGGAGGACGGTGAGTTGAATTAGATAAGTCCTTTTTAGATAATTAGGTAAGTCCTTTTTAGAAACACACAAACCCACCCTGGTCTGATCATCAGCTTGGGTGATGAAGGGCATGAAAATGACCTCGCTGACACTGGGGCCTGTTGCAGTCAGGTCCTCTGGGCCTTCACCAACCTACTGTGGGATTGCTCCAAACTTGCCTCTAGACTAGACATGATTTCAACTCAGAAGAAAGACATCTATTGCAATTCGTTGGGGTGGGAGAAGGCTTGAAGTTCTATCCTTTAAGAGTCAGTAGTTTCTGTTGATTTTGCCATTTATCACACAGAATTTTTCTGAGCAGTAAAGGCAGAGTGCCAGAAGGACTGCTGCCCAACAGGGGAGGACATGTGCAGCTCACAGCAGACTGCAGGACGGAGACAAGAAGTAGTGTTTTTGGCAGACCTTATGCAAGCCCCTGCTGTGCTGCAGGGTGCATAGTGTGCTTTAATACTTCTGACACAGAGCACTGTGTGATCCCACATGTTACGTATCTGAAGCCTGAAAAGCAGCTTTCATGCTTTCAGCTCAGCCTGCAGCACAGAGCTGTGATTCTCAAGGGGATGGGGATCACGAGGCTGAAGCCTGGATCTCTGAACCATTTCCTTTAGTGTCTCTTTGATGCTCTGTGGTGCAGCATAGGCAGATGAACCAGTCTTTGTTAACTTGCCCAGTTTGTAGTGGACATGGGATCACTTAGATTTGGCAGCATAGCGTGCTGTGGCCAGCAGGCTCTGAGCAGCCCACTTTCCCTCCTCCCCAGACAGCCCACCAATGCTCTGAGCTGTTGGACAGCTGTAGGATGTTGGATTTACCCCGTGGCAGCTTGTCACCAGCAGCTGTACCAGGTAGTGGCCTCCAGCCAACTGAGAGAGCTGGCAGAGATTTGTTGAGGTCTTGCCTAAGCCTTTGCTGACTTTCTGTTGCATCTTCTGCTCAGTTCCTAGTGCTGCCCCTCAGCTGTCCCTATCAAGCATGACTCCTGGTGACATCCGTGTGACATGGTTGCCTCTTCCTCCAGAGCTGAGTAACGGCAAGATAACAAAGTACAAGATTGACTACTGCACTCTCAAGGAAGGTGAGGGAAACAGTGTTTGGAGGAGGGTGTGTGCTGAACTCTGCTGGTGGTGGTCATGGCAGTGCTGCTGCTGCTCTGAGGTGCCTTTTCCTGTGGTTGTAGGGGAGCCTGTGCCCCAGGGGACAGCTTGTGTGTTTGTGCTGCCCCATCAATGCTTGAACTTTGGCACACTTTGTCTTTTGGGAGAAGAGCTTTGTGCTGGTTGGAAAAGAAGGATAAATGCATTTGATTCCTTTAAAACTGAGTCTAATCAGTGATCCTTACGTAAATAGCCTGGCAAAGCTGTGTTGCTCTGTTGCTGAGTTTTATCTGGTTTTGTTTATATTGTCAGACACTCTAAGAAGCCTTCAGCAGGGATGGTAATGTTTCTGTGTGCTGAATGCAGTTCTGATTCCATGTGTGCTTGCTTTGCAAATCCTTCTGGGTATTTGCTCTTGAAACCATCAAAGCTCTGCAGCTTCTCACTTCCCAGGCTCATGCTTCTTGCTAAGAGAAGGATGGGGAACGTGATGAAGTGCTGGACATGTTCCCATGTATTTGATCCAGATTAGTTGTCTGCAGTGTGACTCCTGGCTCTTGTGTTTTTGTTTTGTTTTTATTTTTCTCCTTGAGCCTGCACATGTCTCTGTGGGATCATAAAACCTCAGAAATGTTTGCAGTCCAGGCTTCACGCTCAGCAGTGCAGTGTTACATAGCAGGACGGTACTCCCAGCTGAGCTCAGGCCATGTGAAGCTGAGAAGCAAGACTTCTGCGTTCACCAGACAGACAAGATGAATCTCCAGCAAGACCAATTAGTTGTTACAGTGAAAATCCCAGGTCATTCTCAGTTTAAATTACCTGTTATCTCCCTTGTGAATTTGAGTTGGCTGAAGAGGGAGTGATGAAACCTTGACGTGGCATTGATGAAGGTGTGAATTTTGCAGAAAGCATCACTGCTGGACAGTTCCTCTTCAAATTAAGGTGTGGATTTAAGTACAGAGTGAGAAGCACTGGAATGTGCCATCAGCTACCATCAGCTGTGCTCATGTGCTGTCCTGTCAGCAGCAGCCAGGTTTCTGACAGCTCCCTCCAGGCAGGCTCAGTGGTGCTGAAGGCACCCTGCAGTTCTGAATGTGATGAAGGGGTTGTCAGTCAGGATATCAGCTCTGCCCAGTCTTCAGTTCTCTCTTTTCCTGGTGGCAAGAGGGCACACAGACCATGTGCTTGTTGCTGGGTTTGTTTCTGCACTTTGACTGGGAAAGCCCTTTTTCATTGGTGTCACCTTGGTTCCAGCAGATCAGGTCACCTCCATCGAAGTGGGTGGAAACGAGACGCAGATCACTCTGTACTCGCTGCATCCCAACAAAGTGTACAAAGTGCGCATCGCAGCCAGCACCAGCATGGGCTATGGGGCCCCTTCCGAGTGGACCCAGCATCGCACTCCTGACAGGGACAACCAGACACACGGTAGGAGGCTGCCCCTTGCTTGGGATTTGGGACGGGGGTTGCACGACGTTATTTCTCAGGTGAACCAACAAACCCTGATGTTGTTGTATTTGGGAGTGGGTAGACAATTCTGCCAAACAGAGCTGGGCCCCAGCCAGCCTCCAGCAGTGGTTACAGATGGTGGTAGCTCAGAATACACTGAGAAACTCCCGTAACAGCTTTGTGACGTTGCTTTTTCCCGTACCATGCAGTTGGTAAACTCACTGCACCATTCTGTCAGACAGAGGAGTTGTCTTTCTCATAGGTTGGCCTCTGCTCACGCTCCTTCCTCACTGCTGGGATCGGGGGGATTCCATGGAGGAGTGAGATGGAGATAAGTGGCTGAACGTTTTTTCTCTTGTTCTTCTAGTTCCATTTGCCCCAACCGAATTAAAAGTCCGAGCGAAGATGGAGTCCCTCCTGATTACATGGCAGCCTCCAGCCAACCATGCCCAGATATCAGGCTACAAACTCTACTACCGGGAGGTGGGCCAGGAGGAGTCCAGTGATGAAAGCCCTCTGGATGGTGCTGAAGATGAGAGCTGGGACGTAGGACCCATAAAGCTAAAGAAGAAAGTGAAGCAGTATGAACTGACTCGACTCGGTGAGCTGGGTACATCTTAGCAGTGGGTGTGGAAGCCCAGGGTCTGATGTTTACACTTTTTAGCAGTCCCAGGATACTTTCAAGTGGCTCAGAGTTATCTCCTTGCCTACAGATATGTAGGTCCACAACCACGTGAGCTGAGGACCCTTCTTAAATTTGTTTTTAAGAGCTCTCAAAATAATTTCTGGTGTGGGGTTTTTTGGGACTTGTTCTAAACAGACTTTGAAAGGAAGAAATTGGATGAAACCAGTGTAGCAGGGTTTGTATTTTTAACCAAGGGCTGTACTAATATACTTAATACATACCAATGAGGGGTTATGAATCAATTATTGTTCTTTATTATGTCAAAATGAGAATGCTTAGTTTAAAATCACCAGTCAGGGCAATGATCTCTCCTTGCCTCTATAATTCTAAGAAGCTCCACAGCTGCATGCTATTTGAAATGTCTCTATGCTAAAACGCAGATACGGGTTAATTTGCAGCGTACTCATTTTGGGTCAGTATTCTCCTCCACCTGCCCTAAGGGAAAAGAGACAGAAGAGTGTCTGTGGCTGGAGAACAAGTCTGCATCACAGTCAGATTCACCTGCCTGGCTAACTGTATTTGTTTTTTTCCATAAGGGGTTCTGTTTTTAACATCTCATCATATTAATTGATTTGCTGATTGATACAGAATGGAGAAAGAGAAGAATCGTGACAGATGCATCCTTAAAGCAGGGTTCTGCTTCTTAGAGTTCTTCCATTGCCCGCTTCGTGCTTCACCTGTGCCCACTGCTGCAACCAAGGGGCCAGTGTTTCTTCCATATCCAGCATATGTATTATGCATGGTGTAAAGGTCAGCGTGCAGCCCCTGGAGGGACAGCTCGTGTCATCACTAAGCAGGTTTTCAGTACTCCACTCATGTAGCAGCCATCCTGCCACAGAGAGAGTGTTAACAGTTACAAGTTTCTCTGAAGAATTTAGGTCTGCAGTTGTTGCACTGAGGAAACCACATGTGAACATCATCAGGCACTGCTCTAACCACGGGCAAATCAGTTAGCAGAGGGACTCGGGAGCAGGCGGAATTGGTTCCAAATGCTCTGGCATGATGATGCTGAGAGGGCTACTTGTTCTTCTGTAATTACTTCCTTAAATTTGGGCATCCATCAAGACCTGATGGCTTCCTTATGATTTGGCTGTTGTGTATCAGCTATCATTGTATCAGGAAGAGAGTCTCGGGTTTCTTCCAGCGTGGACGTTCCCTTTTCTCCCCCCTGAGCTGCTGAGTGACGTGCTCCTGCACGCGTATGGTGAAGGAAGGGGTCAGGAATCTGGCTGTGCTGTGGAAGGCAGGGGTCTGGACATGAGACAAGGAAGAATAGTGGTTGGGATTTAGGAGGGTGTAGGCTTATGGCATGGAGCTCCCCAGCACAGGTGCTTACATCTGCTTTTGGGGTCCTGCAGGCAGAACAGGTCCCAGTCTCAGCAGAGCCTGGCAGACTGACATGGTTTACACTGTCACATGTGGCTGATGGGGAATCAGCCACGGAGACTTCCCAGCTCATGGCTGTCCACGTGGGAATCACAGTGATGGAAACCTCTCTTAGGATTCCTCTGAGTAAAAGAAAAAAAAAGAAGGGGAGCAGAGAGAGGGAGGGAGAAGAAGGAATGTTATGTCCTGGGAGTATCTCCTGATGTCAGGGTACGGTGCTGATGGTGCTGTCTGGTTGGAGAGGGAGATTTGCCCGGTCTGGCCCACAGTGGGTGGGCAACTGGAGAAAAGGGTAACTGCTGAAACTGCAAATTGAGTCAAGGTCTTGAGGTGAGAAGGTGTCAGGAAATCTCAGGATTAGTCATAGGGAATCCAGGGCTGTAGCTCAGGCATAGTTGCATGCCATATCACTGCAAACAAACACTGCATAGACTCTGAGCGACTGCAGCACAGTAGCTCAGTGCTCCTTGGCTTCGCACCTCTGCAGTGGGCACAGTGCCCCTTGTCTTGTCTTGATTTAGGGTGCAGCCTGAGGGATACAACTCCTGTCCCATTGCCTGTTCCTGCATAGCTTGATTTTGGTTTTCTGATTTTTTTCCCTTGTTTTTTTCCAGGAGCGCAGCAGGGCAAGAGGGGAAATGCTTTCTGAGGAGACAGCTCCTTTTGAGAGGTGGCTCAGGCAGGGGTGGATGTATGTATGGTGGATGCATGTACTAGTCCATTGCATGGTTGGACTAGATGATCTTGTAGGTCCTTTCCAACCTTGTGTTTCTATGATTCTGTGATTCTATGTGCAGAAGGCAGCTTTGGACAGCCCTTCTTGAGCACAGTTGTTTGCCATTCATAGCAGCAGTGCAGCTGCTGTACCAGCAAAGAGCCCTGCCCAGGTTTCCCTGACCATGTTTCCCATGACACCAGGCTATGTTTCAGGCTGCAGTAAGGGGTCCTTTGGCTGATGCAGTGCAAGTTTCTTATTTCATTCTCCCAGTGACTGGTCTTGCTAATAAATTGGTATCAGTTTTGTTCACCACCTCTCTCTGTCTTGGGGGCTTCCTTTCCCTTATCAGTTGCTTTACCCCCAGTATTTGGCTTCTTGATTTTGGTTATGTCCCAGCTCTCTCTCTTTGAGCTGTCTGAAATAAGAGGAGATGTTCTGTTCTGTTGCTAACCCCTGGAGCAAACCGTGTCTCCTTGGCGTGGTATCCATAAGGTCATTCTTCCTGTCTTCTCTGGAGTTACTTGCTGAAATCCTGTCAGAGACGTGAGCATCTCTTCAAAGGTACAGAAGAAACAGCAGTTTCATGATCCCATGAAATCCAAAGGAAGCTGTCCTGAATCACCAGGACAACTTACTGCTGAGAAATTCTCACTGAATTCTGTGTTCTACAGTTAGTCTCTGTGATGGTGTATTATGACCAGGGCCATAATTGACATGACAAATAAACAGTAGGCATCTGATCCTGTCTTCCACCTTGCAGTGAAGGAAGAGCGTGTTCCTCTATGAGTGACTCCCTGGAGATCAGGGTGTTCTCCCACTTAGGGGAAGGTATGGCATCTGGCCTACATGAACACCTTGAAAAATTGAACGAAACAACGCGTTTAACATATTGGATATATTACACAGTCATCCACATTAGTGATTTGAAATGATCTGGACTAGATTTTTTTTGCTTATATTTAATGTATGATGGAATGTAGTGAAATACATCTGTTTTCATGCTGCCTACTAGCTTCTTGACAGCTTGATAGAGCTTTACGTCTGCCAGCTCTAAGAGCTTGAACATCTGGGCCTGTGTATAAAAATTGAAGCCAAACCTCTGACTGAGAAACCCAAAATACCCCTGTTTTCAGAATATGAAGTGCTTGATCATGCAGCAGAGCTGCTCTGGCTTCGTGTATAAGTGGCTGCCATATCCTACCCAAGGATGGAGACAGGACTTGTCCTTTCCCTCTCTGCATTCCCAGCAGGAGCTGCCCATGGCTGCATCACATCTGCAAGCTCTTCCTCTTCAGTTCGGATCACATCATCCGTGATGAGCTCGTGTCCCAGTGAAGCCCAGCCAAATGCTCAAGCTGGCGAGAGATGGGCTGCGGGTTCTTTCTTCCATCAATTCTACGGTCCCAGCTGTTCAAAAGTCAAGCACTTATTGGCCTCTTCCCCCTTGTGTGGGTTTGAAGCGTTTTCCTGTGGCTGGAGAGTGTGGAAATGCAGATCAGACTGCTTTGTAGGCAGACAGAACTCTGTTTGCCTTTGAGATTCTTTTGGGGAGAAAAATGTGGCTGAACTGTTTTTATATTCTGAGCGTGAGCATGTGTTGTGGAGCAGCGAGAGCCTTTGGTAATTGGTACCATTAGCCTCTGGGAGCATAATGAGTGCAGTAATAATAAAATTGGCATCAATAAGAAGGGTTTTGTTCTGCGTGCGTTGTCTGGCAAAGGGAGCAGTGATCTATCAGGGCAGGGAACAAACTGGCACATCCCAAATTAACAAACTTCATTAACATGCTTCAGCTGAAGATAGTCTGGACTGCTCTTTCTGAGCTTCTGCAAGGTCTGGCTGCTGAAGGGAAAAGCTGGTGAGTGTCTTATTTGAGAACTTTGGATGTCCCAAGCTGTTTCCTCAATTGAACATCTCCACAAAAAAAAAACCTTCAGATGTTTCTTAGCACAGCCAAGTAGCATTTCAGCTAATGAAAGGCAGGAGGGAAGCAGGGCAGTGCTTTTTGGAGACAGAGTGCCTTGCCCTACAGCTCAGCTGGGGTTAAAGTGTGATGTTCCCCATTGAGCATGTGCCTGTCTGATGGGAGGGCTTTGTGATGAGGATCCTCAGGCTTCTGGCGTGGGTTTTTTGTGTGCTGTTGCTTTGCAAACTGCAAATCAAGAAACTCTGCTGTGGAGGCAAAATAGTCCCCATACAACAAAGCTCCCAGTGACCTCAGTAACGGGCAGCTTAAGGACTTGCTGAGAGGGAGATTCTCACAGCAGTGAATAAATCAGGAAGGACTTGAAAAAGGAGAGTTGCATTTTGAAGAGAGGAAAGGATGTTCTCACTCCACGAGTAAACAATGCAGTGGGTTCTCTTCCGTGTGGGTTTTGTTGGCTTGAAGGGGAGAAAGCTCAGGAGATCCTGAGATGATGTGCTGCAGGCTGTGACACTGGCTAACCCCCTCGGTGGCTGTGGAAGGTCAATTTGCTGCTGATAATTTCTGTTAAAAGGGAATGGAGAGCTAGGGAGTAGCTGTGATAATGCACACTCCAGTTGCAAGATAGTGTTTGAATGTGACAAGCCTGTAAGGGGAAGTGTGTGCTGGTATGTTTTAGCAAATACAACTCTGACAAAGCTACTTTGGGTGGTGAGAAAAGCTGGTCAAAGGTAAGAAAATAAGTCTGAATGAGGAGGAGTGGTGACAAAAATAACCCCAGTCAAACCCTCACTGATTTTTTTTCTAGCTCCTGGGAAACTCTATGAGGTGAAGCTGGTGGCATTCAATAAGCACGAAGATGGGTATGCAGCAGTCTGGAAGGGCAAAACAGAAAAGGCACCTGCAACAGCAGTAGGTGAGGAGTGCCCTCTATTTGTTGTCTGTCTGTCTGTCTGTTCGGCATGTGGCTTCAAAAGGCAGGTAAAATTACAGAAGAAGGACTTCAAGAGGGACATTACCAAAACAAGGGGTGTCCCTACGTAGAGGAACTCCCTTTGTCAGTCATTGCAGTTGCATTGGAGGAATTATCTTGGAAGAGAGAGAAAGGAAGAAGTTACCCACTTTCTTGTTAGGGTTGTTCTTGTACAAGGATGAATGGCCTAGGCTCCATTCCTAGCTCTGCCAGTCTGTTGTGGGGTGATGAAGAGTCTGACCTCCTCCTTATTCTGACGTGGGGCTGTTGAGTGGGTAACCTTGAGGCTGACCTCCTGTGCGCCACCGTAACACAGCACCAGCTTGGTGTGTGGATCCTCACAGGGGTTTTTCCCACCCATGAGGAAAAGCATGGATGGGCTGCATACACAGGCTAAGCATGATTGTGCTGGAGGACTGCATCTTTGTGCAGGCTTCACAACCCAGGTGTGTTTGATTCAGTTTTGTGTCCACGATGGCTGCCCCTTACCTCACTATCATCTACATCCCCACATCTCTTTTCTCTTTTCATTTTGTACCACCATAGATCCCCCTGTGCAGAAGGGTCCCCCACTGCCTCCAGTCCAAGTCTATGCAGAGTCCAACAGCTCAACTTCCATATGGCTCAGGTGGAAGAAACCTGACTTCACCACGGTCAAGATTGTGAACTACACCGTGCGCTTCAGCCCTTGGGGCCTGAAAAACGCCTCTCTTGTTACCTACTACACAAGGTAAGAGGGATGCTGAGGGTTCATCTGCTGTATATTGCTCATATCAGGAGTAAACACAAAGAGGGAGGAGTCTGCAGGGAAGTCCCAGTGCTGAGCAAAATCCTAGGTGTTTGAAATGCTGGAAATGTCTGCCTTGGCCACAGATACACTCAGAGCTGCAAAATGCGACACTGGGACTTCCACAGTGGAGATGAATCCATGATTTAAATACCAAGGGGTCATTTACTGGCTGGTCTCCGTGTCTTTTCTGCTTCTGACCTTACGTGCTTGTTTTCCTGTTAATAACAAGTCAGCTGTACTTATGGCTGGTCTCAAAGCATACATGATTTGTGAGGTGGCCCTTGCAAGTTTGGTTTAAACATTGCTAGGGTTTAAGGAGTCATGATTTGGGGATAAAAAATTTAGATTCCCATGCAGATTTCCAGCCTGTAAGTAGACTTTTCTCTATAAGTACATCAAAGATGGTCCCAGAGGCTGGGAACCTACTTAGCGCTGTGTCTGCAAGCTGAATGCTCTTGCCATTGGCATGACTGCAGGAGATAAAGCTTTAGGTGAAAAATCAAGTACTCTAAGAGTTAGGATAATCTCTTACAGCGTCCTTGGTAAAGTAGTAAGGTGGCCATTGGTACTGTCTGATATTCTTGTGAATGCCTCCTCTTTTGGCAGCTCGGATGAAGACATTCTCATTAGTGGGTTGAAGCCCTACACCAGGTATGAGTTTGCTGTGCAGTCCAATGGTGTTGGTATCGATGGGCCCTTTGGCAGCGTGGTGGAGCGGTTCACCCTTCCCGACCGTGAGTATTTATGGGAATGGAATCCTTCTCTTTCCTGGATTTCTGTGGATCTCTGTCAAATCCGTCCTTGTGCATGAGAGATTCCAAGCTGAGAGATGCTAAGGGTCCCAAAGCCCATGGAAGGAGTGCTGCTTTATAAACAGAGAGGAGCATGTAAAGAGAATTGGGTCAATTTCTGTTACTGCACGGTTCCCTCTGGGTCCTTTCAGAGAAATCCTGCTTGTTAGAAAGCTGGCAGAACCTAGTGCTTAAGCAGTGCACTTTCCAGTGCCGAGTGTCACTGTCAAAACAAGTGTGCCTTGCCCAGCCTCGTTCTCCAGCAAGATCCCCACCTCTTAGCTTCAGGCAGGGAAGCAGAGGTCATCTTGGGAGCTGCAGTGGGTTAATACCTTACTGTAAGGCAGCTCCTGCTGTGTGCAGCTACACACAGCGGCAGTGGTGGACTTTGGAGGTATCCTATGCCTAGCTTGGGTTAGTTGAAGTACAAGCAGGGCTTTGGGGGAGATGGAGAAGAAAGAAAGGAGGGGTGTGTGCTCATTCTCTTGAAGATGAGCAACATTGCACAACTTCAGACTGAGCTACATGGCTGTATCAGCGCTGGCATGTTTCCCTTTGGTGTTTGGCTACAGCACACAAGTCCTGCCCTGTGCTGGGCTCAGGAGCCTGCCCTCTGCAGTCTCCTCAGATGAGATGTCCAGTCACCTGGGTCACACCTCATCTCTTGCTGGCAATGTCACTGTGACACTACTGAGAAGGATTCATAGAAAGCACAGAGTAGTCGTCATGTTCTGCAGGTCAAATGCTTTGCTCATTTCTACTGCTCACACTGGGTCTTTACTTGCATCTGCCAGGTCCCTCTACCCCTCCGTCTGACCTGCGGCTGCACCCCCTCAACCCCTACGCGGTCCAGGTGCACTGGTGCCCCCCTGCCGAGCCCAACGGCATCATTGTGGAGTACCTCATTCTGTACAACGCCAACAACACGCAGCCTGATGACATGTGGACCTTGCTGACACGAGAAGGTGAGCCTTCCTGGGGTCCTGGAACGCAGGCACACACTTCTTGTCTTCAGTCTCCTCTAAGCTTAACTAAATACCCCACCGGGTTCTCCTCCTCCTTCCTTCTTCCCTGGGTCTGTGTGTTAGCCTACAGAGTCCTGGCTGGTCAGTCCTGCTGCCCTGATTTTTGTCTCTTGGAACACATACAAATAAATTCAAGAGCTCTTGCTGCCAGCTTTCTTGAGGCATATGCTTGTCCTTGCTTCTGATTATATAGGAGTCCAGGGACACAATAGAGAGACATGAAATCATCTACAAGGGCTGAAACAGCCATTATCATCCAGCAGATGTCCTGCAGGTACAGGCCACTGGCCAGTCTCCCCTAGGAGAACGTATGTCAGCAGCACTGCACACAGTCTGTGTCATCAGCTCTTTGAGCAGCACATTCATTAGTCCCTAGGAGGTGTGTGAATTACCTCTTGGCTCAGAATCCCTCACTTCTGAGCAGAATTCCACTGCTGCTTTGCTACAGCCCTGTGAATACCCTTGAAACTGCACATTTTGAACCTCTTTTGGCTTGCTTTTGACCAGGAAATATCTTCAGCACTGAGGTGCATGGCCTGGAAAGCGATACCAGATATTTCTTCAAGATGGGAGCAAAGACAGTCGTGGGATCTGGTCCCTACTCAAACGTGAAGGATGTGCACACCCTCCGGGAGAAGCTGTCTGGTACGAATTTCCCATTTGTCCCAGGGCAGGAAACAAATCGCATTGCTGAAAACCCCAGTTCATCAGCAGTAGCATTTCTCTGTTTGCTAATGAATTGCCTGATGTCACTGTGCAGAATGTGAGATGTGGCTGTGGGTAGGCCAGTGCAGGGGATCAGAGTTCTCCGATGTGCACCTCCATAGACCCCAAGCAGCTGCAGAGCCCATCCCACAGCAGGACTCGATCTCTCTTCCTCCACTGCCCCCATCTGAGCCCTGTGGAAAGGCACATGCCACCTGCATCTCACTGCCTTTGTTAGGCCTGTATAACATGAAATTAATGAATGTGCATAGATGCCAGTTTGCTTTAAGGCCTTCTAAATTGTCACTGCCAAGTCTCTTTTCCTTTATGTATATAGAAGCATCGCCCGTTGGTTATAGTGAAGCTGATGCTTCTCTGAACACAGGACACTTTGTGCCTCCTTTCTACTAACAGCTGAAATGATGCATCTGTCCTTCCCCTGCTAGATGTTCTGGATATCCACTCTGTCACGGGAATCATTGTGGGAGTCTGCCTGGGGCTGCTCTGCATACTCTTCTGCATGTGTGCCAGCTTTCGCAACAGCAAGCAGAGGTAGGTGTCACCTCGCCTTGCAGGGGGTAAGGGAGGCTGATGTGGAAGGAGACAAAACGCGCTGTGAGCTTCCCTGTGTTCAGCTGGGCTGTTTGGGATATGGTGAATGACATCAGTTAATATAAAGATTGAGTCATGGGACTAGCTAGCTAAGGAGCATACTTAATATAATCTTCTCACTGATTTATTTTCTCAGTATTTTCTCTGCAGTTCGTGTGGTTAGACTACTAGTTTTTTGCAGTGAAAAAAGTCAAGAAAAGGGAAAAAACACTATTTGCCAGATACCTCTTTACTTGGGCAGATTTTGCTTCTGAGGCTGGACATCTCTAAGGATGTTTGGAAAGGACTTGTTAACTTGGAAAGCTGATGAAAGACTTTCCAGTGACTGACAGGTTGGTTTAAGTAGGATTGGACTCAGCCCAAAGCCCCCTGTTGTTCCAGGAGTTTGAATCCAGCCACAAACATTTGGAAAGACCGTGATAGGAAACCAGCTCAGTGCTTGGAAAGAGCTTTGAGCTGCTGGGAGATGCCAGGACTAGGAATGGGCAACTTCCTCAGGAGTGTCAGTGCTGGGGCTTAGGTCTGGTCTCTTCTACAGGGACAGGCTGAGTGGCCTGGGCTGGATCACCTTGTCTGGCTGCCCCATGACTATTAGGAGCAGAGGAATGTGAAGGAGATGTCAGCTCTTGCTTGTTTTTCCTCAGGGAGGCCCTGCCAGGCCTGGATTCCCAAGCAGCTGGCAACCACACTTACTACCACCGGAGCAGGCAAGGGATGGCAGCTCCCTGTGCCAGCTCAGACTCGCATGAGCTGGAGTCCCTCATGTCCCCACTGCCGGAGGATGCACCTGTGCCCCTGGGAGACATCACAGAACTGACAGAAGTGCACAGCCTCATCCACACGAGCCTCCCAGAAGACATCATCCATGGGAAAAGGAAGGTAATGACCCATGCACATGGTGACAGGGCTCACAGCCCGGGCAGGAGCCTTGCTGCTGGGCATTGGGAACCTGATTGTGTCCTGGCTCTGCAGAGTGCTGGTAGTCTTGGCTGCAGGCTGGTGCTCAGCAACCACATGCTTCCCTTTCTGTAGAATGGAGTGGCACAGTCTTGGCTGTCAGTTTAAGCTGGGGATCCTTGTGCCATCAGCCACCCCGTTTCATCTGCCAGGGACAGCGAAACCTTATCTCCAGACAAGCAGCTTCCAAACTTAGTGCTGCAGAAAGCTGCATGACTCCTGTTGCTGTGGCATAAAGAAGATGTAAGGAAGTGATCCAAACACCCTGGTGAAGGTGTCTGAGGAAAGCAGCCCTGTGCTGGCCACTTACCAGTCATCCATTTTCTACTCTGGCCCTGGCATAGTCCAAATATCTATATTGAATCCTAGAATTATCCATACAGGTATTTTTCCTTATAAGCAGCTCAAAGCCCTGAGGGAGATGACAGTCTCCCCTAAGTACTGTGCCGTTTTGGGAGGTTGAGCATGGGAGACTTCATCCCACTCTGCAGAATTCCCGTGGAGCTGGTGTGAGGAGATTGCCTCGACCTTTAGGACACTCCAAGGAGGATCCTTGGTGGAGGGGTGAAGCAGCAACATGTTCTCACTGTAGTCCAGGGTAGGTGCTTGGCCTTGCAGGATACCGTTTTAATTAGGGCAAAAGGTGCTGTGATCACATGCAGTGTGTTTACTGCAATACCCTTTGAGATGTACAAGAGGTAAAACTGTTTTACTTTTGTGAATGTTATTTTCTGAAGAAGTCTTTTCCTGCTGTACTTGGTTTGCCTGACATTGTGTTGTCTTTCACTCCTCTCTGCCCATTTCCTCTCTCGAGCTTGTCTGAAGCATTTCATTCCATTAGGGAACCTTTAATTGGCCTAATTTAGTTAATCTGTTTATGTCTCTCTTTGTAACCCAGGGAGAGCATGTAAAGTAATTAGGAGGTTCAGTAAAACAAATGCATTGTAAATGCGTGGGATTTCGTGTTTGCATCAACATTACATTTGTGTGTCACAGGAGGGACACCTGGCTGAGCCGTGCTCACCACTAACAGGGGTGCAGGTACAGCCTTTGGGAAATGTGATGTCTTCAGCTGCCTTTAATTGCCCTGTGCACTGAAGCTGTGCTTGTGACCATCCCCAGGTGCACTGAAGGAGACAGTTTGCAGCCAAGCTGCATCCGTGGATTTCAGTGGAATGTGGCTCCCTTTCTGGACTGGAGCCGAGGAGTGTGAGGAATTTCCTACAGATCTTTCAGTTAAATAAGGAACAAATGTTTTCAGTGATGTCGACTTACCCTGAGAACAGGTCAAGTGGAGGAGAGCCCCCTCCTCTGAGAGGCCTTTCTAGGGGCAGCATATCCAGATCTCTCTTCCAAAACTGGAATCCTATCTGCAAAGATTAGCAGGATGATTTTTGTGCCTGTAAAGCAGGGGCTGGAGAGGGCAGTGCCAAGGTCTGGTCATTTAGGGCTTGGGATGCAACCTTGGGGCCCCCAGCACAGGGGCTGGAAGTGGCTGGCATCAGGGTGATGTTTGGAGATGAGAGCTTTGGGAAGGGGTGATTCTGGCTGTAGTTTCTGCAGCTCCCTGTGGATGGGGAAAGGCAACTGGGAGTTAAACTCACCAAGGAGATTTGCTAGCAGAACAAAGGGCTTGGTGTTTGATGGATGGGGACAGGGAAGCAAGGATCACCGAGCAGCAGCCACCTGAAGAGCAGTGTTGTCATCTGTGCCGTTCGGTGAGAGTGACCTGGCAGGTGACAGAGCTCAAGTGGCGGCCAGGAGCAACAGGCTGCTGTTGCTGGCAGTGGGCACTGGAGGGAGATGTGCTCCCATGCAGCAGGCCCCACTGGCCCCTTCCTTCTGGCCCCTGAGCCAGCCCAGAGCACCCTGATCCTCGTCCTACTCCCATGTGTGTATTCAGAAGCTGAGAAGACTCTGGCTAAAGCCATCTTTATGCTGCAGTTGCCAAGAGGCCACGTGTCCTGCTGGCGATGTGAGTTACCTGGCTGGGAGCTCAGGAATTGGGCAGGAGCATGGCTGGAGCAGTGCACACCTGGTCCCAACAACAAACAGAGATCAGCTGCCTGCAGCTGCAGTGTGTGCACCTAGCCAAGGCCTGAGGGTGAGCTGCAGAGTCTCTGGGTCCCCTTGTACCCTGCAAGAGGCTTCTTCCAGTGGCTGCCTTCCAAAACCCTCCAGGGGCCTCTGCCAGGAGCTTTGTGCCCCCCAGTCACCAGCTGCCTTTTTGCCATCTCTTTTCTTCTCTTCTGTGTGTAGCTGGGGCTCTGGAAACTGAAGGCAGGGCATGTGGTAGAGCCACAGGAAAGAAAATCCTCACGGAAAGAAGTTTTTGATTTGTCCTGGTCAAAGGGAGTCTAAACCAGCTACTAGCACTTGGAGTCCTATCCAATAAAGAAAGGGGGTGAGAAATGTCGCAGGGATCCCTTTTATTTAGCAGCATATCGTGTCACCACACTGCAGAGGACTTGGGCTGGGACAGGCTCACACTCTGACGCTGCTGCTGTTGGGCAGGTTCATATAGCTGTGATGCCGGGGAGCTGCCAGCTGCAGACGTGTGACCTTCTCTGATTGCCTGCTAGGCCTTCTGCCCCGAAAATCTCTTCTGCAATGTGCTCAGTGTTGGCTGGGCAGCGCTTGCTGTGAGTGGCAGCGCTGGCTTTGCACGTGCTGGCTCGTTACTGAGCATTTCATGGATTGCTCTCCAGTGGTTTTGTTCTTGTGGCAGCCTGGGGCTCCAGTGGAGATTGGAGGCCCCGTGTTGTTGGGAGATGTGCACACAAAGAAGGGACTGTCCCTGTGCTGTGAGCAGTCAGAAGTGACATCTGCAGGGATGGAGGCAGAGAACAGAGAGTGAGGGCAGGAAGTCTTCAACGACTCTGAGACTGAGCGGGCTTCTGCAGAGAGTCCTAGGAAAGGGCTTGGACAAGTCCCTGTGTGCATTCTCAGGGTTGGGATCAGCAGTTCCTTCAGGTGCAGGCTGTGATGCCTCCTGAGTTGCCACAAATAATGCTGGGAGTGGGATGGTAAAAGTGGAAGGGCATGATAGAGGGCTTTGCTCTCTGCCCCCGTCCTGGATGGGGACGTGCCCCCTCCGCACAGCACGGTCCTGCTGATGGCTGCAGCTCGTTGAGCAGGGCTGCGCTCGGCTGGTTAGCAGGCCCTTTCCTTCCTCTCTGTGCATTTCCCAGTGGTCACACACAAGGACTGTGAGAGCACTGACAAGTGATTTCCCTCTGTTAATCCCTTTCCAGTGACCCCCAGTCGCCTGCCTTACCAACGACACCGCAGCGCGCAGGCTGCGGTGCTGCAGCTCCGCCTCCCTGACAGATGGGCTGAGGATGCTGAAATGGCTCTGCTCCAGGCATCGCTATCGCTGCTGCTTTTGGGCCAAGAGGTTTGGGGGCCGGGGGAGAGTGTTAAGAAGCATCTGCTTTCCATGGAAGACTTCAGCTTTTCATTGAATGGAGCCAAACCCAAGCATTTTGGCTTGGAAGTATTTGCTTGTGAGCTGGAGCCTTGCTTGCGTGCTGCCCCGCTGTCTCCCTGGGGGCCTCCTCCCCACAGGGACTGTGCTTCCCATGCAGCATCCCTGGGGCTCAGCAAAAGCTGCAACGCATCAGGGAACTGGGAGCGGCCCAGGTTGTTTTTCATTTTGACGTTGAAATTCTTCTGCATGGAAGAAAAGTCCCAATGTTTTCTGAAAAGTCTTAGATGAGAGCTGTGCTCCTGTTGACAGCTAGCAGAGGCTCCCATTTATCTGATGGGAGAGGTCTGTGTTAACACTGCACCGTTTTGGGGCACAGCTGTGGGCAGGGATCATGCATGGTTGCCTGGAGCTTTCTCACTCCTGCAGGCTGTTACTGCTGCTGCCGTCCAGCGAGGAATCCCTTCTCTCCACTGTGACACCTTTAAATGCTGGGCACATCTGCAACGTCCCCAGCCTTGTTCTGTGCAGGATTTTGAGCTCGTTTAAATAGCTGTCCACGTAAAATAGAGACAGTTTCAATATCAACATTTCCTACATGTTCATTCTCAGCTCATATATTTGCATGAAGTCATTCCTTGTCACTGAGAAGTAATATGATCTAGACACGTTTTTACTGGTTGGAGCTTCTATAAAAAGGCCAAAATGAAGAGGCTTGTTTGCTTTGATAAGGATTTAGCTGTAATGGAAGCACCTTTTATTGGAAGATGTTTTTATTAGTTTCCATTCTTGTATTTGCAGTGCACTGAAAATGGGATTTTTCCCTCTTTAAATTGACATTAGACTGACATTCCTTGCCTTCATTCTTCTGTTGTAAAAACCAAGAGGACATTTCCTTGTCTTCTTTCAGCCATTCACCATTGGTAGTATCATTTATTACAGCAAAAGCTTGAAGAGCAGAACCTTTCAGCTACACAAGACTTTCTTCAGTCTATGATGAAAACAGACCTGGAGTTAGCTGCAGCTACCCAACCTTAAAGACTGAGCCCCAAGAGAGAATTGGTTTTTTTCCCCCTCAGACATAATGTGCTTGAACAACGTGTGGGATACGGGCCATGTTGTGCGGCTGATGGTTTTTTTCTGTTTGTTGAAAGTTGCAAACTGGTACAAAACAAGTTTGTTCTTCATTGCAGCCAATTTCAGCCAGAGCCGAACAGGCTGTTCCCAGAGTCATCAAAACCTATGTAAACATGGCAGATTGACATTTCCGCTAACAGATGGCCCGTTGGGGATTGCAGTAGAGCTGCCTGTTTCTTTCCACGTTTTTTGGTATTCACAAGATGCCTGCAAGAAGGTTTTCAAGTTTGCTCTGTGTGTGTGTGTGCGTGTGATGCTCAGATCTCTCTGATGGCAAATATGCAAGTAAGCATCTCTAGTAGGACGCACACATTGGCGTGCGTGTGTGCAGATTTGTGTAGGTTCAACGCTGAAATTTCCAGGCAGGATTTGCTCAGTAACGTATGTTGCTTGGAAGAGGCACAGAAGCCATCAGTCAGTGTTGTAGCTGCAGAAAGCCCTTCAGAGGCAGGAGAAGCAAAGTGAACGCGTTCCTTGAGCGCTCATCTTTAGTGCTATTCCTTATTGTGAGCCACGTGTGATTGTTTGGTTGATTTCTTGCTATTAGAGCGTGGCTTAATGATCGTCCTCTTCGAAGAGGAGCAATTAGGGAATGCTCCTGGCTCAGAATACATCACTGAGGAACGTGGGGAGAGGAACGACAAAGATGCTGCCTCCAGCATCCACTTCTAAATGAGTGACTGCTTGATATCCACAGCTGTGGTTTGGAGGTTGCTGTTCTGCAGAGTGCCGTCCCATAACCGAGGCCCTTTGCTCCTTGTTTTCTTGGGGCTGGGTCCTGAGGCAGTGACAGAGCTGCTGTGACTTGGGGTGGCACCGGGACACAACGCCGCTCTGCCTCCCACCAGGTGTTGGGTTCTGTGGCTCTGGAATCAGAGTACAGAATGCTGAACTGTGCCTTCTGCCAGCGCCGACAGCGCGAGGTAGCATTTGCTTCCTGCTAAATAGCTGACTTAGGAATGCCTGGCTCACATACAACATCTGCTCATGTATTTCTACCTAATTTCCAGCCAGATGGACCGAGACACAAGGAGGTCAAATGACTCACGCAAGGTCAGGCTGATGTCAGAAATCTCCTTGCTGTCTCGGCTGGGTCGTGCTACGTTCCCTACTGCTGGAATAGAGCAGGCCTGTGTAAGTGGTGGGCACATATGCAGAGCAGAAACCTGGGTTTTCCCTGCCTGCTGGTGAGCCGTGGGTGGTTGGTGGGCTTGAACAGATGTGCTGTGTATCTTCACCCTGCGCAGCCGCCGTGCTGACCCCACAGCGTTCTGCATGCACACGCAGACACGCACACTCACACTTGTGTCAGATCAGGGTTTCCTCTTCACTTTCTCTTGGCTTCAGCCTTACGTTGTTCTCTCACTTCTATCCAGGCTGCACGTAACATCTGTGGAACAAGCCCAGAGGTGGCTGGCTCACATCTTCCTTGAATCTGAGGGGTTGTATGAGTGTCTGTGTGTGTGTGTGTTGGTAGCAGGGCTGAGCTCACGCAAAGCAGGGCGGCCCAGTAAAATCAGACCCTGGAAAGAAAATATTTTCTGCCTGTGAACTAACAGTCTGAGCTGTTAAATAACTTCAGCTCTTAAAGGCACACATTTCCCATACACAGAGGTGTGCATTCAACAGTTTATTGGAAGGGGAAGCTGAGAGAACCCAGAACAAATTGCATTCAGCCCATATAATTTAATTAGATCTACAAACAAGGTAACACTGGTTGCCCAGGGGATTTAAGCTGAACTAAGAATTGCTTGGTGGTCTGTTGCAATAAATAAATAAATAACAGAAGGTCCCAAATTTTGTGCCTCTTTATTGATGGGCAATAGCAGAGTGTTTACCCAGGCCCTAGCCTGGAGCAGGACGTGCCCAGGCTGCAGAGCGAGCAGGTTAGTGTTGTCTTCAGCTCTTACTGGAGCACACACAGCACTCACAGGTGAGGGCCCTTCGCCATGCTGCAGAGCATTGCTTGGCCAAAACAAATACTGGAATCACTGAGCTCCAGACTTCCACCATCCCTGCTCAGTTCCAGCTTTGTGGTGTTTTTCAGTAGGCTCACACAGCTCTGGGTTGTTTGCAGCTTTGCAGGGAGTTGCTTTCAGTGGACCTTGAAGGGTGGGGTTTTGTGGTGTGTTGTAGTTGGCTTCAAAATTTGAGAATCAGGGGAGAGACCCTTCTGGAGCCATCTGGCAGCTTTTACCCTCTTGCTGTGCATCCGATCTTATGACAGAGTAACAACACTTGCAATGGGGTGACTGTGCTGGCCCACTGTAAGGAGCATTAGCCATCAGAAGTGTTCCCTGCGTTGAACTTCGTCTTCCAACACCATGGTATTTTTCCCACCTTGCACTTTCCTTTTTCAAGCTCCTTCAGGTTTAAGAGGATAACACTCTGTATCTGTGGTAATTGGATCTCTTCTCTCTCCTGCTTTTTTTTTCTGCAGTCTTCATGGAACAAATCAGCTAACCAGCCCTGGAGAAACAGCATAGCCAGGTACGGGGACACTATCACAAAAGAGCCTCTCTCTGCTGTGAACGGATCGCTGAAGCTCCCTTCCAGTGCAGGACAGAAGCTTTTGTTACAAGCCCTGGTTTACGACGCTGTGATGGTGGGTTTCTTTGGTTTATTGGCCTGTGCATTCTGATGTGTTTTTCCCTATCTCCCTTTTTTGCAGCACGAGAGAAAATATTTTCATCTGAGCTAGCTTAGTTAGCTGATCGTGGGCTTTATTTTTTCCTAGGTACAGGAGCGTGTGCCTGTGCGACTGATGGGATTTGAGTAAAAGCTGTTTGTTTTTTTTTTCCAAGCATTTCTGAAAGCCTCAGCTCTCCCCTCATCTCCTGTCTTGACTTCAGCCAGACCCCGAGGGCCTGTGCTGAAAGAGCTGAAAGAAAAACAAAAGCTGAAGAGGGCTTTTGTCCTCTCGGTGATGACCAAAGGGGTCAGGCAGCTCAGTTGACAGCGAGGCTGCAGCAGTGCTGGTTCCTGAGGAGCCACAGGGCCCAGCAGCCTCCTTTGGAGCTTCGCTGTGGCCGTGGGTTAGAAGCTGCAGTGCTCAGCCCAGAGTCACTAAGATCTACGGTGTGCTTGCCTGGAGAAGGGATTGCGTTTTTGCCTACAACAGGAGTCAAAGAGGTTGATTTAAACTCCTTCTCCAGATGGAGTAGAGCAGTTTCCGCTGCACTTGTCATCTTTGTATGTAGGTGTCTAGACTGGGAGGAAATGCTGTTTCTGGTCTTGCTTCATTGGAATAAAGATGCATGCCTGTGTTTGAGAGAATTGGTGCATGGATTGTGACATCTCAGCCAAGCAAGCCGATACCCTGTTGGGTTGGCTCTGTACCAGAAGATTTGTCTGGTTACTGCTTTAAGATGCTCACCCCCAACAATACTTCTAAGTAACCCACCTATGTTTTCTTCCTAGGTAGTGCTGTGAAAATCAATTATACACAGGATGTAATTAACATTGTGGATAGAGTTAAGCCAATGTTTTACAACGCAATTACAGGGCACTCTTTACAGCACAGCTTATCCATCGGAGTTTGTCAACAAAAGGGGAAAACTGTTAAAATATGTAAATGATGCACAAAGTTGGCTTCAAGGGAAAGCACAAATTATGCGTGGGATATCTCACTTCCATACTTCCTGCTGAATCACACAGCGCAGAATCTGAGTGCCCATTGCCTAAAGAGCTCTTCAGGAACTTCCAAAATAGTTTGAAATAATTTAGCAGGATGGTTGACGTGTTAGCCAGATTTGTGGAGACCTGTGGCCTGAATTCTGCTTAAGCACTACAGAAGAGAACTAACTGTTTTCTTTCTGATTTAAAGTGTTTGAATTTACATCAACTTTTGCAAGCTGTGACAAGAGTTGTAATGAGCAAACGTTTGGTGATGTGTAGCCCAGATTAAACCAGAAAAGCGAAGGGAGCCCTGGTATCTGGTTGTGGGTCTTTACCATGAGCTGTCTCAGCAGCCAATTTTCTCAAGTGCTGCCCACCCACCCTCCAGAAATCTGGCTGTTAATATGGAAATGGACTGGTGAGGTTTGAAAATTGTTGTCTTTGACAGAGGCTTGGAGAAATGTTTGCTTCAGCCTGCCAAGAAACCTTGGGCAAATCACTCCCCTGGGACTTGCTTTCCCAAATGTAAAATAGGAATAATGATCCTGAGATGATTTGAGATGCTTCTTAAGGCTTCAGCTCTGAAAAACATATCAAGAGAATGCTTAATAGCGGCACGTGTACATCCCATTGCACTCTGTGGGATTAAAAAATGTGCACGTTTCAGTGCTTGGTTAGGTCACAGCCTCCATTAATTTACTTGGCTTTTTGATATTTTTTTTTTTCCATTTTTGATAACAGAATGAAGCGAAGAAAAGCCACCCACCAGCCAGCCTCCACCAAGTGGAAGCAGAGGTCATCGTCCATTCTGATTTTTCAGCCTCTGACAGAGACTACGACTCCCAGCTGCACACCCTGGATGGTCAAGAGACAGAAACTGAGGAGCAGGAGCCTGAAGGTGAGCTGGCTGCTCCCAGCTCTCCCAGCACCCAGCAGGATGCCAACCAAGTGTTGGTGGATTGCACGAGCAGTTTGGAGGTTCAGACCCAGGATGAGCCGTTGCATACCACCAGAAAGACTGACAGAACAGAGGCCGTTGGCATCCCTGGGCTCACCAATGGCTTCCACAGGCGTGGGGAAAGTCTGGATTCAGTGGAGAGCGGAGATTCGGACTCCATCCAGGAAGGCAGAGGGGACGTGCAGCCAGACAAGTGCCAGTTGCTTTCTGTGGCCCTGGAGGAGGCCCCTCTGTGTAGTAACTCTGGTTTAACCAGTTCATCCTCAGCATCTGAGAACATGGCATGTGTCCACAATCATTAAAGAGTAAATTAATCTGATTTTGATCATGGGAGAGCTAGAAGCACCACTGAGGGCCCATCCCTTTGAGGTACTGCATGCCCTTGACTCACTGGATCCAGCAGGAGCGCAGCATCTCACCAGAACCGGACTAGGACCTGCCAGCTGTACATACTGCCTTCAAGAAATCAGTAGGTAGACCGATAAAGGCCCATCTTCCTGCTGAAGCTGATGAGTAACCTGGTGTTCGAGAGCAGGACTGAGCCATCTGCCAAAGACTGAAGCAAAATCACAGCTAGAGCAGAGCTTTCTGCATTAGATTGGTGCAGTCACCTCGCTGTAGTCCTCAATGTGACTGGCAAGGCATCCCTTAATGCTGGCAGGAGGCAGCGTGCGCTGAGCCGTTCTCCTCAGCTGTCTCTTCACCAAGGAGGGCCCTGGCACTACCCCCTGCTTTGCTGGATTTTTGTCAGTCCCACAAGGAGGTGTGGAAGCAACACAACAACCCGAGCGAGCTGTAACCACCAGCCTTTTCTGCCCTCCCGTGGTTAAAAGGATTGTAAGGCTCTCTTTGTACGCTGCCACAGTCACCATTGCTAGCAGGCTGATGTAGTGGCCTTTTATTACACACTCTACGAGTGCCTCTAACAACTTGTGCTATATAGAACCTTCTTCTGTGTCTGGGTCATTTCACCTACCTGGACTTTGTTTGATGTAGGTTCTTGTACCTAATATTTTAGGTACACATCTGTCCTTTTAATGTACAACATGTATTTTTATTTCCTTGGAGCATCTTTATATTATTTAATTTTATAAAGTGGAGTAGTGTGTGGTATAGAGTAGCATTTTTACTACTTCTCTCTTTCTTTTGTTTTTTTCCTCCCTAACAACACAACTACCTCATGTCTGTTGGAGAAAAAAAAAAGCAGTAGATCTACTCTTTTGTTGTAGTCCATTATAGGTTTTAACTTATTCTTATACTGCCTTTTTCTAAAGAATATGTTTGCACTGGTTGTTGACTATTTTTTTGAATAGTGCTGGAGAGCTGATGTCTATCTTGCTTTGTTTCTAAGTATTGCTGTAGGGCACGTTCCCTACAGCTGGAGAGGGTTGTGTTTCTCTGCAGGACTGTGTTTTACAGGAGCTGGCCAAAGGAGACTTCTTCAGCTGGCAGGATGTTGATCAGTTTTCCTTTAAGAAATTTATACCAGCAAAGAGGAAAAAAGAACCAACAATTACAAAATTAACTTATGATCTTGGAGACATCCTCTTTTGTGCCTAAGTGGAGACAACTTAAATGCTTGATTTCCAGAGAGCAGCTCTCAGCCTCCTTCAGGCTTGCTGAAGGTTTTGGATGAACAGGTGATAATTTCTAGTCACTTCTGAGAGCCCTGGCAGCATGCCCTGTGTTGGAGCTGAGCGGGACCAGCCTTTGTCCTTGCAATACTCTGTCAGACTCTGCTCTTCAGCAGAGAACCTCTAAGCCTCCATGTACCCCATTGGGAAGCATATTGAAGCTTCCACCTTTCCACATCCTACAGTTTCTCCCTGCAGCACAACACTCTGTTCCAGTAAATGGCTGTGTTTCCTCTTGTTGCAGCTGGTGTGTGGTATCTTGAGGAGTCTCAGAAATGCTGTTCCAGGCTCTGAAGCACCACGACTGAAAGGCAGAGACTGGACGTCAGTGCTGGTGAGCAGGGCAGGCAGGAGTTAGTGCATGGAGCTGGAAAGCCAAGAAATGATAACTGGGCAGCGGAAGTGCATCATTAACCTCCAAGAACTCACTGCCACAAGACTTTGAAATGAATGACTTAGTGGGGTTACAGATAAGGCAGTGAAGTGTTATTGCAGGCAATAAGGGCAATTCACAGTTATATGAGAGCGGATGCGATTGCAGAGGTATAAACCCTTCAGCTGGGGACTATCGGGCACCAGCTGCAGAGGGTGAGGGGGGATTTCTGTAGCTGGACCTGAGCTGGCAATTAATTTCATGGAAGAGTCCTTGCCCTGGACAAGCCATACTGCTAACTTTGGTGTGCAAAAAGAGGTAAGGACCCTTCTCCAAAAAGTTCACTCCAGAAGAACCCCTGGTGACTTCTTTCACCTCCAAAGCCAAGCGGCCACCTGCAAACATGACAGCAGGCCAAAGGACCCCCTCCACTGAGATCTGATGGGCTGCTGGAGGGCAGTGCCAGGAGGAGTCGGGCCAGCAGCAGGCATGGTGGATGCAGGAGCTCTGCTGGCTCCCCGTCATCTTGCTGTACCTGGGACACGTCACGTGTCAGCCCTGAGCTTTCCATACGAAGGACTCCTGGGGATCAGACTTAGTCCAGTGGCTGATGAAGGGCTCTGCCACAGGGACACTCCTAGGTACATGCACCCTCTGCTTTGTCTGTACTGACTTTAGAAATCACATAGCCATGGGGTGAGCATTGCTGATCAGCCTGAAATCCACCCCTGCCTGTCACTGAAGCCTACACAAGCAGGCACAGTGTGGCACTGCTCACCTGGATCATCTCGGGCTGGTCATGAAAGCACCGAGTTGGTCGCATGCTCTGAGAGCAGACTGCAGGCAGTTCTCCTTATGCACCACAGGAATACCTGGTCTCCTCGTGCTGGGGCTTCTTCTGAAGCATGAAACTGGCAGCGTTTGGATGTCCAGGCACTGCGGTGGCAGTGCACTGAAGCACCAGCCATCAGCTGCAGAAATCAAAGTGGTTCCCTCAGAACCAGGAGATTGACACTGAGTGGCAACAGCAAAGCTGATCTCTGTAGGAATCCTCTGTAGGAAAGGGTCTGTGCAGAGCTTGGTGCCCTTGCTTGATGCAGCTGTACCCCAGCTCCCTCCTACCCTGAGCACACGCGGGACTGGGTTAGAAATGAATGGAAGAAGACAGATAATACACATTTTATGTGTAAAGCTGAAACAACCAGTGCATATATTTTTTTATCATGAAATAAGTAGCTTGCAGATTTCTCACAGACACTCAAACTGTTGATACCTTTAATTACCCATCATACTTAATATATGTTCCTACGCATCAGGCTCCCTTCCCCCTTTTCTTCCTTTCAGTAACACTAAAGATTATTGCTCTTCAGCTTTTTGCCAGTGTATATTGTTTTACATTGTTAAAATGTCAGATGTGTCTCACTGGCATAATTTTGTAGTATTAATGTTACCGTTTGGCTGCACAACTGTATATTTCCCATGCTGCTGTGAGAGTCACAATTCTTACTCTTTGCTTCTTTTAAATCCTTGTTACATGAAATACATGACTCAGCTGAATATCTCAACTTTTTGATTTCTCACTTAACAGACAGTAAAGTTCTGGTTTAAATAGTTAAAACGAGATAACTTACAACTTAGGTTTTGAGAATTTTTTTTATGTTACTAGCTAATAATCCTGAGATCAGCCCATGAAGTAAGCTGTGTAAGAGAACAACCGTTTTAGTAGATCGCTGTGTATGTTTTTGATCTCATTAGAAATAGATGTTTTGAAGGGATCATTGTCTTTTCTAATCAATACCCTTGTTAGAAAAGAGGTGTTTAGTCCAGCAGAAATCTACCATCTAGTTCTGTTACCACATTCCCTTGCTAATATTTTAAAATTGAATTTCATTTAACTTTCTACACAGTGCATAAGGATGTGTAACCAGAACTTGATCTTGTTTGAAGATTGTGTCTGTATTTGGTTCCATGCTGTACTTAATTATAACTTTCTTTCTTCAGAGACTGTTCTTACTCCACAAATACTCTTTAGTGCTAAAGTGTAACAAGACATTGTCCTTATATTCCTTAACTAATGAATTATTAATAAAATGTTAAAAAAACAAGCAGTGGAATTTATCTCATGAGTCAATCTCTTGCAGCTCTCACTCCAAGAGAAAGCCTTGTTGTGGAAGGCTGATCCTGTAAGTCTGGCTAGAGTTGTGCCTTGTGATGTGAGGGGGACTGTGTGTATATTTGCTAACATCTCAAATCCAGCCTCATGCTTATGTGAGGAACTCATTTCTGGATGGATCTGAGCAAGTCTTGCAGCTGACAGCCCTGAGGCTACGTGGCAGAACACCTCCGGTGTTGGAGTGTGTTTCAGGGAGAGGATGGCATAAGTTTCATCACTTCTCTACAGCCAATACCTGATTGATGCAGGACTTGTCCATCTGTGTCAGCTGATGCAGATCACTGTCGGAGAGAGTGAAGGCAGGTGCTTTGCTGGTCAGGCTGGTGTCTGGTCTGCTAATTGGAGGCTGTGCTGCAGCTGCAGTGCTCGCTGGTGGAGCAGGACCAGGGTTTCATGCTTGTTTCAGTGCCTGAGCTTGTACTCCTGGAGGCTGGGAGGGGGATGGTGGTGGGTGCTTTCTACCTTAGACATCGCTCTTCTGGAATTGATTTCAGACAGTTGGGGATCACCAGGTGTTTCTTGGTGCTTGCTTATTTCTCAGCTGTTGAGCTGATTCCTATTTAAAAAAAAAAAAAAGCCAGTTTCATACATTATAGCATTGGGAAACTTTGAGAAAATAAGTAGAAGTATGTAGCAAACAACTGGTGAGACTTCTCTTAGATGGTACACTAAGCTAAACACTCAGTGGCTTGTGTCCAGCTAAATTGGTGAGAAAATGTCTGGCAGTGCCTGAGGAACACTATTAACCTCCCATGCATCTCCCTTTCTTCCTAGGATGCATTCCCTACTTGAGTAGATAGTTTCCATTATTGCTTTATGCTGCCAGGACTACGGGGCCATAAAATCTCATTTTATCTGCATTACAGAGGTAATAAATCTGCACTTAGCATAGTGTTCTCTGATAGCGGTTGAAGGGAACTCTGTCAAACTGTAACTCTGATGAGTCTTTCTCTTAATGACAGGTAATGAGCAAGGAAGGACCTTTGTGGGGGGGTTGTCTGCTTGTCCCACTTCTAGCTCTCAGAGCAATGCTGCTGAGTGGGGCAGCTGGAAACAGGACAGCACCTGGGTTAACAGTGGAGAGATGGACAGACAGAGCAGTTGCAGGAGAGCTGGGATTACAGAGGAGTGAAGGTAAGAGCAAGGCGTTGATTTGCAGTTCGTTCTCTTGCCAGCAGCTATCGCCCCTGTATCCTGTGCTAGGATGCAGCTGGCAGCGTCACTGCACTGGGCTCAAGGCTTTTGCCTTGGATAACTCGGGCGGGTGCAGCCCTGTGGGAAGTGGCACCGTGTGAGGCAATGAGCTGTGATGCAGCAAGGTGGCTGGGGATGCTTGACACCTTTCTGCACCCTGCACTGGATACGGCACTGCGAGCAATGTGTAACTTAGCAGTTGTAAAGCCTCTCCCAGGCTTTCCAAACAGCAGCGTGCCTCCCTGCAGTGTTTTACAGCCGTGCCCATGGGAGAGAGGTCTGGCCAAGGGCAGGCAGCGACGCCATCTCCTCTCCCCTTTGCAACGACGACGCCTCTGTCACACAGCCTAGGCTGGTCCCAGCCACAGCCCTGAGCATGGATAGCAAAGGGTTTCTGTGGGGAAAAGCAGCTTCCAGGAGCACATCCTGGGGCTGTCCCGCTGCTGCCCTGATTTTGGCTCCGCTGTGATAGTGACCACAAAACAGTTGCTAAAAGCCCACCCGTATTTATGGAAGTGAAAAGCTCCCAGGCTGTTAGCAGACAGGGAAACCAAAATTACACATAGAATAATAAACTGAGTGAATTCAGTCAGGTTAATCTCCCGCTCCATCCCCTGAAACTACTTACGGTGTCTTGGGGACCTCAGTTTGCAGTTAATTGGTGTAAATCAGGAGCGCTAGTGGTGCTGATGGAAATTCACTGAGCAAGGGGTGAGCACAGCCCTTTGAGGCTGGCTCTCATGGAGGATAACCCGGGTAACCTTGTGGGGAGGGATGAAGGATTGAGCCCAGGCCCCTCTGCAGGAGGGACTGTTTTTCAGAAGGTTCTGATTTCTGCTCACAATGTGATAAACAAAATCCTACATCCAATACTAAGCAACTTTTTAAAGCCTTCATTTACAGAAGAGCACAGAAAAATGCATGCTAGTCCTGCAACTGCCACCCCTGCCATGCACAGGAGCAAAAGTGTCTAAAATCTGTATCTGCTGGGGGAAAGCAGCACTGCAAAATATGCTGTGTTTTTTTTTCCCTTGGAGTTACTGATTCTGACAAGCAACGCTTGGGGCTGGTCAGGCTCTGGAGCACGCTCACCGTGCTGGTGGTGTCCCTGGAGCTGCTGCAGCCCACAGTGGCTGTGAGTGATAGAGACATGCTCACGTGGTGGCAGCCAGGGAGATGGCTGTGGAGCAGGAGCAGAGTTTGTGCAAAAGGTCAGCAACAGCGCAGAAATTCAGATGTTACTGAGAGGCCAACAGAGCCAGTTCAGCCCAGAGCAGATTCTTCCCCACTGAAAGTAACGTCTTACAGCTCAGTTCTACTCTAAATGAGCAAACCTTTAATGTGGAGCAGATGCAGTGACATCTTTCCGTGCTAGCTGGCTCCACCACGCTCAGGGTGCACCATACAAGGAGCCACACATTGCCTGTCTTTACAAAGTGTTTTCATCCAGTTTCTGCCAAGTCTGCAGGATTAGTAACCTGTCCATCAAGCTCTATTTTTGTTCTGCAAAGAGAAGAGAACATCTAATTCTATTTTTATTTTCTTTTTTTCAGTTTACCCCCAGACGAACACACTTAAAGACTTTGAGCAATCATTGAAGAGGTAACTTTGCTGATGATGAAGATGAGAGGGAGTTGTGTTTGCAGAGGACACGGGCCAGAGGACTGGGCAGCACCAGGGGGAGGACAGCAAGGTACTGTGCTGGCATTAGGGCTGAGAGCTGTGCAGGGACGTGTTACCCTCATTTCATGCCAGAAGGGACATTGTCTTGAGGCTATGGCAGGATTTAGTAGGCTTATTCCTTGCTAGGTCCTTCCTCACTGCGTTGTTCAACAAATGTAAGGGCATCTTCAAAGGCAGCTGGCTGTATGACAGACCCAGGTAAGTCATGTTACGATGACACTTTAAATAAGGAGCACTGGGGTGGGACAAGCCAAGCTCTTCTTCATTCCCCTCCCCTGTAGCTCCCCAGATTTGGGATCTCTTCCCAGCTGCCACCCTGCAACCCCACTGCCCTGCTCTCTGGGGATGCCACTCACCTCCAGGCACTGACAACCACTGAGTGGGCAGTTTGGGCCTCCAAAACAGTCTGGAAATGAAGCACATGGAGGAAGCAATCAGAAGCCTCTTGGTCTGGTCAGTTCCTTCTCTCTCTGTTGCAGCACAGCTTGATTTAACACCACATTTGTGGTTACCTTCCCTCAAGGTGGGGAAGAGACAGCTCCAGGTGTGGGCACAGCTGAGGGCCTTGCTGGGCAGCAGGGAAGCACTGCAGCTGTGGGGCTGGGATATTAGGAAAAATTTCTTCTCAGAAGGAGGGGTGATGCATTGGCACAGAGTGCCCAGGGAAGTGATGGCATCACTGTCCCTGGAGGCGTTCAAGAAGCATGTGGATGTGGCACTGAGGGACATGGCACAGTAGGCATGGGCTGAGAGTTGGACTTGATGATTTTAGACACCTGTTCCAGCCTGTGTGACTCCATGATTTCCAACACAGGGTTGCTTTGAGTGGTGATGGGCAGGAGTGAGGCTCTCAGGCAGACATGAGGAAAATGTTCCCTCCTGTTACCACAGGCTGTCCCGGCCAGCCAAGACCTATGAGGGGAGACCCCTCAGAGAAGACCCAAGCAACAGCTCTGGTGAGGGAATACCCATGACAGAAGACCCCTCAGAGGCATCTCTGACGAGGGGACACCCTGAAGGAAGAGCCCTGAGGGACCGTGTGCGGTCCCCACGAGATGGTTGCCGACAGCCCCTCACCGAGACCAGCTCCCTCCCACCCCGCCGTGGTCTCCTCTCAGCCCAGGAGCGGCCCCGTCCCGGACCCGGCGCGCGGCCCGGCGGATGCGCAAGATGGCGCAAGGCGCTGCCCGCCCCCGCCCGCCGCCGGCCCCGCTCCCTCAGCGCCGCCCCTCGCCCGCCCGGCGCGGCGGCGTGCTCGCTCGGAGGGGAGCTGCGCCGAAATCCGCTTTTTGGCTTTTTCACCCCGTTTTTTTTTTCTTCCCCTACCCCTCCCTCCACTGGAGGGTGGCTTTCGCCTCGCCTCTCTCCCTCCCTCCTTCCCGGGCTGCTCCCTCCCCGTGGGGCGCAGGGAGCGAGCCCGCCCGCCCGGGATGCCATGGCTCCGCCGGGCTCCGCGCTGCCCNGCAACCCCACTGCCCTGCTCTCTGGGGATGCCACTCACCTCCAGGCACTGACAACCACTGAGTGGGCAGTTTGGGCCTCCAAAACAGTCTGGAAATGAAGCACATGGAGGAAGCAATCAGAAGCCTCTTGGTCTGGTCAGTTCCTTCTCTCTCTGTTGCAGCACAGCTTGATTTAACACCACATTTGTGGTTACCTTCCCTCAAGGTGGGGAAGAGACAGCTCCAGGTGTGGGCACAGCTGAGGGCCTTGCTGGGCAGCAGGGAAGCACTGCAGCTGTGGGGCTGGGATATTAGGAAAAATTTCTTCTCAGAAGGAGGGGTGATGCATTGGCACAGAGTGCCCAGGGAAGTGATGGCATCACTGTCCCTGGAGGCGTTCAAGAAGCATGTGGATGTGGCACTGAGGGACATGGCACAGTAGGCATGGGCTGAGAGTTGGACTTGATGATTTTAGACACCTGTTCCAGCCTGTGTGACTCCATGATTTCCAACACAGGGTTGCTTTGAGTGGTGATGGGCAGGAGTGAGGCTCTCAGGCAGACATGAGGAAAATGTTCCCTCCTGTTACCACAGGCTGTCCCGGCCAGCCAAGACCTATGAGGGGAGACCCCTCAGAGAAGACCCAAGCAACAGCTCTGGTGAGGGAATACCCATGACAGAAGACCCCTCAGAGGCATCTCTGACGAGGGGACACCCTGAAGGAAGAGCCCTGAGGGACCGTGTGCGGTCCCCACGAGATGGTTGCCGACAGCCCCTCACCGAGACCAGCTCCCTCCCACCCCGCCGTGGTCTCCTCTCAGCCCAGGAGCGGCCCCGTCCCGGACCCGGCGCGCGGCCCGGCGGATGCGCAAGATGGCGCAAGGCGCTGCCCGCCCCCGCCCGCCGCCGGCCCCGCTCCCTCAGCGCCGCCCCTCGCCCGCCCGGCGCGGCGGCGTGCTCGCTCGGAGGGGAGCTGCGCCGAAATCCGCTTTTTGGCTTTTTCACCCCGTTTTTTTTTTCTTCCCCTACCCCTCCCTCCACTGGAGGGTGGCTTTCGCCTCGCCTCTCTCCCTCCCTCCTTCCCGGGCTGCTCCCTCCCCGTGGGGCGCAGGGAGCGAGCCCGCCCGCCCGGGATGCCATGGCTCCGCCGGGCTCCGCGCTGCCCGCCTGCCTGCTGGGGCTGCTGCTGCTCGGCTGCCAAGGAGGTAAGGGCCGCCCGCGGGGATGGGGGCACGGGGACCCGCCGCCTCCAGCCGGCAGCTCCGCTGCTTTCTGTCGGTCCCTCCGTCCGTCGGTCCCTCCGTGAGCGTGGGGCCACGCTGGACCCGTGCCCCACATACAGCTGCGATTCGGCCCCGCACTCCCTATGAGCCCTACAGCTGCTCCGGGACCCGCCGTCCCCTCAGCCCGTCCCCGGGGTGTCGGGCACCCGCTGGGGCTGAGCGAGGCCGCGTCCCCGGCTGTGGCAGCGTTACTCTGTGGGATGGGGCCGTGCACAGAGGTACCGGCGGCACTGGGGACACTGGTGGGATGGTGGCATGGGGCCGTGCACTGAGGTACTGGTGGCATTGAAGGAGATGGGGGCTAAGGGGGGTAGAGTGGGGCCATGTGCTGAGGTACCGAGGGTGTTGGAAGGGACGTTGGCGTTGGGATGTTGGTGTGGAACCGTGCGCTGAGGTACCGAAGGTATTGAAGGGGATGGGGACGTTGGTGGGGACACCAGTCCTTGTCCCCGTGGTGGTGGTGGCCTGGCCCGGGATCTGTGCCCACCCGAAGCCCTCACTGGGAGTGGGAGCGGTGCTTTCCGTGGCTGAAGGAGAGCAGCGGGGATGGCGGCGGTGGGTTCGAACCTCAAAGTGCGGTGCCTCCGCGTAACGCCTGGCTCGGTCCGCAGCCCTGCCACCACCCACTGGACAAAAACATCAAAAGAGTTTTTCCCACTGCTGAGCCTTGCTGATAAAGCGTGATATTTTCCCTCTGCTGGGGATGCTGCTCCAGCACGGGGCTGCGCTGGGAAGGATGCTGAGAGGAGGCTGCTGTGTAGCCAAACACCCGCGTGCCTCCTGCCCGCCCTTTGCTGTAGGGATAAAGGAAGGGAGGAATTGCTTTAAAACACAGGAGCAGCGTGGTCAGAGGGAGGGATGTGTGGGTGAGGCTGTTCAGAGGTTCGCTGCCTGGTTCGAGGGGTGCTGAGGAAAGGGGCTGTGGGCTCTTCCCGGCGTGAGTGTCGCCACGTGGCTCAGAGCAGCACGGCGGGGTGCAGCTGTCGGGAAATAGAGGGTACAGGCGAAGGGGGTGTGTGGAAGAAGGTCCCATCGCTCTCCTGGAACTCCTGGGTACACAGCGGGGTTGGCAGAAAACCTAACTCTTTTTGGGGGGAGAAAAGAAAGGAATCATTGAAAGCAAAACTGGAGCGAGTTGAGCGTGCCCGCGTTACCACCTGCTGCCGAGTTGCCCCGTGTGCCCCTTCTGCTGCTGCGGGTTGGCAGGGCAGCGGCCCCTGACTCCGGTCTGCGTGTTGCTGGCCCCGCTGACGGGTGCTTGGCTGTGCTTGAAAAAGTTTTTCAGCTCTCAGGTTTCCCCGCCTGCCCTCAGTGGGTTTATCCACTCTGGATGTGGTTAGCAGTGAGGTAGCACTGGTGCTGCGCTTCGCACAGCCCCTGCAGCCATGCCAGCCCGCAGCGGAGCTGAACACGGGGACGGATGGGGATGGCTTCTGCACAGAGGGACGGATGCTCGTGGCACGGCACTCAGCTCCCACTCGTGTGGTTCCCCAGCATCCCAAAGCCATGCTGGGGCTGGTCAGCGTGCCCCCGCAGCGGGACACTGTTTTCTTTTTGTTTTTTTTTTTTTTGTTTCTTTAATTTCCTGGGGCTCTTTGTTCTGGGTGGTGGACAGCTTTTGTCTGTGATTGCTGAGCCCAACGTTCAGAGGCAGGGATAGGATAGCAGGGGCTCTGCTCGGTAACAGCCTTGGAATTAAGCATCGTCATTTATATTTAAGTAGGCTTAACTTCTAAATTATTGAAGCTGTAAGCTTTCACTAATTCCTACTCTGCGTCGCTTTGTATTTTTGTCCTCAGATGCAAAAAAAAAAAAGATTGCCTTCTCCTAAATTGCTGTAACACCCTTGTCTTTTTTCTCGATATACATAAAAGGGTATCTGGTATCATTTCCCCAGTTACACTCAAAGACACTGGATGAAATTCAAGCCTGCGTTTGGGCTTTGTTTCTCCTGGGGAGTCCCAAGAGGAGAAGTGAGGCTCTGGGTGCAGGGCTGCTGCTTTCCCTGGAGTGGGGCGGTCTGGGGGCTGTGTGCCACATTTGGGACCAGTGCTGGGCACGTGTCCACTGGGGCCAAATGCTGAGCTTCCCTCTGGGGGATTTAGGAGCCAGCCAGGGAAGAGGGCTGGAGGGCAGGATGGTCCCCCTGCTCCACCCCCAGCCCAGGGAACGGGAAATGCTGCACTAGTCAGCTCGCTCCTGCCCTGTTACCTGTCACAGTGCAATCTCCCATGCTCGCTTAGGAGCTGTTGGTGGCAGAGGGTCCCCCCCTCTCTTTGCTGCTCCATCCCAGTTCTGGCTGAAGCACCCTGGTGCACGGAGCAGCCCAGCAGAGAGCTGCAAAACTGCTCCCACCGTCTGTGTGCAAATGAGCAAGCCTCTTGCCTTCCCTTGTCTCCGCTTGAGCTTTTCTTCCTGTGATTTCTTGCTCCTGGAGAGCTCTGTTTTCACAGTGAGTGCAGTGCTCACCCCCTGCAATCCCACCTCTCGGTTCGCAGCCCCCGCACCTCCTGTCCCGCTGCCCCCTGGCAGCACCTTTGTGCATCGCCCTGGGACGGCGCAGCCCCACGGGGACCCCACGCTGGCTCTGGTGGCAGCAGGATGGGGCCCAGTGTGGGGTTTTGGGGTGCAGTGAGCTGCAGGTCTCATACAAAGCCACTGCTGGTTTGGCCCCAAAGCTTTGCACGGCCCCAGCGTGCGTTCAAGCAGCCCATGTACAACAGATCTGCGGCAGAAGATGCTTCTCTCCATGCCCCCTTCCCCCACCGTTATTTCCTCATGCTTTGCGCTCCTGGGCTTCTGACCCCGGATATTGTCCTTTTATTTGATCTAACAGCAAGGCAGGAGCCCCCTCTGCAGATGAGGAATTCCTATTTAGATCAGCTGAGTAACATTGGGCAGGAGCAGGAACAGCGCGTTCAAAATTACTTTGAAATCACAAACTTATTGGAACTTTACTGGAGCTTTTAGTTTTACAGAGTTTAGAAACTAATAAATTATGGAGCAGGGCTCATGAAAACCTACCTGCGTTCAGCTTATCCAAAAGAATATGCAACGTTTTGGTTTTGCAAGAAAATAAAAATAATTGTTTACACGTGTCCGGGAGCCACTGGCAAGCACATAAAAGTGATGGTTAAGGAGGAGAACACGTCAATAACCACGCTTTAAGAGAAGAGAGAGGCAAATGGGAAAAGCACGCGGCGCGCTGCTCGAGAGGAGCCCGCTCACTTAACCCAGCCGCGCTCCCGCGTCGGTAATTGAAAACCAGAGTCAAGGATTTGCTGCCTTTTTGTTTTGTGGTGCACGTGGTTGCCTTGCTGAAGCTCACAGAGGGGACGGGGGCTGTGGCTGCGCTTGCTGGGGGGATGCTCCTGCACGAGGAGCTTGGCTGCTGAAACCTGAGAGTGCCTGAAACGGGAGTGCAGGGGTTTCGCTCTGCTTTGGGAGCAAAGGGACCGGCGCGGTGCCTTGAGATGGCCGAGGCAATGCTTTCCTCCATCCCAAATCTCACAGCTGTGGGGCGGGAGGTGACGGGGCAGAGGGAAAGAGGAGGGAGTTGGGTGCTTCCTTAGAATCCCCTGGCCGTGATGAAGACTTTCAAAGGTTTTCACGTGCACAGAAAGCTCTCATCCCCCAGGACCTCACCTCTCCTTCCCTTGTGCACCACCTGCTCCTGCTCCCCAGCACCGCAGCTGAATTTTGGGGCGATGTGACGGGGCCGTGCTGAGCCCGGTGAGGATGCGGCTCCACACCCAGCGTTTCCCTCCTTGGCCGCAGTGTTCACCCACTCCGTGTTCGTGTTGCTGCTGCCCTCTGCGTGCGGCTGCGATCCGGGCAGGGCTGCTGAACACGTGGGGAACGTGAATCCCAACCCAGGGCTGCTGTGTGCTGCCTGGATGCCTTACCCGTGGGGAGAGCTATCGTGGGCTGTGAGCTCTGGAAAGGTCGTTGCCCTCTGCAGCTCCACCAGCAGCTCTTGCCCGTTCTTTAGAGACAGGGGAGCCTGCGAGGACCTGGAGCTTGTCCTGGAAGGGCTCTTTGTGCTGGGAGTGCTTCCTGCTTCCACGCTGTGCTTAACGAGCGACCTCCTGGGATTTGCCCGGTCTGGTCTTAAACATCTGAAAATTATTTGGGGGCCGTTTCTGTGCCTCTTTGAGCCGTGTTTTGCTTTCCTGGGCTGAAATGTGCGTTCCCTCCGAGGGCAGCGATGCTGGGTGGGTGTCAGCTCGGCATCAGGTGGCCGAGAGCTCGCCTTGTCCTCGACAAAACCTCCTTGGTCCCTCAGCAGGCGGATACACGATGGAAAAATCACTTTGTGTAGCCTCTGTCCGAAAGGAAAAGGAATAAAAAAATCCTGAGCCAGTAAAGTTTACTGCCAGCGAAATGTTGGGCACCTTACAGCCTATTCTCCTCTTCTTTAAATGTAAATTTTCCTGGATGCCCTAAAGAGCCAATTTGCACTTTACTGCAGCGTAGTGCTTTTCTCGTTAGCGCCTGGGTCAGCCTCGAGGAGATTTAGGGGGCACCAGCTGGATTTTTAGGTTGCCAATTTCATCAGCCTGGAACCTGTTTTAATCTGCGGGAGGACGGCTTCCCGCTCTGGATGGCTGCTCCTTCCAGCTCCTTGCATTTGCCAAAGTGCTTAGAAATAAGAACACGGACAAAAAGCAAGAGTTGGGTTTTTTGGGGGGCTGTCCCAGTGTGCCCCCATGTTCTTTGTCCTAGCACCAACCTGCTGTAAAAGCCCCAGACCTGGGCTGGCAGGAGGGGATCGTTTTCTTTGGGCTTTATTGAAGCAGGAGTGGAGCAGCTGACCTGGGTGACGGCGAGGCTGCTGCTGGGGGGCTGCTGATTTATGCTGTGTTACGCTGGGAACAAACACAGTAAATCAGGGGAGGGCAAGGAAGAGCTTTCTGCACACACGAGGACGTGCTCCTGGGGCAGGGATGGCTGAGGACAGATCCAGGAGGATGGGCCTGGATCCTTTGGGATTGGCCTTCCTGGTGAGATGAGCTGCTGCACCTTTCCCAAGAGCAGGGCAGGAGCCAACACCGCCTTTCCCAGATGGAAAAGGACAACACTAGGGTATGAGCAAGTCCTTTAGGAGCTTTGAGCATGAATCACAGTGTCAAGTGAAAAATAATTAAACTTTTTTTTTTTTTTAAATGTACTTCAAAGTGTCTTTTAAGCTTCCCATTAATTCCAAGTTCTTTCTCTCCGCGCTAAATAAATCTCTTGGTTCAAAAGCACAAGTGCTAATTGGTTTCTCTGAGTATGCCTGTCTGCTTGATCAATAGGGGAAGTAGTTTTTGTTAAATATTTGCACATATAGCCTCATATTGTATTGCTCAGGGAGATGGTAAATGTTCCTCAAAAGGAGACTTGGAGGATGAGGATTCCAATAATTTTCTCGTGGCCTTTATGTCAGCGCTAATAACGCTTCCTCCCTTCATCCTTTTGCAGGAGAAAAGGCAGTTTCCCAGCAAAGGCAGAAGGGCTCTGGTGGGTGAGCTCCCTGCCTCCCACCCAGGCCACGCGTGGGTGCTGCGGGTTCTGCAGGGAGCAGGTGCTGGCTGCAGCCGTGGAGGCCTGGGACGCTGCATGGGGCGGTTGAGGTTTGATCCACAGCTCTCAGCTAGGGAGGGACGGGACTTTTAGGCTCTGTGGAGCATGCATACAGCCTCAGCGATTTCCTCTCTTGGAATTAATTGCACTTTTGCTGTTTCCGTGTGCCTTCAGAGTGTCGTTTGCTTCCAATTTTGTCATTTCTGCACCTCGCTGCTAACTGCAATCAGACATTTCTGCTAACGGAGCTGGCTGCTCCTTGTCCCCATTACCTTCACCTCCCACCTTGGGGTTTCTCAGCCAGCATTCCCTGTCCCTTTGTCCCTCATCTCCCTAATCCCGAGTGTCCCAGGTGGGCAGAGCTCAGAGTTTGGGATCTGCCTTCGGGACCTGGATCCCCACGGTGCCAGTTTTTGGAGGCCAGCCCCCAGCCCCTCTGTTTGAAGCCCAGTCCTTGATATCCATTTTTAATGTGAGTAATCCCGTTGAGTGGAATTCCCAGCGTGGTTACATCCAAGTGGATGGAGGGGGCTATTTAGAAAGGGACAACATTTGTAAGGTACCCACTTCCTTCCATGCTTTGTGCTCAGTTTTCTCCAACACCTGTGCATCTCCCCATGGACCCCACGCTGGATGATTTGTGGACCAGCTTCTCTGATCTGTTCCTTCTGGTGTGTAACCCTGGGCACTGCAGCATCCCAGAGCCTCATCGGTTTTCTTTTTGAGGAAACCTCCAGAAACGTGGTTCCTTGCTCTGTAATTTTTGCAGAGAGTGATACCGAGGTCCTGGAGGACCGAAGCTGAGTTTTTCAAGGCACTTTAGGATCAATCTGCATGGTGATGCAGATAAGCAGTGTTAGGATGTGTATTGTGCCAGGAAAAGGCTTTGGGACTTCTGAAGAGCTGCAGATGCCTCTGTGTCTTACAGCATATAACTGAGTGGGGAGGAGAGAGACTTCTTACAGAGCTGATATGGAAAGCCTATGTTGGGGCGAAGGATGGAGCTTGGCTCCTCCCTTAATCCTTCATTAGCACTCTTAATTGTTATCTGCCCAACGTATAGAGGGGCTGGGCTTGCTTCTCCCATGCATCCCATTAGGTGGTCACCTTGCCCTGAAGCCCAGGAAAGTGGCAGTGGGATTTCTTCAAAGACAGAAAAGCATCCCATGAGGAAGCATCCCATGAGAAGAAATTTGGGGTGCTTCTAGCACTGTGAGGTGTCTGTGGGATACAAACCAGTCAGTGCACAGGGTCACACCTGGAGGCACAATCCCAAGGAGACCCCAAGGCCAGCCAGCACCCGTCCCCACCCCGGCGTGTGTCAGGGGACACTGCCCCTGACTGTGAGTGCCATCGCTGCTGCTGCTCCAGCAGCCTGGAGTTAGGATGCAGACCGACTGTTTGTGGAGGTAAACATGATTATCTCCAATCACAAGCCTTAATGATGGTTATTATAACGACAGCTATTGTGGGAAGGGCATGTAATTATGTTGATTCTTCTTTTATTGTACATATAATAATAAGCTATTTTATCTAAGAGTACAGGGGAGCGAAGGGAAGATGGGGCATTGAATTCATTAGGGATTTTTTTCTGCTTGCCTGTGAGGTTAAATCCTGAAATCCTGGACAGTCTGCAGGGAGCCAGGAGCCCCCTCAGCTCAGCAGGATGCAGGATGTTGGGGTCCTTGCCCTGCATTACACGGGATGGGACCCCAGCATGGTAGGTGCTGGTGAGACTCTGGCCACTTTGCAGAAAAATGCAGAGCATTCGTCTAATTCCTTAGTTTTCACCAAAAAAAGTAATTGATGGGTTTGTGCTGGCTGCAGTGTAACTTGCAGAGAGGACCCCAGGGCTATGTCATAAAGAAAGAAGTCACGGTGAGCGATAGATCACCGAGATGGCTGGAGCTAGCCTGACATTTTAAGACTTAATGGGTTAATAAAGTGTGTGCTTTAGGTGTCTGTCACTAAGTAGAGTTTGTCCATTCCCTGCACACACTCATACCTTGACAGCAGTACCTTTGACCTGCCTGCACTACCCCTGCCTTCTTTGTCTGCTCCGTCCATCTGCCTCGGCTCAGGTTGCACTCAATGTTTATCCCCCGTAATCCAATTTAAGTTGCCGTAGAAAGCAATGGGGATTTGCAGAAAGAAAGAAAAAAAATCTCATTGGGTTTGCAGAGCGAAAAAAGACATTTTTTTCTTTTCTTTTTTTCCCCTTTTTTATTTTTTTTTTAGGATAACTGTCTCCTTTCCTTTTTCTTCCTCCTGTGCATTAGCGATCTGCTCTCCACCGTTTGGAGCCCAGTGTGGTGGGATCCTGCCCGTGGTGGGCTCTGCTGGAGGCAGGCATCACAGAGACCGTGCTGTGGCTGCTGTTTGCTGGGAGATGTTGCCCATGTGCATCCCAGTTCTGCAGGAAGCTGTGGCATTGGGCCCCTGGAGCCCAGGAAAAGGGGAGAGACTGGATGGCAGGGCTGAGCCACAAGAGCTTCCACCCATCCAGGAGTGCTGCACAAACCAGAAAGGCTTTCCCTGTGTTTGGATGAGATTGTAGTTTTCTTACTCTTAGGGAATTTCTTCTCCACTGCTTTTCCTTAAAAAAAAAAAAAAAAAAAAAAGTTGCTTCCACCTCTGCATTTACACCCTTCAAATATTTATATGACTCCTGTTTCTTGCTCTTTCATGTTGGTGTGTATTTTGGGCTAATCTTTAAACAATCGCTCTATCTCTGTCGTCTTCTGGAGTGCCTAATCATGGCTGTATGGCAAATTATACCCTAAAAAGGTGTGCTGGACCAAGTGAAGCATGACATGCCAAAGACATAGTGTTTAAAGTTCTGTTGGCAAAAGAAGTAAGTTAGCATGTATCTGTAGGATGGGAAGCCAGGGTTTGGTACAAATTGTTGGTACAAATTCTGCACTAACTTATCCCCGGTGGACGTCGTTTAGCGTAATTGCTTTGCAAGAAACCTTTTGTGTTGCTGAGCCAGAATATTGTGTGTTTGCATTTCTCTGCTTAACAACTTACTCTTCCTTAAGGACTGCATGGCACCATCCTTTGCCTGTTACAATGTGAAGAAGACCAAAGCAGCAGAGGGCATGGGGTTACATAGGACAGGCAAACCAGGAGATGTTGCTTTAGTGCTGTTGACAGCATGGGCTGCATGGGGAGCTGCTGCTTCCTCCTTGCTAGCTGTGCTGCCAGTGGGTTTACAGCAGGCTTTTATTGCCTGCTGCAGGAGGGTGCAACGTGGAGCTGGCATTTGGCGAGCCACCAGAGCGGTATGCGTGCCCGTCCCCTTTGCTGTGGTCTCCGAAGGAAGTCTTGGAGAACTGTGCCTGTTGTCATGCCTTTGGAAGTTGAACCCTGAGATTTTTGAGGGCAAAGCCTTGGGATGCAAAGCACGCCCAAAGGTTTCATGTTTTTTCAAAATGTTTCCATCATCACCTGTTAGCTGCCTTAGCACTTGGCTCTTGCTTTGTCCTGTGGACGCATTGCTGACTCTGTCCTTCTCTCTCCTCCTTGCATTTCAGATTTTGGCCATTCCTCCGAGCTGGCGTTTGTTGTGGAGCCCAGCGACGACATAGCAGTGCAGGAGCAGCCCTTGATCCTCTACTGCCAGGTGGAGGGCATCCAGCCCATCACCATCACATGGCGGAAGAATGGCGCGATGATCGTGGACAGTGAGAATGCCTTCATGTTGGCCAACGGCTCGCTCTACGTCTCCCGCTTCCAGAGGGTCCGGGGAGATGGGTCCTCAGATGAGGGCGAGTACGACTGCATGGCACAAAACCACTACGGGCTGGTGGTGAGCCGGAAGGCGAAGATCCAGGCAGCAAGTAAGTCCGGGCCTCGCCCCACCTGCGCCTTGCGGGGTGGTTCTGCTATGGGCACTGGCTTTGTTGGGATGTATGGTCAGATGGCGATAGGACAAGGGAGAACGGTTTTAAATTAAAAGAAGAGAGATTTAAGTTAGATGTTAGGAGGGTATTCTTTACTCAGAGGGTGGTGAGGCACTGGAACAGACTGCCCAGAGAGCTGTGGATGCCTCGTCCCTGGAGGTGCTCAAGGCCAGGCTGGATGGGGCCCTGGCAGCCTGTTCTAGTGGGTGGCAACCAGCACATGGCAAGGTTTGGGACTGGGCAGGGGGTTGGAACTGGGTGGGCTTTAAGGTCCCTTCCAACCCAAGCCGTTCTGTGATTTTATGGAGCAGAAGAGCAGTGTGGTGGGTGCTGTGTGTGCAGGGAGAGAGACCTAAATAGAAGAAGTGAAAGAAGAGTAGAGAGCTGCTGTGGGGATCTGCCTGGCATCTAATCTGCGTAGTTGTCCAGGTTAGAAGAGGTAACTCACCTTCCCAAGGGGAGAAAACTAAAAGCCACCTTCTAGCAGGAAATCCTCTGTCTCTGAGGGGTGAGTGACATCAAAGTCACAGAGTGAAATAGTCTGTGGTCCATGTCTCTCCTGCGGTGGGTCTGGAAGCCCCTCTGCTTCGCAGCATGGCTGGACTCTGCTTGGCAGGCAGCACTTCCCAAACCATAGGCAAAGACCTTCTGAAGGTCATGGCTTCTCTCATTTTGTTATTTAAGACAGGCAGTGTGGAGGCAGCAAGGTCTTATTTACTACCCAGCGTGGCAGCGCCTTTGGGGGCAAGGCTAACAACGCCAGACAGATTGTCTGGTGGGTGAGCCTGGAGGAGGAGAGAGATGAAAATGTCAGTGAGGGAATGAAATTTAAAGGTGGGGGAGGAAGAATTATAGGGCTGGCTGCAACTCCAGCCCTGCACAGTGCCCAGCTTAGCCCCTTGCATCTGGAAAGGCTGCTGTGGCTGGAGCAGTTGATCCTCTTGGGGTGTCTGCTGATGGCTTCCCTCTTGCCAGTTCTGGGCTGGGTTTGTCTTGGGACTGATGGCAGAGCTCAGGAGCTGTTTGCAGTGGTTTCTATCCCTGTTGTGGTGTTGGTGGGCAGACTGCCTGCAGGCTGCAGAGGTGCAGCCACTTGTCCTTTTTGCATTCAACAAAAAGTTGCTGTGGGATTTAATTTCTATGCAGCTGGGAAGATGAGTGTCTGATACGGCCCTGAGACCTGGCCAAGCGCTGGTTTGTTAAAGTGAGTTTTATTGAAGTGTTCTGCGATTTGTCTGGGAGGTGGCTGCCACTATTCTCAATGTGTAAGCCACTTACTGCTGCGTCCATTGTGTGTGTGAGCTACACTGGGCTTTCTTGGTGCAAAGCAGGAAAAGTCTGTGGCAAAGTATGGGGCCAAACCCAGGGTCCCCTGGCTGCAGTGCCCAGCCTGGGGGGCCTTCTGGAGCACCGCGTCCCACTCCCCACCGCGCTGGGGCCCGCTGGCAGCCCACCAAGGGAACACTTCAGCCCTTGTGTGTAACAATTCCCGAGTGCATGAAGTGGCCATCTGCAAACCTAGCTTTTCAGTAGTGTAAGAAGTGACATTGTCCAGGAGCCAAGGGCTTTGGGTCCGTGCCAGATTAGCAGCTGGATCTAAAACTTGTCAGTCTTGCGGTGCTAAACCTCGGAGCACTTTTGTGAATGGCTCTGGCATTTATGAGCTGAGAGCTGGCTGACGTGCAAGCACAATGTCAGACTTCTTGGACCTGCAAACAGGAGACGTGAGAGCCAGAGGAATTACCTTTGGGATAGCAGGTTGTCAATAAGCACTGTTATCTCGGCTCCTGCATCAATATGTATGTGATGTGCTGTGTGTCCCTGAATAGCATTTCCTTTTGTAGCCGTGGCTTCGTGTGAATCAAAATGAAAAAGGGATCGCGTTGAAAATGTTCTGGCTTCAGGCTTGGTTTCTTTCCAGCCCTGAGAAAAGGTCTGGGTGAGGCCAGCACAAAACACAGGGCACCTGGCCTCGATGCCACAGGCTCCTGCTGATAACAGGAGTGAATTGAGGGAAGCTGTGGGCAGGTACAACATGCTCTGCCCTGCTCAGCTCCACGCCTGACCTGCAGGAGCACAGGGATTGCTTCAGCCTCCTGAGAACAGATCCCAGCCGTACCCCTGAGCTGCCGTATCTCAGGGGGGTTACACGCAGGTAAGAGTGATCTTCTTTGCCCCAAGTCTATGTAAACAAGTCAAGCAAAGGAGGGAGGGGGGGGTGATCAGCCCCATCACAGAGGAGAGGAGTGCTTCATCGCAGCCGTGGGTGCTGGCTGCCTGGGAGAAGGAGCTGAGCAGCCCTGTGTGGAGCAAACAGAGGTGGGTAAACCTCGTCCCTGTGCCGATCTCTTCTTCCCTCCGAGCCTGACATCTGAACACGAAAGCAGAGGAGAAATAAAAACCTTTCACAAACAAAAATCTTGAAAGTTGATCAAGGCCGTGCTACTGAGGAATAAAAGGGATCTGACAGAGCGGAGCCCCTCGAGAGCTCGGCTGCACTTTTTGCTGTCTTCAAAGGCGTGCTGTTAGGCTCCTATCACCGTTACAGACCCCAGCTTTGTATTAGTGCTTGGAATATAATCTTCTTGGCTCGGAGGAATGTACATATTTGCATTCAGGAAATGTGGGCTGGCTATCATATTTTTATGTTTCAAATGTACTTCGACGCTTGGCACGGAGCAAAGTTTAACTGGAAGAATATGGGGCTCTCAGCCGCCGCGCGTGCGGCCCCGCCGGCGCTGGGAGGGCCGATATCCCCGCTTGGCAAGGAGGCCACGGGTTTGGCAGAGTCTGGAAACCGCAGAGGTGCTGCAATTTGTGACTTTGCCATAGCAATAGATGTATGTAAACGTGGGAAACAGGACAGCCTGTGTTGTCAGTCCTGGCTTCCACTCATCTCATCGCTTTCCTGCCTCGGTTTCTCCATGGAGTGAACACTTCTTAAAACTTTCCTCCTACAAACGGGCTCCTGAAACTTCCTGAACCAAAACTCTTTGGAAATTTCTATATTTTGTCATTAATAACCAAAGATGCTCAACGGAGGGAAGTGGCTTTTGGCTGTTTTGTGGATTGACAAGTCATGTGCGAAGCACATTGGTCATATTTTGTTCTGTAACCTCCTTTTGAGCAAGCACGAGTGTGCAAGCAGCACATGCTTGGCTGAGCCGAGCAGGGCCCCTCGGTATTCCCAGCTCTGCCTTACACCCTGCTCAGAAGGGTTTTGGTCGCTGTCTCTGCGCCTGTTCAGAGCCTGGTGTGTTAGTTTAAAAGGTTGTGGAATGCAACATGTTTTTATGATCTGATCAGGTTATTGAATACAGATCTTTTCTTTTTCCTAATGACAGATTCGTAATTTCTCGTGACTCCAAGCTGTTTTAATTAAAAGCAGTTTGAGAGGCAGTGTGTTCTCCGGAGGCAGCAGTGGAAGGGAGAGCCTGGCTGTGGCCACCTCTCCTTTGCCAGAGAGCAGTGCCCACCTTCACCCTCTGCCTTTGCTGTTTTGGGGGTGAAGACACCCCCTGAGCACTACTGAGCAGGGAGCGTTGGAGTCCATTCCTTCGGCAGTGGAGCTCCCCAAAACGCAGCCACTTATGGCTGCCTTCCAGCTCAGGGTATCTGATGATTCTGTGATTCCACTTCTCATCACCACCCTTTGCTTGGCTCAGCCTTCCTCATGTTGTCTCATGGCATTTCCAGCCTTTTCACCGATGCTGTAGTTTGATGGAGCTGGCTCTGCATCATCATAAATCACAGCCTGGCCAGTGGAGTAAGACCCATTGATTATAGCACTCGATAACAAGCAGTTACCACTAATTGGAAATCACCATCAAACTGGGTATTGGATCAGGCTCTGCACGCATCCGGCCTGAGAGTAGCAATTTTCACTGTTTGATCTGGTGCTGTGAAAAAAAGAAAAAAAGAGAACGTAAGTCAATCGCACCGCTTAGATCCAGAGACGTTTCTTGAAGTTGGAGAAATGGGCCTGCTTGATATTTAAGTACTTGGGAGCAGCTCTGGAGAGATGTGGGCTGGCAATGCTGCTCTCCTCCTGTCTTGCCCTAGAGGACCATTGCATCACCCATCTTAGCGCCACGCATCCCCTGTACCCACTACTGTTCCCTTATCCCTTCCCTTCCCAAATCCTGTTCCTCCATCCCAGTGGCCCTCCTCATCCCAGCCTGGGGTCAGCCAGCTCTCCCCAGAGACCCCCAGGCCAGGGGTCTGCAGGCCTTTTGCAAAATATAAAAAGGGGGGAGGTCTGCTGAATATGCATGCTTGTGAGTTGTTTTCCCTGCTAAGCTGTGTGCCGAGGGGAGGAGGTTGGGAGTCGCGGGGTTTTTCAAGCAGCCGAGATCTTCCCATCGTCTCAGCTCCTCTGCACAGAATACATTCAGGGTTTAACCTGCAGCCCCCTTTCCAGGCTCTGGGGTGGTGGGAAGAGCTGCTGAGCCCAAATAATGGCAGCATTTATAAGAGTGTAGAGACAAGAAGGAAGTCTAAAAGGATTAGGGAGAGACAAAGGGGGCTGATTATTTTATGGGTCACAATACAAGGCATTAGAGCGAGATCACAAAGGGATGTAATTACAAAAGAAGGCCGTAGTGGGGGGGATCAAACCAGGCTTAGAGTGGGAAATGTTTTTACACAGTTTTGTTCCACTCATTATGAAGTTAGCATTTTAAATTAAGGTGGCACCAAAGTTGTCACCAAGGTATTTCCTGGGCAGTGCCACTGCGAGTCCCAGCTCAACGCATGGAGTCAGACCCTAAACACCTGGGTTTGCTGTTGGATTTTCTTGTGTGCCTACAACCTGTGCTTGCTCCAAGTGAAGCTGTTCCTGCAGCTGGGATGGGATGCTCCTGTGATGGTGGGTTGCAGGGCTGTGAAGCACATGCTGGAGGTGAAGAACACGTCCTGGTGTTGGTTTGCTGCTCTGCAGATGTAGCTGTTACTCCCAGGAACTTCTGGCTGATGTTCACTTGCAGTTGATCACAGTTTAACACTTGGTGTTGCATATCAAGTTTCCTGCATCCACAAACACAATTATTATTATTATTTTTCCATTTGTGGCTGCTTGCATTTAGCGCCCTTTCTTCTCAAATGCTGAATATTGAGTCTGAGCAGAAAGGCTGAGTTTTGATGGCTGTGGTGTTTCTCTGATTACCATCTGTGCTTTGAATGCTCACAGCTCCTGGTAAACCCAGAACAAATTCTGGGCTTGCAGCAGTGGTTCTCAGAGGGGAAAAATACCCGTGAGGAATTACCAAAAGAAAAAAAAAAGAAAAAAGAGGAAGAAAAAAAAGATGGAGTGAAGCAAAGAGACTGTGAGAGGTTTCCAGGGGAGGGAGATGATGGTGAGTGGGTTATTTCCTTCCATCAGCTCTTCTGGCTGCCTCCAGGACATGCTGGCTCACGTGATGCTGCCTCTCACATCTACACCGTGGCAGCTTTCGGCCCCACATGTGCTGCAAAACAAATGTACAAATATAGGAGCCACTGGGGGGAATGGAGAGACTCGGCTGGCAATTTTAGTCGATTTGGGGGATTAAAAGAGTTTGTCACTTACCACCCGCTGCATTTCAATGCCTGCATGTAACAGCCAGAATTCATCCTGAGACTCGAGCACATTATAAGACCATATTTCTCTCGGCTGCTCGTTTCCTAGCAGTGTGATAGTTATTTAAATATCATCTTGCACTTCTCCGCAAGGCTTCTAACATGGATGCGCCAACCTTCGCTCTGCCAATGTTATCTCTCATCCAGGGCTTTGCACTGCAGGCAGTAATGTCACTTAGTCATTTATAGAAAGCTCAGGGGAAATATATCAGAAGAATTTCATTAATGGTAGCACTGTTGAGTTATTTGTCTCAATTAACTCTTGGAGCACAGCTGAGGAAGTTCTGCCATCTCTGCAGCATGGGGCTGCTCCCCACTTCGCTGCCTGGGATTTTTGCACGGGGCGATGCTCTGCTGGTGCCACAGGTATGGCTTCCATCCTCAGACCCTGCCAGGGCATTAACACCCCCACACCAGCTGTGCCTCAGTTTCTCTACACCTGGAATGAGTTTGCCTATCAGTGTCATTGTAGGCACCTGGGGGGCAAGCTGCTGTTCGGCATTTGCTGGGGACCCTCATTAGCTGGGGATCTGTTTCATCTGTGCCTTCCCTGCAGCCTGCCAAGAGGCAAACGTTGTGCATAGGTGAGAGAGGGCTGTGTTCCTGCTGCCCTTCATTGGCAAGGCTGTGAGTAGGAATCGACTTTCTGGGGTGTTTGACCGTAGCAATCAATGCTCTTGATCTAGTGGGCAACAGCGAGTATTTGTGAGTCAAAGGAAAGTGGTGCTGCGTTTGCCTTAAAGCTCTGGCCGTGCCCGTAACTCACAGTTACCGAAAACGACAAAAATGTAAGTAAATAGAAGGACTTAAGAACCTATAGAGAAAGATACCTGGTTTTGTCAGAGCTGTGTATTTTGTCCTGATCCCGCTTACGGCTGCCCACCACCAGATTGGGATTTGGGTCTTGGTTTTGGGTGTCTGAAGTCTTTGGGTGCAGCAGTGAGAGCAAAGGCAGCTCCCCCCGTGTCCCCGCTCCCAGGTGAGTCACAGCAGGATGTGAACCCAAGAGGGATGAACCCGGTGAGCGGTCAGGGTGCTGGATCCTGGCTCCTCTGCTCCACTTTGGGCTTTACCCACTGTCTCAGCCCTGTTGCTGGGAATGGAGTCCGCTCCCGCTCCTCCTAGGCACAGCATATGGTTTTCAGAGAGGTTCTTGCTTTAAACCCAATTTTACAGTCGGGTTGACTGAGGCAAAAGGAGGTCAAACGATTCGCCTGAGGTCACTCAATAAGTGGCTCAGATTAAATCTCAACCCACGACGCTGCCCGTTCCCAGCGCTGGCTGTGCCGGCCGGACCAGATGGCCTTCTGAATGCGGCGTCAAGATCCTCGTTTTTTTCTCTCCCTCATTGTTCTCCATTGTGGGCTTCTGAATGCAGGACCTTGAAAGTGAGAGTCATTTGGGTTTGCCGAGTCCAAGTTATTCTGTTTAATGGCATGAATTTGCAGGAGAGGGTTTAAACACACCGCTTTGCTGCCGAGGTTGGAATTTTGCAGAGATTTGCCTCTTTGATTTCTGATATTAAAATATCTCTGCCCACACCAGCTGAAGTTGGGCCCTTACCCTCCCAGCTGCCCTGCAGGCCCTGGTCCCTGCAGTGATTCCCTGGGTGATTTTGTCCCACTCTGCTCTGTTGGTGCTGCTCGTGCCTTCCCCTTGGCCCAGCCCTGGGATGACACGAGGGGCTCAGCGCTGGGTGCTGCTGGCTGGGTGATGCCGTGCTCAGCTCTGGAAGCACAGGAGGAAGTGCTGACAGCCCCCTCGTGATCCTACAGGTATCCCATGCATCACTCCTGACAGCAGTAGGGGCCAGAATGCGGCTGGAGCAGTGTAGTAGGCATCACGAGCCATCCTCAATCCCTGCTCCTCACCCCAAGGAGGAGCTTCCCTGGGGAAGCAGGAGGACAAATCCTCGGGACGTGTCCAGGAGCAGGGATGTTCCCCATGCACCCCTGGCCGTGGGGTGTCCCCCTGTGTCCCACCTCCCCAGGACTGGTGCCGCTCACATGTCTCAGTAAGTTGGCACCTCTCGAGCACCCCTTGATTAATGGTGGTTTTTTGTCAGTCCTGAGGCCCCCATTATGTCCCTTTGATGCTGCATTTCGCACTTACCACTGTCACTGAGCTCAATGACTAATTTTCACAGGTCACGAGAGAGGGACAAAGGATCAGGCCACATTTGGAAGAAACAAATGAAATTTTGCTGCAACTGAGAGCGCTAATTAAGAGTGAGGATCAATTTGGACGTACAAAAGAGAGAGTTTTAGGCTGCTGGTGTGTAAATGAGCGGCGGTGTTGCCGCAGCAGAAAGGGCTCTGTGTGTGCATACTTCAGCTGCAGCATTGTGCTCTGCTGCATTTGATCAATACTTCTGTGCTTATTCATCGAGGGGAAACCAAGTGTTTTCCTGCCTGCTGTGCCCAGGAAGGGCAGGGGCAGCAAACCTGCTGGATGGACTCATGGATCCCAGTGAGATGGTTTCAGCCAGCATCAGGAGCAGGAGCTTGTGTTTCTTTGGTCAGTGCTTTGCTTTGCTGAGACTGCAGAGGGACGGGGGTTTGGAGGAGCGAGGCCAGAGCAAAGAGCTGTGGGCAGTGGGGGGGAACAGGGGGGAAAAGGAAGGGGAGTGTCAGCAGGAGAGGAGCAGTGAGATCCCATCCAGGAGAGTGTTGTGAACACAGCGGGAAGGGCAGGGGGAAGCTGAGAGTGCACAGGTTGGGTTCATGGCTTCTCTGAGCATTGGAGAGACTTGGTGCAGCTCTTCCTAAGTCTTCACGCAAAAGGAAAAGTGAGAGCTAATGTTTATTTGGAGTAAGGTGGTTGCAAATGCCTAAGCTATGCCAGTTAAAGTCAGTTTGCAAATCCTTTTGGTAGTAGAAATGCTTCCTGTTTGTGTTTGGATTTGCCTTGGGCATAAAAGTGGGAGCATTAACCGGAGTGTCCTTTGGCCGGGAGGGTTCCCCAGGGCAGCTGGGTTCCCATGAACCAAAGGCCAGATGGAACTCAAACAGATTTATGCTGCCAAGCAAACCTCCAAAACAATGCGGCAGCAGCAGCAGTCCCCTTTCCCCTCGTCCCTTGCCATGGTTGCCCATTACCATGTGTTCTCCCCGCAGCTCAGCATCCCCCTGGCGAGCCCTGCAGCCATCCCATGCATTGGGAGCCTGTGTCTTGGCTCCTGCTCAGTTTGGGATTGTGGTTTTCGCGTAACAGCTCTGAGGTCTGGTGGTGTTTGCTTTCCTGCAGCCTCACCCCAGAGGGCGGTGGGACATTCAGCCTTGGTCGAGGGGTTTGCTTCGTCCTGAGCTCCTTGCAGTGACATTGGTGGCAGGGAGAGTCCTGGCTGTGTGCTCAGTAGTGATCCTAAGGCACAGGGAGAGGAGAGGCAGCTCCCCAGGGGGGTCAGCTCAAAATTCCTTCCCAAAAAAGGGAGGGGAGAGAAAGGAAAAAGCCTGTATACATATAATTCAATTTAAGTGAGCTTATAGGTAATAGGGCTTGGAGATGTTTTATGACCATTGGGAAAAATCTGTCTTTAGGTGGAGGGGCTGTGGAGGAGATGCTCCATGGCACACCTGGGGCTGTGCAGGCTCCTCTCCCTCTGCCCCAGGAGCCCTGTCCCTATCGTGCCCCAAGCCTATCAAGTCTAGCGGGGTGCCCGTTACCTATCAAAATGGCAGGGACTTATCTGCATCCTCACAGCCAGCTCCAGGAGCTGTTTAGGATGCAGACATAACTGCTTTGGCCAAAGCAGCGTGGTGGTTGATGCCTTGGGAAGCTGCTCCGCTGCTGGCATCCTATTGACCTTGGGCATCTCTCCCAGTGGCCTTCTGTCCCCTGGAACTGGGGACAGAGGCTCTGGTCCTCCCCTTCTCCCCCTCCCCTCCCAGTCAGTTGGAGTTGGGGTCTGAGCTGGGGCTGTGACCCTGCTTGGAGCTGTCCAACCCAATTATGGCTCCGGGGCACCAGCTCCCTTGGGGCACGCAGTCAGCACCACTTGTTCTGCCACTCAGACCTGTGTTGATTTTCACGAGGTTCACAAATCCAACTTCTCTGAGAGCTTTGTGTTTGTATCGAAGTGCCCAGGAACCTGCCGGGGTTCAGAAGTTCTTATAGAAGGAGACAGAGCTCTGTACTCCATGTATGCATAAACACAGGCCTCCTGGACAGCTAGTTTTAAAAGATAGTGTTGGGTATTTGTGCACCCAGGGAGGAGTTTCCAGGACCACATCCAAGCCTTTTGGTGTAGTTTGCATACGTGTGAAGCACCTCTGTGATCCTCCAGCGGGGGAAGCAGGATTTGCTCTGCACAGCACCCTGCCCAGGGGATGCCTGCTTCATTTGTCTTTTGCTAACTAGGTTCCCCCAAGAATGAGAGATTACCTGGTCTTCCAAAGAGCTCGAAGAAGCCTGGATGACTCACAACTTTTAATTAGCTCTCCTGACCGAGGCAAGGATCCCTCCCTCCCTCCCTCCCTTGCAGAGAGGCGGTGATTAGAATTACAATGAAGATAATCCAAACTGTATGTGTAGGGTTTTCTGTAAGGGGAGAACAAAGCAGGACATCCATCTGGTGAGTGTGAGCCCATAATACCTTTCTGCTCATTTCTCCAGTGCAACAGGAGCTGTTTGGGACGGAAGCAGGCTCATTATTTTGGCGAGGCTTGCTGACACGCGGAGCCGCGCTGCCTTCTAATCTCAGAGGCACTGAAACCGCTGCTCAGGAAGGAGCACTGCTTTTATTTTCAAATCCACCTTTGCATTTCTCCTTGTTAAAGCCCTTAGCGGTGAGGGATACCAACCTCAGCGACTCATTAATGTATGAACGAGAGGGACCCTTAGTTTTACCGAGGCTAATCAAAGCCGTAAGGGGGTTTTAGAAGATAACGCAGCTGTGACAAACATCCCACACGTTGGCTGTGCCCAGGGTGGTATTGCAGGAGATGCCCTCCTTGCTGAGTGACTCTACTTCCTTTCACTTAAATCTGCTCCGCAGAGGTCAGAGCTCCTGGCTCAGAGCGTTGGCGTCCCCTGACGTCCCCTCCCTGCAACGGGAGGCTGCCCTGTGCCACTGGGTCTGCTCCCCATCACCATGCCCGGGGGAGAGGTAGAGTTTGCAGCAGAGAAATGCAGTGCTGAGCCCTCGGCCGCGGTGCTGCCGGGCTTTACGCTCAGCTGGCTTTTGCCAGGCTGCTCCAGCGCAATGAGAGGATGGGCGCTGGGAACAGAGCAACAAAAAGCCGAGCCAGCAGCGTGCTGCATGCCTGGGCTCCTGCCATGGCAACAAGTTCATCCTCAGGCCAGGACAGCTTGGATGCGACGTGGCAATGTGACCAGGGCCCCGGTCCAGCCCACGGCATCTCCCGCAATGTCCAGCGAGGCAGGAGGGAGGGGGATAGGTTTCATGCCTGCAAGATGCTCTGCCAGCTGCAGAAGTCGGGCTGCTGGTTTCCCAGTGCGGAGGGACAGGCAGCTGCTTCCCAGCCTCTGGGCAATGCCTTTGCTTGCTGAGCTGGGCAGCACCGGTGTGCAGAGCTTTGGTAGCTGTTTCCCCCCCAACACAAAGAGCTTGGGAGGGGAGATGGGGAGCACGGGTCTGAGAAATGGTTGAACACAAGGAAGCTATTCCATCCTTAGTGCTTCAAGCAGTCGTGCTAAAATCCCCCCCGGTATCAGCGCAAAGGGGAGAGGTTATCAGCTGCTGGGTCACAGGGCTTTGGGATATCACAATTTTTGGATGTGTGCTGTGAAATTCATAGGTGGAGTATCCTTAGAGAGCTGCTTTGCTTCCTGTAGGAAAAGGGGGGAGAAGTGGGAAATAAATCCTGCGTGGTATTGACAGCTTCTGGCATTCAGAAGCGATGAGTCAAGCTGTCTCTCCCCTCCCAAAATTACAACACTGGTTCTGAATTCTTGGTATTCAAAACCGACAAATGATTGTTTCCTGCAGCTCATCTGTTGACTTAGAGCTGTTCTGATACACCAAAGTCCCATTTCTAGCATATGTGATTCACGGAGGAAGAAAGCTTGAAAGCATCTCATTTTCAACATAATGAGAGCTGAGGTTGATAGAGGTGCAGAACACTGAAAGTTGGGGCTTCACAGCATTGCCAGACATCACAAGATCCTTGATGAAACGCTGGGAAAGCTGAATAAACTGAGGAGTGTCTTCCATTTTGGCTCCTTGTCATGTAATTGGGCTCCAATCTACATGTCAGATCCCTCGGGTGAGCGAGTGTAATAACATTAAAAAGAAGGCAGCAAAAAAAAAAGCCCTAATGTGTGTGTGTTTTAGCAATCTTTAAACAGGCAAAAAATATGCTCGAAGGAGTTTGGATGGGTTGAGAGGGCTCCTCGTTACCGCTCCGCTTCTAATGCAAGAGGGTGACTGGCGGGGCTCGAAGGAAACTACTTTAATGCTACATAAATATAATTGCTTCGATGAAATGTCTTCAGCCTCCTGAGGGAAGTTGTAGTCTGCTAAGCCTTTAGATATGAATGGGCGACTCTGTAATTGCTATTGTTTCGGAGACACATTAGGAAGGCCGGATGCTGATGGCTTCTGGCGTGCTGTGGGAGCAGCGTCGTGGCAGTCCCGGGCAGGGGGGAGCATCGCGTGCGTTCTGCACGATGAAAAACTGACAACTGCTTCAGGACTGGAAGTTTCTTTCCTAATTAGATCATGGGCTTGTGAATTTTATTTTTATTTTTTTCCTTTTCATGCCGGTATGTGGAGCGATGGCATCTAATTCTGTGCAGTTTGGGCTTTGGATAATGAGCTCGAAGGCAGCATAGTGCAGAATTGAGAGGATAGTTCTTTGGCTGTGCTTGAGGCAGTCTCCTGCCTCTGGCAGGGTCCAAACCAGCTGGCTCAGGTGTAAAAGGGCAAGGTCTGGGCATTCAGAATATCTATTTTGTGACACTGATCAGTAAAACATGGGATGTTCTTGGATATAGGGTGTGCTCCCATCTCTGGGTTGGGAGCAGCTATGTTTAAAAATTGCAGTCTGGGCACAAACATTGTTCCTAGGAGAGATTTTGGGCTGTCTCCTGCATCCTGTAACCACACGAAACGTGTTAAGTTACCGATGCTTCCCCTTCGGCTGTAGCCTCAAGCAGTAAATCTTGGCCATACGTGGGATTTATTTTCATTCTGGAGATTTTTTACTGCTTTCAGAAACTTCTCTTAGAACAGAGGGATTTTATGGGTCTGAACTGCCTGTTTCCAAAGGCTCTTTTTTCCCATGGGCTTGTTTTTTGGGGAAAGTGAGAGGCACGGTGTAATCCCTGACACACAATGGATGATCCCAGATTCATAACACCCCATTTTTCACACCAAACTCAATCCTGGCCCGCTGTAATTCAGTCCCCATCCTGGATGCTGCTAAGACAAACTGTTACACGAGCACTCCACGTAGGGCCAGTGCCAGCTGCCATAATAAGTTGCCTTAAAAACATGAAGAATGAGGGGCAGCGACTCCATGAAAATCCCAACATAAATTGACTTTGTGTGCTGGCAGCGCTTGGCTGGCAGCCAGTGGCAATAGGGACCTGGTGTGCTGGGATTTGCAGGCAAACATCACTTCTGCACCACAGCATCCTCAGGAGATGCCCCGCCAGCAGCCCCCCTCCCTGCCACTCATTCCCCTGTGTCCAAGGGAGCTGTCAGGGGGGGTGAAACGTCGCGGTGTTGTGACAGGGTGCGATGAAAACATGAGTGACAGAGTGACATCTTGACAGCTTGACTTCAGGTTCCCCTGCAAATGTAAATAGGTTCATTTGAATCCAATTTACACAACCAGGAGTTTTTAATGGGGGAGTGAATGGAGGATTGCTTAAATTGTGGGCAATTTTTTTTATTTAAGTGGGGATATTTGGGGATTTTTTTTACGAGTTTGGCCCCAAAATGTCCATAGTATCATGGAGGTCAAAGTGGTTTCCATCCTCAGTTGCTTCAATCTTGCATTTTCCCATCGAATTGCTTTGTTTTCTCCCAGCTTAATGCCAATGCCCATCTGAGCCGAGAGACAGGCAGTGCCGAAGTTCATTAGATGTAGCTATCGAGCAGCTGATAAAATTGAACCGCAATCCCATCCTCCTCAAATCAGGAACTCTTAAGCAGCCAATAGTCCCTTGTATCTTTTTCCTACGGGCTCTCACCTGTTGCTCTTCTTCACCTGGAGATTTGCTGTGTTTGCCCTGGAAGCTGAGTTTCTGATTGCCTCGTGGGGTGGGAGCAGGAGTGCCTGGGTCACACCTCGACGCCTGATGTACTGAGACAGCCCCAGCACCCTGGGGATTTCTGGTTCCTCGGTAGCGTTCCTTGTAGCAGCTCCTCCCCGAGATGCTGGTGAGTCGTGCTGGGAGCTGCAGACTCCAGTTTGCACTCACGCTAGGGGAACATTGCAGCTCTGCTTCTGGAAGAGGCAGCATGAGCTGCTCTCATGGGATCCAACGTGCCCAGGGAAGAACAGGGACGTTTTCAGGGTGTGTGTGCTTGTGCTTTGTGTCAGAGGTGCCTTGCTATTAATTAATAGCCTGGCTATTTAAAACAAAAATTCAAGGCAAATCTGTTCCCCGTGCCTTTTTTTTTTTTTTTTTTTTCCCTTCCTAAAACCTTTCTGTGCTCCTTGCAGTCCATGGCAGGAAAGGCTCCAGCAGTAACAAAGGAAGCTCTCTGTAAAGCAGCGAGGGAAGCTCGTTCTCCGCATCTAAGGAGGTTTATGCACATCTGACGGCGGATGGGATTTTTCCCTGCACAGTGCTGTAACTGGAGTGGATGAGCTACCTTGGCCAGGAGCTAGAAAATCTTAAACCTTAACCACAGTGAGGAGGTACAGAGATCATACAGGCCCTGGAGGTGTTTGGCCTGGGCATCTTGCTCATTGTGTGCTGGAGGTGAGGCTCAGGCTCCCAGCAGAGCCCCGGTTGCACACCTGGAGCTGTGTCCCTCCATCCCCTGCATCTCCCCCCAGGGGCTGCAGCTGCCAGGGGGCAGAGGATGTCACCAGGGTTTCTAAGACACAGCAGATTGCTTACTCCTTACACTGAGACCTGTGAGTACCCCTAATGGATGCTAATTAAGAATCTGCTTCCTTCTCAGTTTTAAGTGAAAGGGTGGCAAGGTAAAGTGACAGTCAGACCTCATTTATCTTAATGAGAAGGGTCAGGAGATTAATTGAGATTTGCTTAGTGAGGGTGTTTCAGCCTGCCCTGTGTTTGTTGGAGGACACATCTGCATTTTGGGTGCGCAGGGCTTGCAGCCACCTGGGGTTTAATGCTGCTGTCCTCTGAGGACTTGCTTAGGGAGAGAGGTTTAGAAGAAATCCAGGAGGCTTTTTGGTGAGTCTGTTGTGACTTTGTAAATGATTCAGATAGCCAGATAGTGAATTTTGCAGACAGCCTTTCCTTGGCTAGCACGTACATCCATTGGGCTGTGTTGCATGCCTGGCTCTGGTGTGTGCTGTGCAAAGAGATGGCCACGTTGGAGCTCCTTCCTGTAGCAGTTCAGACATTTAGTCCATGTACTTAGCAAATACCAGCAAAAAGCGTGATTGTTTTTACATTCCAGACTCTCACCTTGTACTTACCACTTGTGAGCTTTGTTTGACACGAGGCTGACATATTTACAGTGTAGCCTTACTGTATATAGGTGGAGTAATCAGGCAGTCACTCAGGGCTGCATCAACGAGGCAGAAGTAAAGCTCTTTTTACTAGTTCACGTGCAGCACCATGCTGTGTGCATAACCTCATTTCTCAAGCCTGTTTCCTAGGTATTGAACATAGACTCGAGCAACACCTACTCTTTAATGGGACAGGCCTCCAGCTGGCATATATCAGCACAGCTCCAGCTGAGAACAGCCCTGGATCTACAAAGGACAGTGCCAAGATTAGTGAGGGAATGCTTGCAGGGCCAGCAAAGCAGGTGAATGCTATCACCCTCATTTTTCAGAGGGGACGTGGAGGAATAGAAGGGGCAGGATGATGCTGAGACAGTCCAGAGCTCTGTGGCAGAGCTGATGTGGGGTGTGAAAGCCTTCAGTCCCTTGTTCGTGCTGCGTGCCCTGCCTGGAGAGGAATTCAGACCTGCTCTGCTGGAGTCATTCATGCTTGTTCAAAGCCAACATCAAAAGTTCCCATTCCAATTCAATGCTTTTTAATGCATAAATGGTGAAAAGTTCATTAACTATTGCACTCAACCAACTTCAGTGCTTAAATGCTCTGTGTTTGTGAGCAGCAAGAGCTGGTGATGTTTTTGTGGCTCTGTGAGGGGCAGAGGGGTGTTTTCATGTCATGCTCGATGGCCTGTGAGGGCTCTGTTCTCCTGCCTTGCTCCCCAAGCAGGTGGGCAGGATCAGGCCTTTTGGAAGAGGGAAGCAAGGATGCATTTTGTGCTGGTGGCCTTGGAGCACCTTGTCTCACGGAGACGGATGTCTCTAAGGTCACCTGCAGGCAAACCTCTGCTGGCCTCTTGCTTGTGTGCTTGCTGTGCTTTCTGAGGCATTCAGCAGTTCTAATGATGCTTCTTAGCAAAGATTTTCCTTTTTCTCCTCCAAACACAGTGTATTGGGGCTGGGATAAGGACTGCTGTATGGAGTGGACCTCTTCCTCTCGGGGATGCTAGCTTGGAGCGGAGACACCTTGGCCTGAGCTATTCCCAGTTTATTTTCCCAGCCACGTGGTCAATGGGCAGCTGGAGATCCAAGCAGCTATTTTCCATCCAGCAGCCAGTTTTTTTTTTTTTTTTTCCCAACCTACTGCTACCCATGGGGAGAGAATTCTCCCCTTCCTCCAGAGTGCGAGCCCTCATTGTTCCCAGCACCTGAGGCATGCAAAATCCCCCTTGCCATCCTGGAGCAAGGGTCCGAGAGAAGCCACGGCTGATTAGTGAGCCCAGAGCAAAACACTGCCAGAAAATCTTGCTCACATTACTGTGCAGGGAGAGAAATTGTCCCCTCTGCAGAGCAGAGGATGAGGAGCTGTGCAGCTGCCAGGAGCACACGTGGACTTTGGGTCCGTGTGTGATGTGGGAATGGCTTGGAGGGTGCACGGCCAGCAGCGTTGGTCTGGCCAGAGCACAAACTAGGCTGGGAACGACAGGGAAGCTGTGCTTGACAGGTGATGTGGACCTCATGCAGCATTGCCCCAAGCCCCAGGGGCTGCAAGAACTTTGCTTTGCAGGGCTGCACCGTTCATCCCCCCAAGACTGACCCGGACCAGGGATGATCGTGTGCTCCAGCTTGGTTTGCGTTCAGCGTGGTGAGCAGGACAGGTCCCTTTGCTGGACTAATGAAACCAGGCATACGGGGCATTTTTATGACTCCTTCCCAAGCTATTTCCTGCAAGGTTTTAGTGCTTAAATTGGATTCTTCCCTCCGCCCCCCATGGTGCTGGGGAAGCCATCTGCAGACAGAAGAGCGACGTGGAGGTAACGTGAGCAGGGGTGGGTCTGTCTTGCTTCATGGCTCTTGCATCTTTCCTGTAGGGTTTCTCTGACTTTTTGCCAGGCACAGACACATCTCTCTGGGTGTTTCCCGTGGCCCTGCTTGAAGGGCTGCCCCACAGCTCTTCCAAGCCTTTGTTACGAGAGGTGTTTTGCAGCAGATGTCCCAAATGAGCATTTCCCAAGTTCTCACCCCACTAGAGATGTTCTCAAGAGAAACACGCTTCGGTTTTATAATGTAGATGAGCCTTTTTCCCCCCCGCTCCGGTTTCCAGCCCTAAAAGTAGGCGGTGAATTCTAAGGCTTGAGGGAAGCAGCCGCACAAAAGCCTGTTACAACCCCATCGCATTGTGCAAGGTGGGGATTTGCAATTTTAAGCAGAGGGCGAGGGAATCGTCGTGATAATTCTGTATAATACCTAAAGTACCTATAAATACAGATGTATATTTAGATAAAGCCTCACCCTTCTCCCAGCACATGAGCCCTCTTTCTGGCCGGGGTTGCCAGACCACCCTGTCCTGCACAAACAAATGAGTTAGAAAGTCCGAAATTCCATCCCTGCCTTTCGGGGCTTGTCTGGGGAATTCCTGAGTAATGGAGGTTGAATTGGGTCACAAGGGCAGCGGGGAATAAATCTTCAAAGGTTAGCTCTGGCATGAAGTCTCCTTTTTAGGCATGTCAGGGATTCTTTTGTTTTGCTTTGTTTCCGAAGGGCCCCCCCAGCCCTGCAACAATACCTCGCTGGGGCCAGGGCCGGCTGGGCACAGCCCCACGGCATTGTCTGGGGGGCCAGGAAAGGGGCCAGGGGGACAAATGACATCTTAAAGAATGGTGCTGCTTCTTCTGGACACTTAGTAGATCAGTGTGCATTCAATTAACCCTATAAACCGTGCAAGGTCCAGGGAAAGAGCCTTTCAGGCATTATGGATTGAAAGTATTAAGGGGGGCGGGGGCAGAGCTGCTGTGAGCCCTGTTTAAATAAAGCCCATTAGGCAGGAGGGTGGTGGGGGTGGACCGAGGGGATGTTTTCTTCTGAAAATTAAATTTGAGTGTAGGCTCATGTGCTGCTCCTGATTTTCTTTGCTTGAAGTTAGCGAAGCACGGCCGAGCTGTGTTGGTTGGATGCTCAGTGTCTGTCTGCTGACTCAGGAACAAAGGGATCCTGCGGACCAGCTCGGGTGGAAAAAGAGGTTTCTTTGAGTACTTTTCCCCCCTCAAATCTCTGTTCAACGCAGAGCTATGTCCCAAGGTCTGCGCTTGTGGGACATCTCTGACTTCCTGAGTGCGTGTTTGATGGTCACCTGGGTGTGAAAACATCTCCGTGCTTCTCTGGAGGACTAAAACACCTTTATCCATCGTGGACTTTCTGCCACTTTTCTTTTTCCCCGTTACTTTCAGTGCCTCTTACACTGGTGCTGGTTTATCCGAGTCGAGCTGAGCCTCATGGATGCGGCGATGAAACTCTTCTCCTTTTTGAGACTGATGAGAGTCTTGCGTTAGGGTGTGATTCTGGGCAGCGCCAAGAAGAGCCTGCTGGGAGTTAGTGAGCGTGGCCCCTGCTTGGATTCCTTTGCATAATTAAAACCACGACATTTTCCAGCAGGATGGTTTCCAAACGGTGCTTCCATGGAACTGATCCAAAGCCGCTCTGTTCCCCACTGCTGCAGCTTGCGTTGTCTTTTATTCCCTTAAGTACCACAGCAAAATAGGTTTTATTTCCTGGCGTTCCTGTTCTCTGTCACATCAAAGACACTTTCACGTTGCCCTGCCTGTATCAGGTATCCCTGCCTGTAGTGTGAGCTTGGAAGAAGGTGATCCTGAAGGCCCCTTCCAACTGAAACCACTCTGTGATTCAGTGATTTTTCCAGTTGTTTCTATCTGACGCCACAAAACATGACAATGTTTTGAAAATACACTACTTATTCCTATTAATCTTTGGAAGGCTGAAATTTTAGTCCTTCTGCATGCTGGCAACTCCCCTCCCCACCATCCACCCTGAAACCCCAGCAGCAGTCAGGGCTCAGGAGCACCCCTAGGATGAGAGCAATATCGTGAGCAGGGATGGAAACAGCCAAATTTCTTTTGCTGCATATGGCTAACATTCACCTGGAGAAATCCAACCCATTTGCAGATATTAAACTAGACACAGTAATAAGTTCAGTATGTATTTCAATTTACTTTGCTGCAAATAGATTTAATTTACCAACTGCAGAGTTTTAGATGGAACTGCCTGTATTCCTGCCATCTTATGCTGCGTTCTGAGTATATTACACGTAAAGTTGTAAATTAATAGGCCTGGTTCTGATTTGTTGCACATATGACATGGACGTGCTAGGAAATTAACAGTGAAGCCTTAGCGTTGCAGAGTTTAATTATATTTGCAGATGAATTAGCATCTAATTCCTCTATCCCTTCCTTATTGTGAAGGATATTGGAAATGCTTTTTCCCTGAAGGCATTGGTATTTTGTACTGTTTTGAGAGGAGATCCATTACATTGCCAACTTATCCGGGAGCTGCTGTTAGAATGCAGAGCGCAGCCGTGCTGCCTGCACCGCTGTCGATTGATTATTGAGCGGTGAGTGGCATTTCTGGTGATGCTATTGCCTTGGGATCTGGTCTCACTGGCTCCTGTAGTGCTGGAAAAGCCGTGTTCCTGGGACCCTGCAGCCCAGCTCGGGTCACTGCTCTTAGGTGTGATGTGTCCCGAACTGAGTCCAGCTCAGGCTCTGTTAATTCACCCTGGTGAGCTGAGCGCTAATTGCTGGAGGCACCGTCGCCTTGGTGAGGAATGTGGGCTTCTGGAGCTGCTCTGCTGATGGCTGGAGAGGTAAAATGCAGTCTGATTGGAGACAAAACTCAAAGCAGCTGTTCTGCCTGCTGGTGAGGTTCAGTGGTGCCCAGCTCAGTGCCGGGTTAGGAGGGCATCCTCCCCTCCTCCTTCTCCCAGTGCTTCCAGCAGCCTCAGCTTTTCCAGGATTTGGCCACGAAGTCTCAGTGTAAAACAGTGTGGGTGCTTCCCTGCTGTGCTGGGTTGAGGGCTCTGTACGGCACCATTGAGATCTGCCTCCATCCTCGGTGTGTGAGCAGCTCCTGCTGCCCTGCTTGGGGCACAGGGGTAACACCACGGTCCGTGGCTTTATCAGCTCCTTTAAAAGTTATTCTGGCAAAAGTAGTGGTTTGCTCTCTCACTGCATTGTGCTGATTGCCCTTTTACACCGTACTGCCCCTTAATTTCAGAGTAGCTTCTGAGTCAGTCGTGTGCAGGTTGCATCCTACCAGTAAATACTTTTCCTGAGCAATCGGGAAGGGTCAGCAAATACAAAGTGCCTCTTTTCCAGTTGTCACAAAGCTGTGGTGGTCCCTGCGATGGATTTGTGCTTGCTCCAGGCTGTAACAGGAGCATGATTGGGATATAAAGTGGGAAAGGTTCTCAGGAGCTTTTAATTGGGGCTGTTGCTTTTGATGGGGCTGCACTAATTTCCAGTGGCTGCAGTGCTGGCGGGGAGCGGGGAGGCGGTGGGATCCCGGCAGCAGCTTTCCCAGTGCCTCTGAGGGACGTTTTGTGGCGTTGCTGTGTGTTGGGAAATGAGAACTGAATCCAAACAGCACTGACCCACGCATCAGGAATTTACATTTGTGACTGCCACTGCCTAAAAGAGAAACCTGGGCTGTGATGAGGGTTTGGAAGGGGAAAGCGAGCTGTTCCCCTGAACTTCTCCCCGAAGCCATGCCTGGCTGCCAGCAGCTTCCTGCCTGTTGTTAGTTTTTCTTTCTGAATACGATTTGGTTTTTGCAGGCCAGTGGCTTTTAATGATTTCCTTTGAGTCCGTGCATCCTCCGGAGCGGCCCTCGTCTCCCTTGACATTTGATGTGGGAATGTGGACATCAGCATTGTGACTTAAACAATACCCGTCAGGCAGCGATGCTGGGCCCGCAGATAAATCACAGATTAAAAGGAAGCAGAATCGCTTGATAAAAAGTCTGCAGTGTTCAGGCATGCAGGGAACAAACTGCCCAGAGTCCAGGTAATGGGAAATGGTGTGCGTTATCTGAAGGCCCATGTAATTAATGAACAAGAAACCTGTTTACTCTGAAAATAAATGGCAGAGTTGCTATAATGCCCTTCTGCTTTGAATGCTGAATGGGCATCTCCGGAGGGATGAAAGGCCCCGGCAGCTCAAAGTCACATCTCCACTAGAAAACCACATTGGGAGACGGAGAATCAGAGCTGTTTTGCTTTTATAAAGAATATGAAACCAGCCTTCCCCCTAATAAACACCTCATTTATTTTCTCTTGGCTCCTAAGCCATCTCGTTTGCAAATGGTGATGCGGACGGAACAATTAGTGGATTCGATTCAGTGCACATGCCGCTGCCGAGCAGGAAGCGAGCACGCTGGGCATGAATGCCATCAATCTTACTTGCAGGCATGTGCAAGGAGCTGGCACTTCAGAGCCCTTTGCAAACAGGCTGTGCTTCTGTTCTTCCCCTCGCTTCCCATCCCGACCTCGCTGCATTCGTGTGCGCTCCACCAGCTCCCTGCGTCCCCGCTGCTGGAGGGCTGAGGCTGCTGCCCTGCTCCCTGCCTCGTCCCAGCCATTCTCCCTGCGTGGAGCAACGCTCCCGTGCAGGAGGCAGAGCCGCAGCGGGCACCGGGAAGGCGAGGGCTGTCCCTTGATCCGCACAGGGCATGTGGCTGGTTTGAGTTAGAGCTCTTTTAGCAAGTTGTCTCGGCACATCAGGGCCCCGCTTTCATCATGCCTGGCTTTCTGTTTTTTTTTTTCCTCTTTGAGTCCTAGAAGTCAGAGGCCATCAGGGGGGGTGACAGAAAGCAGTGACCTCTGCATAAGCGGGGGACCAGATGGCCACTCCTCTTCCTCTGAGCCTTTTTCTCCTGGCCCCAGGGCACAGATCTGTGACCTTCGCTTTAGCTGAATGCCCAGACTGTGTGACTGGGGCTTTGACATGCTCTTTAATAGGCATACATTATCCCCCCGTTGCTAAAAGCCCAGAAAACTGGCTTCATTTAGCTGGAATTTAAGTCAAACTGTTTGGATTGCTCTTGCTATCCCCTGGCTGCCTCCTGTTAAATTGTTGATCTTAGTGCTAATGAAGGGAAATGCACACACGGATGGGGCTGGGAAACATTTTATTTTCCTTTAAGCATGCTGCTGCTTTGCAGACGCCAGTGTTCTCTGGTGGATGAGGTGTGTTCTCCGAGGTGTGCCTCTCCCACTGCTTCGTTAAAGACAACTTCTGATGTTGGACAGAACCAAGGCTGGTGGCCTCTCACAGTCTGTAGGCACAAGGAGGAGAGGTAATCACTCACATTGAAATAATTCTCATTTCTAGCAATAGACATTGGTCTGATTTGCAAGCGTGAGCCAAGCTAGAGCACTGCAGTGTGGCTGCAGCCCATGGAACCAAGGGGAGGATCGGTGAGAATGGGCAAAAGTCCGTCATGGGGAGGAGGCTTAGCTCTAGACTGACTGGAAAGGGAGAAAACAGAGAAAATATTTTCTCCTCCGTGAATTAGAAGGCGCCGTGTTTTTCCCCAGTACCTCAGTAACTGAGAAGTTCATCTGATATTTCTGCCTGGTCCCTTAGCTGTTATTAGAGGAGGCCAGGCTCTCGTTAAAGCAATTTGCTTAATGGTAGCTGTGCTCTTCAGGAATGTCCTCGGGAGAGACGAGCGATACGCCGCTCTCCAGCGGAATGGGAGCGTGGAGGTGAGCTGTGCTGCTAATGACCAGCAAACATCGCTGCGGCGATGGCCTCCGACCTCCGCTGGGCCAGCGGATGCTGGGGGGGCTTTATTAATGCCTACCATTTCCGAGGGGTTAAGCACATGAAAGTTATTCAAGGAATTTCCTTTTCAGGACAGACCTAGGGAGGTGGGTATAAGCAAAGGCCGTTTCAGCCCCACTGAAAGTGATGGATGCGGTTCCCTTTGAAGTCCCTGGGAGCTGCACTTCCTCTGAATTGAATCCAGAGGTCTTTGGCTGTGAATCCGTAGCCACAAAACACGGTTTGGGGCATCTGCCGTGGTTCGTGAGCTACCGGAGGTGGGAAGGGGAGAGCAGAGAGCTGCCGGGAACGCTGGTGCTGCTGGTACCGGAGGTTTGGCTGCTCGCAGCTCGCGTTGCTGTTTTCAATTAAATTAGAAAGTATTTGTGGATGAAGTGACCCATTAGTTGGGTAATAACGCTACCTTATCACGCCTGCTTATCAGTATTAGTTATGCACTATAAAACCCATACCAAAGCCCTTGGGGGAATCCATTAAATGGAAGCGGGCGGCTCGGTGTACGCGCACGGCATGTTCATGCACCAAACTGTTGCGGGTGTCAGGGAGCCAACGCTTCCCAGCCGCGCGCCGGCATCGCACAGCTTTGTTGCCTCTGCCAATTCCTCACTGAACAGAAGAAACAGGCCATAAATTTGCTGATTATGTGCATTTAGGCAGACTAGCTCCCTTAATGGCCTTTATGACGGTTGCAGCCGCCAGTGATGGAGTTTTGCATCCCCGGCTTCTAATAGCAGAGGGTTGCTTGTTCATGCTGTACATCCCATTAAATAAATCTGAGCCCATGGTAACTGATTGCCAATATTAAACTGTAGAGGAAGAGATTAAAAATGTTTTCCCTGTCTGCTTGGAAACCTTGGGAGGGCTTTGTTCGAGTGTTTTAATTATTGTTTTTTAAAGAGGAGATAGGAGACACTTTAAGATATGAAGCCTCGGCTGTTTCCACCAGTGTCTGAGCTGAGGAGCAGGTAAGGGGAACCTGGTTTAATGACACGTTAAAGGGAGAGCTGGGCTCGTCGGATCCCTCTCTTAGCAGCGATCAGTGCCCCGTCTGCATCACTCAATAATTAGACTTTAGAAAGTATTTAGGCTCTGGTGGCACGGGGAGCTGTGGTAGGAAGAGCTCAATTTCCAGGTAAAAGCTCCCGATGTCGTGATTGAATCTGCTAACATCCCAACTGGCAAAAAAAAAAATTGAGGAGAAAACTTTTCCTGAGTGTTTTGGGGAAAGGAAAAATGTGGTGCTTTGTGCCATCCATTAGCGTTGTCGCCCCTGGGGCTGCGAAATGGCCACGACCGGCTGGGGCTCAGCTCCGAGCATCCTCCCCAGGCTTTGAACCCGAGGAGCTGTCACACCTTANGCGGGAGGGGGGAGAGGAGCAGCGGGGTCATGGGGCTGCGAGCCCTGTGCTCCGCTCCCTGCTCACCTGGCACCCAGCTGCTGCGGGACGGGGGGGTGCGGGGACTGAGCCTGGGGGACACTGCGGGGCCAACGTGAGGGTGCTGCCAGCACGGCAGAGCTGGGAGGTAGAGCTGAGGCAGGCAGTAAAAGCGTAGTCCCCTCCAAGCAGTGCTGCCCAGAGTGATTTAGTGGGGCTCTGTGTGTGTCTGGGAGAGTCAGGAGCGTGATGTTGGCTTGCTGGGGGTGCTCCCATGGGAGGCTCGGGACAGGACTCAGCGCCCTCGTGTTGTGCATCCTGCTGCAGATGGCTTTAAGCTTTTCTGAGTCAGATCCAAGCCCCCAAAATCAGAGGAATGGGTTAAAAATAACAAGATTGCCAACAGAAAAAAATCCTCCTCGTTTTGGGGATCCGTGACTGAGGCCCCGACACACGCGGAGCTGCGAGCAGCGATGGTGGCACTGGGCAGAGCCCCAGCACTGCTCTGCTCCACGAGCTGGTAATTAGGATGTTTGCTGTCACTTCTGTGGGCATGACAATGCATATTCATCAAATATGTAAATGAACACGTTAAGCTGTTTGCATAAAGCCTCTGCATCCAAGAGAGGGATGGAGATGGATTGCTGTGTAAACAGTTCCCCATCGCACCAGGATCCTACACACACTCCGTGGGTGCTCTGGAGGCACGGAGCAGGATCTCGTTTGGGTTAATTAGTGCAAGAAATCCTGGCACCATCACCTCGGGAGCAGGTTTGCAGCTGGGTTTGCACAGACAGCTCTCAGGTGGCCTTTCCTCCTGGGCGAGGGCAGCTTGGAGGGGTGGGCAGGCTGAGTTATCCCAAAAACCCGAGCTGACCGTGCTGGCGATCCCCGGTGAGCAGGAACACACAGAAGTTTGCTTGGCTTTGCTTTGAGCAAAGCTTCCAAACCAGCTGCTGACACATCTGGTCCCACCAAAAGGAAAATCCATAAGACCTGTAACCCTTGCCTGCGGTAGCTTAACGATACCTCTGAGTATTGCTTCAAATACATATAATAAGTCTGACCTAATAAAGTAACAAGTTTATGGGCTTTTTAAAGATTTTACTAGATAAATGGAGGGCCTCCTAGCATGGTTTGATTTCTTAATGTAAACAATGTATTTGGTGGGGCCTCTTAAAATATTCTGAACTGTAACTGCAGCAAATGCAGTGTATGATTTATATTTTTGGCTGCTGGAAGCTCTGGCTTTCATTATCTATATGCGCTGCAAATCCAATTATGTAGTATCGCCGAGATAAGGCATGTCATGTTTCACGTCTAATTGTTCTAACATGCAAATTGTTCCCGTGCCGGCGTACGATGGGATGAAAGGGCAGCATGGACTGTGTTCTGGGGTTGTATGTTGGAACAGGCTTTGGCTGTCCTGGTATCACAGCTCTGCAGTGAGCGCGATAGTCCCGGGGCTTTGTGAATGGGACATTGCAGGGCCAGGCCTCCTTCCTCTCCCTGTGCTTACAGGCTCTGTCCCTTCTTTCTAGTGTTGTTATTGCCACCATCTTTGTTAGGATGCTGGGTGTGTTGCTGCTGCTCATCCAAGCCTGTTTACGTGGCTTTTGAGGTGGTTGTGTCCTTGTCCCTTCCCACGATGGGATCCCACGTTGGGGCATCAGGGGAGAAGCAGAGCTGGAGGCACCCCCAGCCCCCAGTGCAGCTTTGGGATGCAGCCAAGCAGCACGCCCTGATGTGGGAGAGGATCTTGTCAAAAAGGAGGATGGTCAAAAAGCTAGCTTTTTTTGGTGAGATTTCCCTTGCCCATGGTGGGGCTGGCTGGGGTAATTAAAACAATTGAGTTAAGCAAGTTGTGGGATTCTTTTGGCCCAATCCCACTCACGGGGAGTGCAGGGAGAGCTCGCTCCCTTCCAGCCTTCACTCTTCCTTTTGGCCACGCACTCCTTGGCTGGGTTTTGGGGCTGCATGGTGTTGGCACCACCATCCCCAGAGGTTCTGGTCCTGTGGTGCAGCCCTCTGGGGGCAGTTTCCCACTAGCTGTCGTACAGCTAATGGGCATTGTGCTCTGGATGTGAATAGGTCCCATTCAACCTTGTTTTATTCATCATCAGCAAAGCATGAAATTACAGTGGAAACGCTAATAGATTTCCTAACAACTTAGTATCTACTTGGGTGAAACAGTTATTTGTTGACTAATTAGTAAGTTAATTGTTTTATACTTTATTGAGGTCAGGTTGCTATTTTAATGTGGGAGGAAGTGGTGTGTGCTCTTCTAAACAACACTCTGCTTTAAGGAAGCAACAGTTCTTATCGTCGCTTGGGCTGGAAGACTGTAGGGAAAGGGGAATGTTATCTCCAGCAGGAGCTTTTTCCAAGCTGTTTGCCGTGTCCCAAGCTGGGATCTGAGCAGCTTGTGGGCCAGGCCAAGGGCAAGAAGCATCCAAGGAAATGGTTTGGACCTTCCAGCAGGTGAGGAGCACCCGGTTGGATCTTGGATCAGGCATTTGTTAGTGGAGCTCTTGGCAATATTCAGGGAGTATTGAAGCAGAAGAAGTGCTGGGGGTGGTGTCTGTTAGCTGCCTCCTTGCTGATCCGTGGAAACTGGCTGGAAGTGGGGAGGAGGGGGAGCTCAGAGCTGTACCTGGAGCTTGCTGGGGAGCGTGGGTCTGCTGAGAAGGGGAGAGAGCCTTAGGAAGGCTGACCACCCTGGTGTGGAACCAACCCCATGCTCCGCTTCCCTGCTGCTCTCAAATTTGGGATCAGAGGCATGAGCTGCCCCTGGGAGCAGGGATGGGTCCTGCTGGGATGCTCAGCTTCCTCCTGCAAGCATTGGAGGGGTGGGCTGCTGGGCTCCCGGAACTGCTCGTGAGCTTTGAGCATGCTAATTAAAACCAGTTGTGACATAAAAAAAGCATTTTGCAGAAAGAAAGGAAAGACCTCTCCTTCCTGAGGTTTATGATTGAATGTGCAAGTAACTCAGCCTTCGGTTTCTGCAGCATGAAGTCTTCTCTCTACGTTGATTTATGTGATTTAAAAAAAGAGTTTCCTGCCCTCCCCTTCCTCAGCAGCTTTCTTCCCCCAGGTTTGTGGATTTGCTGTTGTTTCTGACCCCATTCTTTTGGCCAGAAGCAGTTTCCTGGATTAAATGCCTTCAAAGGCATCCACATGTGGATGGTCCAGAGCAGAGGCTCCTCCTGCACGATTAAGCCATGTTGCACTGGGTAATTTTTTTCTCTTCCGTGTTCCCCCTGTTGATCCTCTCAATTAGGGCTTCCTGGTAATTATCTGCTGTGGCCAGCCCCATCCTTTCTCAGTCAATGCTGCCCCAGAGCTTCCAAGAGCCCTTTTTGTGGTGCTTCTCCTTCCTGGAAACACAGAGTGGAAATTACTGCTACCATTGGGTCTGTCTGTCGTGCTGATCGCTGTGTGCTTTTCAGAGAAATTACTGTCATCTTCTGTCTCAAGGTTTCTACAGCCCCGCTCTGTATTTTAAATGCTTTTGCCTCTGTGCCTGCACCAGTTGGGCAATGCTGGAAATGCAGAGAGATGAGGAAAAGGACGTTGCTGCTCCGTGCTCCACGTGGTAGGTGCGCTGGGACCTGTGGCTGTACAGAGGGATGTGTTGGTACAGCTGTCCATCCACGGCCAACTGGGCCTGGGTTTTCACCCCACGGTGTAAAATCAAGCTGGGAATAGCAGGAAGGCTGCCAAGAGGTACAGACTGCTACCAAGAGCAATGCAAAAAACGTGACACAAAACAGGACTCAGACCAGCCAACAAACCCCATCTCAGTGGCCTTTATTTTTTCCCTGGCATGGACAAGGAGCTTTTAGACCTTGGCAGGAGGACTTTGGCTGTCCTATGTCCACGGACACCCTCGGCATGGAGGTTTTTGCAGCTCACATCCAGGTGTGATGCCGACATTTCTCACTGCCACCTGAGCTGGGGTGGTCCCTGAGCACAGAGTGGGCTTCTACCTTCCCTGCTTATCCCATGTTTCTTGTCTGAGAAAGTGCCGTTGCTCAGGGGCTATCAGGGGGAAGGGGGTTGTAAAGGTTTTATTAGTGAGACAGAAAGATGTTTCCAGCCTTATTGTTCCTTGGGAAATAAGGGAAGAAATGGCACATAATGTTTTGCTTCTTTATTAGATGGGGAAATCATCTATAAAACAGAGGCGTATTTGAAGCCGAGCCCCCGTGTCTGTGGTTATTGCTGATCCAACGGCAGCCAGGGGTTGGACAGAGCTGTGGGACCCCACGGATGTGACCATGGATGTGAGTGGGGACAGAGCCACAGCCCAGCATCCTGCGTGGGCTCTGCCAGTGTCCCAAGAGGGCTGGGGACAGCAGGGACCCATGTTAGGCTGAGTGGCCAATGCCAGCTCTCCTGTGCTGCCGGGGCAGCTCAGAGGGGATGGTGCTGGCTGGAGTCCCTTGCTGGCTCCTGTTGTCCTTTGCTCTTGGCCCCTTGCAGTTTGTTGCAGCGATGTCACGGCTGTGACAATGCCTAAGCTGGAGGGACTCACCCTGGGGGAAGCTGCCTGCCTGGGGGTAGAAGAGATGCTCAGGGGTGGGGGTGTGACACTGAGGGATGGCAGTGAGCCAGAAAGCATCCTTAAAAGTGGCAGGTCTGAGTAAGGTGACGCTACATAAAATATTTTATCATGGGGTACACTGGGGCTATAGTCCCCTTCTGTGCTCCCATCAGCAGCAGGGCAGCCAGCAGTGAAGTTTTATCAGATGTTGAAACCTGCTTTGGAATTTTCTCCTAAAGCAGGCTGCTAAATCAACCTCTTCAGTTTTTTTTTCCTTTTCTTATACTGCTTCCTGCGTGGCAGTTTTACCTTTCCTTCCATTTCTCTCGTTTTCCATCAGTTCTATCTGTAACCATTTTGTGTTTTATTGAGCATGAATGAATGGTGATGCCTTTTAGATGAGTGATGTTTTCATCTGAGGATGCTTGTTTAATGCGAGCCTCTGCTCAGCTGTTATCCCAATGGTGTTTGGTGTTTACCAACAGATTATTTCATCTAGCTTCAATTTGGAGGCAAATTAATTGCGTGCAGAGCTTTTCTCCCATTCTCCCACTCCTACAGAAATTCTGCTTCTAACGTGGGACGTTAGACCTGGAATGTGGTTTGGGGACATCATGAGCAGTGCAAGTGCTGCAGCATTGCTCTTGGGGCCCAGTGTAACCCACCCTTACCATATGCTCCCACCTTCCTCGTTGGGGGAAATGTGGGTGTTTCTGCCTCCCTGCAAACGATAGCAGCTCTGCAGAGCAGCGGCCACAATCACTCCAGCCGCTGCCTGGTGGATCTCTGTGCATTTGGGAATCAAATTTTCCATCTATGGGAACGGGTTTTGAATTCAAAGTCGTTAGGCTCCGGGTTTACTGTTGATGCTGTAATCAGGAGCTCAGCTGCCAGCAGCTGTGAGGGATCCCCAAATTCCTGCTTGTTGCAAAGCCTCGCTGCCACCCGAGGGGTTCCCTGGGTGTACACAGAGATGCTGAAATGTTGGCCTTGAAGCCCGCTGCCGTGTTGGGAGCCGGGGGCAGGATCATGTGTGACCCATGGGATGAAGATGCTCTCTCATACTTGCATCTCCCTGCCGAGGAAGTGCTGTGCATCCTTGATCCCCTGGGGCTTGTTCTCTTCGTGCTCCTCATGCAGCATCTGGCAAAAAGGGGCTGGAGCAGGACCTTGTGTCCTCGATGGGATGCTCAGCCAACCCTTTGCCTTACTAAGACAGCACTGAATTTTTCCTTGTGATCCATTGCCGGGCTCAGGCACCCTTATTCGGTACCACGGTGCTCAGGGAAGTCAGGTGAGTGTTCCTGCAGGGTGATAACCCTGCTGGAATCAGTGGGGTTGGCTCACAGGGAGAGGTGCTGCCTCACATCCCTGCAGGCTGCGAGCCCGGCCCCGAGCACTGATATCAGCACCTTCATCCCCTCCCTGTGTGCACCCCATGCACAGCAATCTCCTAGAAGATCTTCTCCAGTACAGCACTAGAGGAGCATCAGCTGGAGGCTGGTTTTGAGAACAACGCACGGAACAGGCGGTGCTCAGTGGGGCTGGATTTGCACCCACACATCTCCATGTGGACAGCATCGTGCCTCTCTGCACCGAGCTGGGAGCGGTAAGAAGGGATCCCCTTGCATACAGCTCATCCTGCAAAGGAGCAGGGACAGCTTGCACCCACCCCAACCCTGCAGGATCCCGGGGCTGTGCACGCTCCAGGGCACGCTGCAGCGATCTCGCACCGGCCGTGCTGCTTACCAGCCAAATTTCTTGCGAGCGGCCGTGCATCTGCCTTAATTTAGATGGCTTAATGCGGGTAGCTCGTCAGCTTGATTTCCCCCGTGGCTCTGGGAGTCAGCTGGGGGCCAGGGCCCCCCATTAGCGGCCCAGCCCGGTGCCAGATGGCGGGTGATGGCTTGTGGAGGCTCCAGGGCTGACGTGCCCCATTGTGCGGTGACACAAAAGCCAGCCTGGCTGGATTTATTTATTTTTTCCCCCTTCTGCTTTCATTTTTGTTCAGTGCTGTCACCATCACAGCTAATTCCTGGAGCTCTCTCTATTTATTTGTTTCGTTTTGTGCCTGGGAGGGCTGTGACGTTGCTACTGATGTGTTCCACGCAGATTCCTCTGCCGTGTCCGGTGCAAACACCTTACAGGTTTTGCTGCTGCCCATCTTTTACTCCCCACCTGAATGTGCACGTGGGATGTGCTGCCCTGTGCTTGCACAAAACCCCTTCTTGGACAATCTGGTCACATAAACAAGTTGTTTGGGTGTCACCATCAGTCTCCCAGGGAGCCATTATGTGCCATGAGGTTTTGTTAAGGTGCACTTAATCGCTGCCCTGTTTATTTCGGGTGTCCCAGCAGTTTTTCAGCTCTCTAGCAGTCTGTGCCACAACGCACAGCGGTTACTGAGTTGCCATCTCTTGTTAAAACCAGAGGTGCCCACGCTGTGGTGTGAGCAGTGATAAAGATGCAGATTTCAGGAGGGAGAGGACTGATTGCTGGGCACAGGGAGGGCTCAGCTCCCCCAGGAGCAGGCTGAGAGGGCTTTGGCTCTGATTTCCTCCACGTGCTGCAAAGCTCAGAGCTCATAGTTGGTAAAAATGTCCCCTGCAGCCCCACCCAGCACAGCAAATGACCTCTGCCCGCTCTCCAAAACCCACATCGCTTTTGCAGCCATGTTTAGCATCCCCCACACGCATCCCAAACCCTTAACAAACCTTAATTAAAATGAAATCTCTCGATGACAGGGAGCTTAGGTGGTTAAACGTCATTCACTCTGTCGTTCGGGGATCTCACGGCTGCTTACATGTCCAGCTTTCTTCTGGCTGCCTTTCCTTTGGCAGGAGCTGAGCCCTCCTCTGGGCTGGGCGTTGGGTGCTGGGTTGCTTTTCAGGATCTCCTCTTGTCTGTCACTCACAACACTGGGAAGTGTGGCTGGGAAGCATCTCTGGAGGGATGCTCATGCTTCTTCGTGTATTTCTGCTTCCTCAAACATATTTGGCTAAAATATTTGCAAATTCCACAATAGGAAATAGCACGTGCTCTTTCCATCTCTCCTCCTCCTCCCCCCCTGAAAATTGATAGAGCCCCTCTGTGCATCCCTGCCAGCTCCCAGCTCCCCCTTCCCAGAGCAGCCCTTGGGAATTGCACTCTTCATGAGTGCTCCTTGGTGTGACTGCACCTCCAGTAACCTCAGAGCCACGGGCAGCACTCGCAGTGGATCAGTGCATCTCCTTTTTCTGACCTTTGCTCCATGTGACACTGGGACATTGTGGTGTTGGCGATCATTTTGGAGGTGATGTGACCCGGGAGCTGCACAGCTTCTTTCTGGGGAGTCCTCGAAGGTAAAGAGTTTGGTTTGATAAATCTGATAAATGAGTTTACTTTGATGAACGGAGCTTGGGGTGAGGACTTTGGGAGCTGAGCCTCCCTGCTTCCTACCAACCAGAGGCCAGCCCTGCTTGGAGAGCTGTGTGTTCTGGAATGTGTCCTTGGGTTTGGTGACAGTCTGATGGTAGCAAGGAAGACAGAGGTGGTGAGATCTGCAGTTTCTTACTCTTCTTGAAAGCTGCCATCAGTTTCTTCCTCTGCGTTACCATCCTCCACATCGGTTGTCCTGTGTCCTCACGTGTGTTTCTTGGTGCTTCTGGGCAGGGCTATGTTTCCCAACCGTATTTAGGACCTTTTATGGTACAGGTGGAGGAGACAGGGACTTGTTCCAGGCTCAGAACTGCTTTTGGATGGAGCAACTGCTTTACATGAACCCAACATTCCTCCAACGGGAAGCATAAGCTCTCAGCTCGGTGTCTGAAGGGATCCCATTGCTGTCACTGGAGGGACCCCGGTCTCAGAGCCCAGCCCTTGTTGTCACCAGGGCTGTGACATTCACACACATACATACAGACACGCTACAAGCCCTGGCTTCAGCCCCGTGGGTTGCAGCCATCCCAGCGGAGGAGCAGGAGAGGAGCGAACTCTCGCAGAAACACAATCCCCATCCCAGCGAGAGAAATCAACGCAAACATCCCAACACACCCACTGTACAGCGGGGCTGATAGCCTCGGCTCTGGACTTTCTCTTTGAGGTGGTAATAGTCTGGCGAGCAGCCAGGAGCGGCAGCCGCGAACGGAAGAGGGGACTTCCAGAGATAAGCTATTTTCAGCCGACGGGGCTCCTCCTGCGAATAAATAGAAAAAAGGACGAGCGCGACGTTACGCGGTCATGTGTCCCGCTCTCGTGGATTTGGCCTATTTTCTGAAGAATGGCTGTAATTCAGCTTGAATTTCCCTGGAAGGCTGCCAGAAAAATAGGAAGCTGTTGCTATTGCCAAGGAGCGAACAGGAATTTATATAAGTACCGCAGCCACGGGGATGAGATGACAGCTAACGGCTCGGCCGCTGCCGGGAGGAAAAGCAAACCTTGGAGGAAGCTGTATTCTCTCAGTATCACGGTGACTCAATCCTTTCTGAATCTTCAGTATTATCACCTGCAATCTGGATCAGGTAGCGTAACACCGTTGCGTTGCTTGCCATTGGGATGGGAGCAGGACGTGTTGGAAAATCACTTGCACAAGAGAAATTTTGGTGTTACAATGAGGAGAAAGGAGCACGGGGGCAGTGCTTTGTGATGTGAGCTCTGTGCCTTGCTCTGCATCTGCTCTTGGTCCTCCGGATCCTGTCCCTCCTCTGCACAGAGGGTGCTGGATGCTCCCTTGCAGTGCTGTGCTCCTCTGCATCAAGCGATGGCAATCCAGCCTGGGTGATTGATTCTCCGCCTTGAATCACTTCTTCAGTCAACATGTGCGCCGTTCCCACCTCTGCTTCATTCCTCCTAAAAAAGGAGAAGTTTGTTGTGCTCGGCACAGCGTATGGGTTTGGTGAAAGAAGCACTGTGTGGAGGGATTTAAAGCTAATTTCCATCGGACAGAGAGACTGCTGTTAGGTCACTCCCTTTTGAAGGAAGGGATCCTTCATTCTGCTCTCAACCTGGCTTAGGTCTATGGAGGCTTTACCCCGTGTCTTTGTGCAGCTCTTCTCCCTGGCGTGACGCTGCCAGGTTTGGGGATGTTTTAGGGTCCTGCAGCTGGGGCTGAGAGCTGCCCTCCAGCCCACGTTGCGTGCAGCTCCCTGCGACCCTGCAGCAGGAGGGGGAACACAGAGTGAATTAACGGCGCCGGGGCTGGTTGCTGTCGGCCTGATAAAAATGGCACCTTGCCCAAGTCCCCTATAAATCACAGGTTCCATTCGGAAAGGAGTTTTCTGTGGTAATTAATGAGCCAGTATAAAGACATTAAATGGAGAATGTGCGGTGATAGAAAGGCTTGTCATTCACCGAGCCATCTTCCCCCATGTGAATAACCACGAGGGAACAAAGGCCAAACTCCTTATAGACTGAAGTGCACTATCTCTGATAGCTGGGAATGAAGTAATTCTGTGAAAATAACAAAGGCGCAGGGAAATACATTAGTAAACTAATTACAAGAGAGCTGGTAAAAACAGATGCTGAAAATTTAAAGCCCTTATTGGGATGATTGCTAGCAGAAAAATGGGGGCTGACAACAAAAAATTAAAAAATGCATCTCATTGAAAATTCATTAGCCTGTAAATCAGGGCAGCTCGCTGTCTGCGGGTGGGGCGATGGCATTTCCATGGGCAGCGGTGCTGGGCACCTTCCTGGCCTTCATGTTTCTGAATTCCATCGTAGCCACCGAAATGAGGCGTGTGCTCCTTCGCAAGCCCAAGAGGTGGGGGTGGCTGTAGGGTTTGCAGTGCCCTGTGTGCAGCCCAGACTGGGAGCTCTGAGCGGGGACGTTCCTGCAGAGGGGTCACAATGGGGCACCTTGCAGTGTTCTGCCCTTCTGTGCAGGGCTGGGATGGCTCGCAGCTCTCCAGGCTGCTGAAAGCAGGACTGCTGCCTGTGCTTGCTAGCAGAAACACTTGGCTGCAAACAAAGTGCTCCGTGGCCAAAAACGGCCGCTCGGGAGCTTCCTCGTGTACCATCCCCATCAACGTTTGGGAGTGGGCTGGAAAACATCCTTAGCATGCAACAAATCAAAATGGTAACCATGTAATTTGCCTTAATTGTCTGTGTCGGAGGAGGAAAACCACGATGGAAGCTGGCAGGGCTGCTGCCTGCTGGCAGCACGGCGCGGTGCTTCGCCCTCGCTGCAGGCGTGGTGGACAGCGTGCCCGGCATCTCCTCGTTATTTCAGGGTTCATCAGTAGGGTAATTCGTAGGTATTTTGCAGAGAGCAAATGCTGGCTTGAGAGGAGAGCCTGGGAGACGGTGAGGTCTTGAGGAAGCCCAAAGCAAGGTGAGCTGTGGGTGCAGTAGTGGGGAGCAGAGGCACCTTCCCGCAGTGCTGGGGTTTGCCATGCTCGAGAAGTCCCCTCACAGGAATGCAGGAGCCCTTTGTGCTTCGTGGCCGTGTCACCCTCGGTGCTGGCACGCCGTGATGCTGACGGATAACCTCTGCCTGAACCGCGGAATCGCTGGCCCCATATGCAGCCCGCCCGAGCAAATTAAGAGTTGTTTATGACATTTAATACTCCCCCTTCCCTCCAGCAGCAGGGCAGCAGGACCACAGGTTTGGCTTCGCAAATGGTCGCCTCAGGATACACTAAATGCTGTCATGAGCCAGAGAGCAATTTTGTCTTGAAAAATTACTGCAATAGCAGTGCCTGATAAAGGTCTCTCCCAGTCTCTCCCTCTCTGCCAGAAACTTCTCACCCTGAAACCAATTTGAGAGTGCTAAAGGCGCTGTTTATTAGTGCAACGTGAGGGTGCAGGAAGATGGATGGCTGCCGTGGGCTGCTCTGCGTGGCAGGTAACACGACGGGATGCAGGAGGAGGGCACTCGGTCCCTGGGATTGCCAAGTTCCATCTTTTGGAGTGATTTGTAATGCTGCCCGTGGGTGGTGCTCAGGGTACCCGACACGTGGACCTTGGGTTTGGGTTGTGGCTGTGGGTGTCACTTTGTGTCCCCTGCGTCTGTCTCCTCTGTAATGAGGCAGAGGGGTTTATAGGAGAGCTTGGGGGATGCACGGAGCCTTGGCAGCTTGCTGGGCTTCAGAGGGAGCGTTTGCAATGGTGCAGGGTGTCCGTGCTTTGGACATTGAGGCTGCTTCCTGGCATGATCCAGAGGGATGGCACCGAGCTTCCAGGCATTGCAAGATCTGCAGCCTTTGCTTGTACAGAGCAGCCAGGACCTTGCTCCCCTTGCGCTCAGTGCTCAGCAGAGGTGTGTGCATCCCCTCCATGGGGTATTTGTCATCTCCATGCGGAGCAGCCCCCGCAGGGCTCTGTGCTTTTCCCCCCATGCTCCCCAAAGCCCCCTGCCAGCAGTGAGCTGGTGCAGAACGGGCAGTGCAGGAGCCGGGATCAGCTCACGCTTATTTCTCCTGCAACGCAAAAAATTCAGAAGCCAAATTTGCAGATGGAGCAGCAATTTGCCTTCTGGTGGACTCGAGTCGCAAAGCGGCAGATTTTTTTTATTTTTTTTTTCCCCTCTTGCAAAATATCTGTTGCGCCTTGCCTCCTGCGGGCAGCTGCTGCCAGGCATTAACTCAGTGCTCTCCCTTTCATCCCCATCCCGAGGGCTTAGGGCAGGGAAGAAAAAGCCGGGTGCAAACTTTGTCCCTCAGCCAGAGGAGTGCAGCCGATGGGGCATCTTCCCAACCTCATTTAAATGATGACAACAAGACACGAGGATGTGAAATGAGGAGAGAGCAGAGAGCCTGACCTGCCTCTGGAGGAGGGAAGGGCAGCAACAGGCAAAGAGGAGTAAGCACTTATTGCAGCAGCTGCAAGCAGACAGCACACGGCACTGCCTCTCCTTCCATCTGCACAGCACAGAGTGGGATGGGCTTCCCCCTCTTCTCCCTCTTTCCTCTCCCTGTGTATTTTGGCTTCTCTTGCATCTCCTCCAAATCGTCTTCTTCTCTGATTCCCGAGTTCTGCAGCCTGTTTTCTTTTGAGATCTGAGGCCTGGCACAGACAATAGAGATTTGGGATCTCAGCCCTCTGATCAGTGGGCAGAGGGGATTCTCCCTGTGCTGCGAGAATCTCTTTCAGATTTCTCTCTCTTCCCAAAGCCGAGAGAAAGGCGATTTTTCTTCCCTTTGGCTGTGAGCGAAGGCCCCCGCTCCTCCTGGAGCATTAAGCAGACAAATGGGCGGTGCTGCTGTTCACGCTCCGCGATGCACAAAGCAGCTCATGCCCAGCACCGGGCGCACAATGGCAGCTTCAGGCACGTGGGGCCGCTCGCAGGCGCTCTGCAGCTGGAGCAGCCCCCGGGCTGCGGTGACGTTGGCTTTTTTTATGAAGAAAAAGCATCTTTTATCGAAAGACATAGAGAAGGGAGACGTTGTCTTTTCTTAAAGATTGGGTAAAGTGCTCCTGTTTGCAGGAAGCAAGCAGAGGGGAGAGGATGGAGTTTGTGATGTCCATTTGCTGGGGAAGGAGCTGTGGTGCCACAGGGGATGGGTATTTGAGGAACTTCAGGGGGACCAAGGGTTGGTTCTGCTGGAGCTGGGAGCCTGACCTGAGACCAGTTCAGGGTTGGGTTGAACTGGCATGGTGGGTCATCGTGTTTTAAAAACAACCCTGGCTTCTGCTGGCCCAAAGGGAAATTCAGCGTTATTAGTAAGTTGGAAATTTTAGTATGAAAATCAGCTGCTGTACCAACACCAGGGCAGAGCCACTCCTGGAAGGAGAAAGCTCTCCCCGTGGCTTATTTTCACTGTGTGCCTCCCAGGATTCATTTTCATCAGCTCTAACAGAGCTGACAAAGCCTCCTTGGCAGAGCAACAAGGAGCCCAGGTACCTCCTTGTTACCTGCCCTGAGTTGATTCAGAGGCATTTTAACCACAAGCCTCCATTGGAAGGGGCCCAAATTTAACAGGTCGGTGGCAGAAATGTGGAGAAAAGGTCTTTGCCTTGGGCTGTCCTTTGTGGGCCCTCCGGCCTCGGTGGTGTTGGGGGTTCTCAGCACATCCCCAGCATCCTCACGTATCGCAGCCCTGGGTATCTGCTTCCCCACAAGTAATTTAAAAGCAAGAAGCAATGTGATTTCACATCTAGCTGGGCTCCCCAATACTCTCCCAACACCGTGCTTGGCACCGAACCTTGTAAGTTTTCTTCCTACCCTTGTGTCTGCAGTTGATAATAATGTTTGCCTTTTAATGATTCTAGCAGGCCTGGGATTTGCTTTGACATACCGAGTTAATGTTTTCTTTTTCTATATTAAATCTAGGTCAATCTCTGGCTTAGCACTAATGCTGTACTGAGCGAAAAAGGATTGGCCACTAATGGTTTCAATTTAGTTTTTCATGGAGTCAAGGAAATTTTGTTCAATACCTATTTTCAGTTTTATTCCATTGGCCTTTCCACGGGGGCTCTTAGGTTGGGGAGAGTGTTTGCTCTTCAGTTAGAGGAGCCCCAGCAAACTTGTGTGCCAGAACAAATCCCCTGTGAATACGGATGAAGATAAGAGCTGCTGCTCACCTGCTCGCCGCTGTGGCTTTGGAGCTGTGTCTGTAGGGTGTGCATTGGGGTGAGGGTTACGTGGGGCACTACCCCAGCATGGGCTTCTGTATAAAGAAGAGCCTCACCCATGGTCCAACCCCATCCTAACTGAGGTCCTCCAAGATGGGAAGAAGAGATGAAGAGTGACTCCTTTGCCTCAAGCCATAGACATCCCAGCCAGCATCTATCTCAGGTCTTTAGGAGAAGGTGCACCCATGCAAGCAGTGTGGCAGGGCTCTTATAACCATTCCCCACCTGCTGCAAGCCTTATTCGAAGGCATTTTGTTTTTTCTCTCGTTGCTCGGTGCCAGTCTGTGTGTACCACAGCCAAAATCCAGGTTTGATGGGAGCAGAAGCACAGGAACAGTGTGGCTTGGAGCATCATCGTGGAGTGCACAGGATTCAGGTCTGGTTTTATGGCAGCTGGATTCGAGGCGCCTCCCTGCTTAAGAGCTCATGGGTGCGAGGGAATATTGTGATTGCATCTATTTATTTTTTAAATGATGATGGCCATTAGCATAGAAATTAGATGCAGCTCCCTGGCTGCTGGCCAACCCCACTGGGCTGCCGTGCAGCTCCTCTCTATGTCAACTGGAACAACAGCACCCGGCTGATCGCAGGAGACTGCTGAAGGACAGGGGACAAACAGGAGCAAGCACTTCACTGCGAGAGTTTGTTACGGTCGACTGGGATGTATGCAAAGTTCTTAGGTGGCTCAGCAGAGACTGAGACCCTCTGAGCATTGCCCAGCAAAGCAGCCGTGCTGCTATCCCAGTCCTCTCTGCACACCCAGAGATTTATTTCTGGCTGACAGCAGCATCCAGGTAACCCTTCGTGTTCAACTTTTGTTGCTGTTTTATAGGAGATGCTACAAAAGCTTTTGTCTCTGCAACTGTAAATAATCTCGTAAACCTGTGTTAAAAATAGCATTTTGTAGCTCAGTGAATGAATTTTTAATGCATCTTCTGCAAACCAGCTGGTCTTGGCAAGGGTCACAGTGTTTCCTAGGCATTTAACATAAAACTGTGCTTCAAAGCCACATTATAGGGTCGTTGAAGAGTAATATTTTACTTAACATCCTCATAACTGAATTATTTATAACTTGCCATGTTTTATTCATGATAAATATTAATACTAGTGTCTTTAAGAGTGGAGGTTATTGCTGCAGCTTTACCTATAAGAGGTGATATTATTGAAATAAAGGAACAGCAATGAATTCTGGAGCCAGCAGAGCAACGTCTGTACTGGGGCTGTTCTCATTCACACCTCCTCTTCTTATCAACGCTGTCAGCCACCGAAAAACCTCAGTGCTGAGCATCTGTACATTTGTAAGCAATTTTCCTGCAGGCATCTGAATCCCTGCTTTTTTTTTTTTTTCTTCTCCTTATTAATAAGCTTTGTGCCGTTCTCATTAATTCTTGGATTCATTTCTTCGTGACAGTTCATCAGCTTTGGTTGCAAGATGCTCACCCTGACCGGAGCTCTCCTGCCTTGGGGACCCCCATTTCTTTCAGCACCACTTTGGAAAGGGGGTTGCCTGGTTTGGGGGCTGCTGTGTGAGACCTCCCAGCTGCGTTTGGACTCCTTCCCACGTGGCTGGGTGCTCCAGGACAGAAGCAGTCTCATTTCCAGGCTGAATCTGTAGGAATTGGGTAAATTGCCATTTGAGCATTGGCCTTTGCCCCTTACCAGAGGGGCTATTTGCATTAGCTTTCGTCTTGGGAAGGGGAAATATATCAGTGCCCCATCTTTTGCCTCGTGTTGATGTATGCACATCCTGCAGCCTACCCATTGGTACACCCTTACGTGGCTGCAAAACCTTCCCAACCCCACAGCCAGGTCAGGGCTTCGCTGCGCATCGTGCAATCTGCTTAACAAATCTGCTGCGAGCGGTGGGTCGGGGAGCAGGGCGGGTTAATGCAACACATATTTAATGTATGATTGCTAATGGCCACCTCCCATCTGCCTGAGCCCAACTGGAGTTTGCAGATGAATGATTAAGCTGCCCTGACACATGGGCAGCTTGTTCCTTAGCAGAGGTACATTCATTGTGCCTGATGCGTGTAAAGGGGATGGGGCTTTCTCACCGGGGTGTTATGGGGCCGGGTGGTGGAGCAGGGGCTCTCTTGGAGTTTATTTTATATGATAATGTGAGCAGTCTTCCCGTGGATGCAGCACTATAAATGAATCATGGGCTAAATAACCACTGGGATGTTTATTAGCCTCGAATACGTTTATTGCAGAGTCAACAGGCAGCACCTTCCAATTAATTAATAGTAATAATTACTGTATTATTTATGTAACTCTAACAGCATGGCAGCTTCTTTCCACACAATGGTTGCAGCTGTGGCTGTGCTGCAAGGGGCAGGTCTGTCGTTCACTGTGGGGTGGTCCCGACCCCAAAAGCCTCGGGCTGAGCTGCTGAGCTCTTGGCAGGCTGTGCTGTGCTGGCTGAAGCCTGTTGCTTCACAGCGTGGGGATGTTGGAAGGCAAAATGTGCAACGAGCTGGAGCATGTGCCAAGCAGAGCTGGAGCTCAAGTTGCTGTGAGTTTTGGTAGGGGATCTGGGAGCTTTCAGTGAAGATGTTTAAACAAAATGAAAATAGTAGCCAAACTGTGCACTTCAGAAGGATATTTGCAGCTGATAAGAGATCAGTATCTACAGAGAAGGTGGGCATGTCTGAGCTTGGATCCAAAGCCTGCTGAGAATGACCGTGGATAGGTGCCAGTGCAGCGTCTTGCTGCTCCCACAGACCTTGTTGTAGGTCATGGAGCACCGTCTCCTGTCCTGGCTGAGTCAGTCTGCTCAGTGTGAAGATGGACAGCAAGAGTTGGCCATAGCACAGAAGGGTGGGCTGCAAACAGTCTGCTCTTCTGCCACGGTGGATGCAGGATGATCACATTTGCTGGCTCTGGGAAATTGGGGTGTTTGTAGATCATGTGAAGCTGTTGATGATGGATCTCTTTTCACACGTGAACATATTTGAGGCCCTGGCACAGGCTGCCCAGAGAGCTGTGGATGCCCCATCTCTGGAAGTGCCCAAAGCCAGATTGGATGGGGCCCTGGGCAGCCTGATCTGGTGGGTGGCAACCAGCTCATTGCAGAGAGTTGGAACTGGATGATCTATAAGGTCCTTTCCAACCTAAGTCATTCAGGGATTCTTTGATTCTATGATTTTTGTCTCTCCTTGTGTCTTCCAGCCATGTCTGACTTCCACATCCACCCTCAGAACGCGGTGGTGGAGGAAGGGGGTGTTGCAAGGTTCCAGTGCCAGATCCATGGCCTGCCTGAGCCCGTCATCCTCTGGCAGAAGAACCGCATGCCGGTCAACACGGACAACGAAAGGTAGGACTTGTCCAAGCCACGTGCTGCTGTCCTCTCCCTGGGTGGAAGCAGGTGACATAGGTGTGCTGCAACACGACTGATGTGGGCTGAGGCTCTTGTCCAACGTTTCTGCCAGGAAAGACTCTTTCAGTTGATGTTGTTGGTTGTTTGGGCGTCTTCTGGCCAAGTACTGTGCAGAAATACTGCATGTTACAGGGGAGCTAGATAAACCCCATTAGCTGATTTTTGAAGGAGCCCTGCCCTGAGAGGAGGCAGCCCTCCTCCAGGTTGATGTTCCAGCATGGAGAGCCCACCCAGCAGTCCCAGCAGAACTCAGAGCAACTCTGGCATCCCTCATCCCTCAGTGGTCCCATTTTGTGCAACTCCTTCCAAGCCAGAACCATGTGTTACAGTCTTGCAAGTGGCTACTGAACCCCTGGAAACACTGAATTACACCACGGCCACCAGACTGGGCTCCCCCATGATGTTTTATGGGTGGCAGAAGGGAAGCTCTGCAGAGAGCATCCTGCAGCACTGTTTCCCTGCAGTCCTCCTGCAGAGCAACCCCAGCCTCCCCTGTTTCCCCCATGCTAGACCTGGGACGGCACGTCCTCGCTTCCTGTGTTTGCCAGGCTGCTCCCTTCGTGTCGGAAACATCCCTGATCCTGACAGGTGGCAGGAAGCACGTGCTCCACGCCGGCGTTCCCAGCTGCAGCTCGGGATCTGCACGCTGATGGGAGACAATCGGTATCAGCACACCTCCATCGCCAGCTGACGGCCGCGCGTTGGGAATGGGCGAAACCAGGAAGCCGTCAATATTTTTCCTGAAAGCCTCTATTCTTGAAATGTCAGTTCTGCAGCACAGCGTGGTTGGGTTCTTTGGAGGCAGGAGAAAACACGAGGATTGGAACAATACCTGACCTTTTCAGTGGTACGGTGAACTCACAGTAGAAGGACCCAAGAGGCCCAACCCTGCAGTGGAAAACTGCAACTGTCAGGTTGTGTTTTTCCTCGTGTTTTTCATCCGAGCTTTTTTTAGCCCAGTACATGGTTTATTTGTTAAATTTAATCTCCTCTGAAGGCTCCTCACTCATACAAGTGCTAAGCTGGGAATGTGGAAGAGCAAGGCATCTGGTCCAGGGTGGCAGCAGCAGGAGAAAAGGGTGCAGAGTTGAGCCTGACACACTGTGTGCATCCTGATGAGATGCTGCAGGACAAGTGAAGTCCTCTTCAAGTCCCTCATGCATCATTGCCCTGTGTGCTTGAGCCCGAGATCATTGCTGTGGGGTTAGCCAGACTTGTGGCACGATCTGAGCGTGGCCAGGACTCCTTTTCTCCAAGACAAAGGAGGAAGAGCCAGAGAGCCCCAAGCTGCGCTCATCCCACTGCTTCCCTGGGGCAGGGAGCTCGCCCAGGCCCTGCAGGACGTGGCCTTGGAGCAGTTTTCCTATGTTCAGCGTCCTGATTTTTAACAGGCTTTTTACAGAAGTTATAAGGGAAGGTTCTTATTGTTAGCTCAGTAGATTAATCTCTGACACCAACGGGCCTGGGTGATGAGGGTTGTTCTCTAACTGAATTGGATTTCTGCATTAATCACGCTCGGTGCATTTCTGCGTATAAAGTGTATATAAATTTGTATGCTGAGTCTTGCACTTTGAGGCTTTGAAGGCAGAATAATAGCTTTGGAATTGAATCTCCTAATGCTGTGGGCAGATTGTTAACAAAAATGAAGGCTTCTTGTGGTATAATTCATCCAAAACAATGGGCATTTTAAAGTCCCGGAGAGATTGCAATCAACTTCGAGACGTGGAAAACTGATTGCTGTCACGCTGCTGCCGACACTGAGCCGTGCACGCAGAACCCAGCGCAGGGAGCAGGTTATAGGCACTTAACCATATGCTGGCACAGAGACAGATATTCTTCATCTTCCAGACGGAAATGGATTATTAACTCATCACAGTGTAATGACATACTACCAGCCAATTTAAACACACAGTTGCCAAGCAACCTGTGATGTATGTATACATGTGTATGTGTGTGCGTGCGTGCTCTAACTGTACCTGTTTTATATAGACAAAATATTTACATGTGCCCACACAATATCTATTTTAAAGACTTTTCCACGTGTTTGAGGTATTAAGGTTGCGTGGGTTTGAGTCCTGTGTCAGACGTGGAGCTGGGAGTGTGGAGTATGTACTTCCCTCCTGCTTGTCCATAGTCACTGTGCTTCAGCTGCTGAACAGTAACACGTCAGCTGTGTTCACATGAGACTGCACTTCCAAAGCTTTCCCCAGGTTAAATAGGAAGCACCTACTTTGCAGCCTTCCATCAGAAGCCATCCTTTCCCAAGGATGCACCAGAAGATGAAAAAAGGGAGCCAACCTCTCTCACCTCCATGGTGGGCAGCTGCCTTCATGTCATGTCCTGCTTTCTCATCGTGTCCTGCCTTGCCAGCTTTTGATTCTGCTTTTCTCCTGCTGCAGGTACACGCTGCTTCCCAAGGGGGTCCTGCAGATTACGGGACTAAGGGCAGAGGACAGTGGGATTTTTCACTGCGTTGCTACCAACATTGCTAATGTGAAGTTCAGCCGGGAGGCCAGGCTCACCGTGTCAGGTCAGTACAGCACTCTCTATCCTGGCTGCCTTTCCCTCTTTTTCTTCCTCCTGCTGTTCTGGACCAGGACAGTTTAAGAGTACTTCAGGCTGACAGCACTGAGAAGGATTCCTCTGTCCAGCAGCAGCATGATCCTTGTTCTGGATTGTTATTGGTTCCTGCCAGATTGGTCCATTTGATAGCAGATAAATCTTTCTCTTTGCCTTCAAATTGGTGCCACTTTCTGGGCAGAGGGAGGACAGTGTGAACATGAGTTACAGCAGCTATACGTTAAATAAGTTCTTTTGGAAATGTGAAAAACTCATCATTTTCTTGTGAGACCTGCCCACCCTGGAAGTAATTGCAGTACACAGGGTGATCAATTATTTATTGAATAGGGGAATTATGTTCCGTAGGCTGTTAGCATTATGCTGCAACTAGAGTGGGCAAACCTTTCTTATGGAAGATGAGAAGGATGTAGCTGTGCTACACTCCACTGGCCTGCCAATGGCCCATCTTCCATTTGCCATCCATGTGGGACCCAAGGTGATCTCTTGGAGCTCCTTGGAGCAATAACAGATCACCCCCTTTCTAAAGTTGATGTTAGATTGCCTCCTTCTGCTTAGGCATTTCTTTACTTATCAGTCTTTTTAATTTTAAACACTTTTACCCTCAGAAGTCTCTGCTGATGTTTCAGTAGCTGCTTCTGGTGTGAAGTAGAAGCATTAAGTCAAATTATACGACCCAGCCCAATCGAGCAGCCAGAGGTGAATGCCACTGTTGTGCTCTCTTAGAAATCACACAGCCTGCCCTCACCCTCCCAGCCAGCTGCCTGCAGCAGGAGACTGACACCTGCACCAAGTGTCAGATGAGCCCCTGCAGACTGTAAAAAAGCCACATGTGAGAAATGAGGAGAAGCTGAGAAGAGAGTGATGCTGTGTATGTCAGCTCTGGTGGGGAAAGAAAGCAGGTTAACTGGTTCTGAAAGACCTGGGAGCTTCTGATGCCTGCTACCAATCTGTTATCTTGATCTATGTGAACAGTAGCCACATGGAGGGGAAAAAGTACAGCAAATTGTCAGTGTGTTAAAGTTCTGTGTGTCAATTTTCTGGTCTGAGTTATTATTTCTCGCAGGGCGGAAAGTGTTAGTTGTTGTCATCTGACCATCCCTCATTGCAAATGGATATTTTCCAGGTTTCCTGTCTGTGCGATGTTTGGGGTTTTTCTCTTCCTTAAGGCACTCAGATGATGAACAGAAGCTCAGCGTGTGTCTGTTGAAGAGCTTGGGCTGTGCTTCAGTTACTGCACATCAGCAGAGCTGCATTAACTGCACCTTTGCGTGCTCTGAGCCCATTGAAAACACACAGCAGTGAGTTAAAACATTTCTGCAGAGAAATGCCTTGAGTCTGCCTCCTTGGAGGCTTCCAACTCAAGCCCTGGCTGGGGACAGAGGAGGAGGAGGGTGGAGATGGGCTGTGAGAGCCCATGCCCTGCAAGGAGGAGGAGGAGGGCTGCTGCTGCAGGGAGGAAGCAGCCAGCTGGCAGCACATCCCTTCCTCTCACCTGCCTTGCAGCACTGCTGATGGATTATTTTCAAGTGCCTGCTTAGCGGAGCTGCTCCCGAGGGGCCGCCTGCCTCTCGGCACTGACACCTCAGCGCGAGCTGCGTCTCTCTCTGCTGCCGTCCCTTTGATCGAGATCTAACAGCCCGTGCCATCTCTGCCGGAGTGCCTGTCACTCCAGCAGAGCCACAGACCTCCCCATCCTCTGTGATTGCTGCTGGCAGAGTCCCTGCGGACCGCGAGCATCAGTGGAGGCTTTTTCCTTTTCAGAAGAAATCCCCTCCGCATTGCCCTGAATGCTGAGGGTGAGTCCCTCATTGTGTCACTCCTTCCTTCCCAGCATCAAAGAGCCGTCCTGGCTGGAGAAGGAAACCCCCTCCCCAATGGCCAGGGACGACCACATCCCTGCTGGGTGACTGTCCCTTCTGGGGACCCACAGGAGGTGGCACTGCCACTGCGCTGGGCTCAGCAAAAATTGGAAGCACCAGAGATGGGCAAGGTCTGCCCAAAGCGATCCCATGCCTAGAAACCTGATTGCATATGTGGGACTCGGAGTATAAATCAAAGAGTGTGATTTCTTCATTGGTGTTTGCAAAATAGAACATTTTATAAATTCTGCTGTGGTGTCAGCTCCCATTTACTGATATTCTTGGGCGACCTTGGACAATTCGTTTCATTTTTCAATGTTTTGAAATACTGAAATCAGTATATAATACAGTGATAATATCGTATTATTCTAACCGTGAACATTTACCATTGTGATTTAGAACAATAAATTTACATGGCTTTTAAAGGCACTCTGAGGTACTGAGGGGAAAGGTATTGTTTTTCAGATCTCTTGGGGTTAGCCAACCGGTCATATGAATTTATTGTGCATTCTGGTTCTCATCAAAAAATCTACATTTTATGGCTTGCAGTGAAATGCATTCAGTGAGAAAGTCGGCCCTTAAGTCACACCGACATGGTGATTTTTCTTGTGTTTTGTCCATTTAGACACAACCTCAGAGCTTTTTTCCTGTAGGGATGATGGACACACGAGCCACTCTGATCTGTGCTTGCCCTTGGAAATCCCCCTGCTGACACCTCTGTAAAGGGTAACCCTAAAAAGTGCAGGAAGATAGGAAATCTTGGAGAAAAACCCTTGCAGATAGGTTCTGGTGCTGTGATTAATGAACTTTTTGGACATGGGGAAGTCTGTGCATGGGGTTTGATGGGGACCATCCCTGCCCATGGCAGAGCTCTGCTCCCACTGCCCTGTGCCCCAGTCCTGCTCGGGGGGGATCAGCCCAAGTATTTCTCTCCGCAGGTGTACAGAGCGTTTTTGCCAGCAGCAGCTGTCAGATTGTTTAAATTCCTCAGACATTGCTCGACCTCAGCATTTCAGGAGTGCAGCTCCTGTCGGAAATGGGGAGCGTGAAGGGAGAAGACTGATGCGGAGGCTGTCGGTGTTCTGTTTGCTGATTGAGAATTGAGAATATCTCCTCTTCATCCACTCCTGCTTTCCCCTAAAAAATGGGAGTGAAGGCTGAAGGGAGCTTTGACCCAGGATTAAGGCACTTTAGGGGGACTCAGGAGGTGTGGGTTCAGCTGTGACACAGGGTGATGTTTTTGTCCCCAGTCTCCTTTTGCCTGGTGGAAGTGGTCTCTGTCACTTATCCTTTGCCTGTCCAGGTCCCAGTGTCCCTGCACCAGAGCTTTTAGTATGGGTTTGTGTTTCTTGGGTGATGGGTTTTGTGCTTGGCTGCTGCCTGTTGGTGCTGCTGTAGTGCAAGTAAGCAATGAGTGATTGCTCTGTGAGTGATGACTGTGTCATGCCTGTCCCAGAGCAATGTGATGCTGTGCCTGCACCCAGTTACACCAGAGTGGGCCAGGACAGGGATGCTGCAAAAGACAGAGAAACAACCACCCTACATCTGCAGCCAACAGAGCAGTTTCTTTGAGCTTCCCCTCCAAAAGATCCTCAGCAGGACTCAGAGACTGTCACCTCCACTGCTGTCTTTGTCCCAGCACAGGGCTTTGGGAGCAGATGACACCAGCATCAGCAGAGGATGCTTGCAGCAAGGCAGATTTAAGCCTTGGATTAATTCATACCTTGAGATGCTGATAGGTGAAGCAGCTCTTTCATTTATTTGCATTCCTTTCCCCAGAAATGTCAGCTCACTCTTTAAAACACATTCAGACAGCACCAGTGCCTCACAAACACTGCACTCCTTTTGTTTCACCTACTTCTCACATTTATTGAGGATGACACCAGCCACATCACTTTTACTCAGAGGATGAATGAAACCCTCTGTGTTTCCATTAAACAAGAGAGAATCGGCTGCTGCGAGGCTGTGCAGAAGCCTTTTAACGATGCTGCTGTCCTTGCAGGCTCCCACTCCACCGTTTACAAGGACCCCATGATTCTCGTCGGGCCGGAGAACCTCACGCTGACGGTGCACCAGACCGCCGTGCTGGAGTGCATCGCCACCGGCAACCCCCGGCCCATCGTCTCCTGGAGCCGCCTCGGTAAGCCCCCGGGGTGACCGGGATGTCCTCCCCATTGCCATCACCTGGTACTGGGGCCCATCTTGTTTAATATCTTTATTGATGACCTAGACGAGGGGATTGAGTGCACCCTCAGTCAGTTTGCAGGTGACACCAAGTTGGGAGGATGTGTCGATCTGCCTGAGGGTAGGGAGGCCCTGCAGAGGGATCTGGACAGGCTGGATGGCTGGGCTGAGGCCAACGGGATGAGGTTCAATAAGGCCAAGTGCCGGGTCCTGCACTTTGGCTACAATAACCCCATGCAACACTATAGGCTTAGGGCAGAATGGCTTGAAAACTGTGTAGAGGAAAAGGACCTGG